>JBBDGP010000860.1:140000-363083 GCA_037952835.1 Lithobates septentrionalis | reverse complement strand
AGGGAGAGAGAGAAGAGGGAGAGGGAGAGAGAGAAGAGGGGGTAGAGAGAAGAGGGGAGAGAGAGAAGAGAGAAGAGGGAGAGGGAGAGAGAGAAGAGGGAGAGAGAGAAGAGGGGAGAGAGAGAGAGAGAGAGAGAGAGAGAGAGAGAGAGAGAGAAGAGGGAGAGGGAGAGAGGAGAGGGAGAGAGAGAAGAGGGAGAGGGGGGGAGAGAGAGAGGAAGAGGGAGAGAGAGAGAGGGAGAGAGAGAGAGAGAGAGAGAGAGAGGGGGGTAGAGAGAAGAAAAGAAAAGAAAAAGAGAAAGGGAGAGAGGAGTGAGAGGGGGGAGAGACGGAGGGAGAAAGATAGTGGGGGAGAAGGAGAGAGAGAGAGAGAGAGAGAGAGAGAGAGAGAGAGAGAGAGAGAGGGAGAAGAGGGAGGAGAGAAGAGGGAGAAGAGGGAGGGAGAGAAGAGAGAGAAGAGGGAGAGAGAGAAGAGGGAGAGAGAGAAGAGGGAGAGAGAGAAGAAGGAGGTCGAGAGAGAGAAGAGGGAGAGGGGGAGAGAGAGGGAGAGAGAGAGAGAGAGAAGAGGGAGAGGGGGAGAGAGAGGGAGGGAGAGGGGGAGAGAGAGGGAGAGAGAGAGAGAGAGAGAGAGAGAGAGAGAGGGGGGGGGAGGAGAGAGGGGGAGAGAACGAGGGGGGAGAAACGAGGGGGGAGAACGAGAGGGGGAGAACGAGGGGGGAGAACGAGGGGGGAGGAAGAAAGAGGGGAGAGAGAAAGAAAGAAAGAAAGAAAGAAAGAAAGAAAGAAAGAAAGAAGAAAGAGAGAAAGAGAGAAGAGAGAAAGAAAGAAAGAAAGAAAGAAAGAAAGAAAGAAAGAAAAGAAAGAAAGAAAGAAAGAAAGAAAGAAAGAAAGGAAGAAGGAGAGGCAAAGCTAGAAAGAGCTAGGAAGATGGAGAAAGGAAAGAGAGAGAACAAGAGAATAGCTAGATAGATAGATAGATAGATAGATAGATAGATAGATAGATAGATAGATAGATAGATAGATAGATAGATAGATAGATAGATAGATAGATAGATAGATAGATAGATAGATTTAGATAAGTGTGGGGGAGGGGGGGGCGTTGTAGATAGGAAGATCTCCTAGATAGTAGTGGTAAGAAATATTGTTATTATATACGTTCAGCTCCCAACAAAAGTGCTAAAAGTCCAGCTTTCAGATGAAAGCTTGAACAGCACAATCCAGATCCTTAATAAAAGAACCGCACTTCATTAAGTCTCTCACACATTTATGGTCATTAAACATTTTACTTAGTAGCCATTTTTTAAATGTCCCTTTATAAATTATACAGGAGGTTTAGAAAGTTACGCCTCACATTTTTGTCCTCACAACTAACACAATAAACTGATACAATAATGATGTTTTGTTACACTTGCTGCCTTCTGCAATTTTTCCTTCTTTTTTTTTTTCACTCTTAATACTATAATTAATAGTTGGAATGATTGGAGTATTCGGTTATTTGCATATCTTGTACATGCGCTGCCAGTCAAACGTCCGTCACAGCGAGGAAGATGTAACCCACATTCCTAACACTCATCACTGTTTTTAAAATGTGATTCAATTATTTATGGTTTAATAAAGGGGTGTTACTATGGTCACAACATTTTCTGCCACGCCGCAGAAATTATACAACTGATTTACGCTGCCGCATAATATGGTAAAACGGTCGAAGGTTAAGGGAAACTCCTGTCAAAATGAAATATCAGGCAATAAAGTGACTCTAAATTACACTATGTTTTCAAAAGTATTGGGACGCCTGCCTTTACATGCACATAAAATTTTATTAGAATCCCGTCTTAGTCCGTAGGGTTCAATATTGAGTTGGCCCACCCTTTGCAGCTATAACAGCTTCACCTCTTCTGGGAAGGCCGTCCACAAGGTTTAGGAGTGTGTCTATGGGAATGTTTGACCATTCTTCCAGAAGCACATTTGTGAGGTTAGGCACTGATGTTGGACGAGAAGGCCTGGCTCGTAGTCTCCGCTCTAATTCATCCCAAAGGTGTTCTATCAAGTTGAGGTCAGAAATCTGTGCAGGCCAGTCAAGTTCCTCCACCCCAAACTCGCTCATCCATGTCTTTATGGACCTTGCTTTGTGCACTGGTCTAAATCATTTGGTGGAGGGGGGGTTATGGTGTGGGGGTTATTTTTCAGGGGTTGGGCTTGGCCCCTTAGTTCCAGTGAAGGGAACTCTTAAGGCATCAGCATACCAAGACATTTTGTACTATTTCATGCTCCCAACTTTGTGGGAACAGTTTGGGGATGGACCCTTCCTGTTCCAACATGACTGCGTACCAGTGCACAAAGCAAGGTCCATAAAGACATGGATGAGCGAGTTTGGGGTGGAGGAATTTGACTGGCCTGCATGGAGGCCTGACCTCAACCCGATAGAACACCTTTGTGATGAATTAGAGCGGAGACTGTGAGCCAGGCCTTCTCATCCAACATCAGTGTCTGACCTCACAAATGCGCTTCTGGAAAAATGGTCAAACATTCTCATAGACACACTCCTAAACCTTGTGGACGGCCTTCCCAGAAGAGTTGAAGCTGTTAGAGCTGCAAAGGGGGGGCCAACCCAATATTGACTGGGATGCCATTAAAGTTCATGTGGGTGTAAAGGCAAGCGTCACAATGCTTTTGGTAATATAGTGTATATTCTAACCACTACTAAAGGATATGCAAACCCTAAAAAATGAACTCTTATTTGCTGCCATTTGGTAAAATACCATTAAACGACTTTTGTTCTATGCAAAAAAAAAAAAAGCAAAAAATTAACTGTTGATCTGATGGGGACCCTGATGCAAAGGGGGGGGGGGGCTCTGATATAAGTTGGGACTCTGATGGGGGCTTATTCATTTATAAAAAGCTAATTTTTTTGTCCCCTGAACATTTGTAAAATATAGGATGCGGCCCTCATACTCAAAAGTTTGGAGACAGACCCATCTCCTTTACAATTATACTTTCAATGAACGACAGAGAAGGGGGAAAAAAAAGAATTGCAGATAGTTAACTTATTTAAATAGGAAAAGAAAAAAGAAAAGTTCAATGTGTGTGTAAAGGCAGGCGTCCCAACACTTTTCACAATAGAGTGTATATTCTAGGTAACTTATTTAAAAGAAAAAAGAAAAGGAAAGGAAAGGAAAGGAAAGGAAAGGGGAAGGAAAGGAAAGGAAAGGCAAGGAAAGGAAAAGAAAAGGAAAAGAAAAGAAAAAAAAAAGAAAAGGAAAGGAAAAGAAAAGAAAAGGAAAGGAAAAGAAAAGAAAAGGAAAGGAAAGGAAAAGAAAAGAAAAGGAAAGGAAAGGAAAGGAAAGGAAAGAAAAAGAAAAGAAAAGAAAAGGAAAAGAAAAGGAAAAGAAAAGAAAAAGAAAAGAAAAGGAAAGGAAAAGAAAAGAAAAGAAAAGAAAAGGAAAGGAAAAGAAAAGAAAAGAAAAGAAAAGGAAAGGAAAAGAAAAGAAAAGAAAAGAAAAGGAAAAGAAAAGGAAAAGAAAAGGAAAGGAAAAGAAAAGAAAAGAAAAGAAAAGAAAAGAAAAGAAAAGAAAAAGAAAAGGAAAAGAAAAGAAAAGAAAAGGAAAAGAAAAGGAAAAGAAAAGAAAAAGAAAAGAAAAGGAAAAGAAAAGAAGAAAAGAAAAAGGAAAAGAAAAGAAAAGGAAAAGAAAAGAAGAAAAGAAAAAGGAAAAGAAAAGAAAAGGAAAGGAAAAGAAAAGAAAAGGAAAAGAAAAGAAAAGAAAAGGAAAAGAAAAGAAAAGGAAAAGAAAAGAAAAGGAAAAGAAAAGAAAAGAAAAGGAAAAGAAAAGGAAAAGAAAGGGAAAAGAAAAGGAAAAGAAAAGAAAAGAAAAAAGAAAATCAAATTTTACAGCCAGAACTTAGCAGGCCACCTGAGAGTTTAAAAAAAGAAAAAAGCCGACACCAGGCATTCTACATGAGTGAAACTGTATGTGACACAGAACACATTTAACATAAATATATCCCCAAGTTATTCAATTAAGGAAACAGACCATTTTATGGTCAACTCAATTTAAATTGTCTCCTCAGCACACACTGCTGGAAACAATAACGTTAAAGAGAATGTGCGGTGAACTTGGAGAGGGGCACCATGAACGCCGCAGCTGGGATCTGACCCGGGGCTGCCAAATGTCTTTGCCATGCGTCCGCTCGAATAAGCTTTAATTCTTCCCCTGAGCATTGGTCCACCAAAAAAAAAAAAAGAGGATCACAGTAAGGAAAGGGCTATTGTAATACTTCTTTAAAGCTGAATTCGTTTACTGCTAGGTGACAAGAGAAGGGGTGACATAATTCGATGTCTAGGAAGTATGGCGTCTAGATAGTGAAGGCTTCTTATACAGAAGTGCTTGATTGTAGGTTAGAGTGACTCTGAAGGTCCACCTAATGGTGGTTTAAGGGTCGAAGGTTCACCTTAAGGTTCTATAGTCTTTCACTGTGAAGACATTATTATATTTTAGCTAACAAAGAGAGAGAAAACATAAAACACCCCTCTCTTACATGATTAAGCCCCATTTATATTGAGCATGGAGCATATTTGAGTGATTACTAAGCCTCGGGTGCCATACAGGGGCTTCTTTGGGGCAGGATCAGGTATTCTTGGCTCACAGACTTTTATTCTGGGAGTGCCTAAAAACACGTCTGTTTTTATATGCTTTTTTTCATGTGCTGCCATACAAGTCCATGGGACCAAAAAGATCATATTCTGCTTCAAAAAGAAGCTCATATAACTTTTCAGGCTTCAGGCGTTGAGCTACAGGAACCTGAATGCTTAAATGTGAACAGGGACAACTCTAAGGCCCCATGTACTCTGCCGCTGCTAAACGTGAGTTTAGGTGCTTTTGGTGTTTTTTCTGCCAAACCCCCCTGAACTCAACTTGATTAAAGCCTATGGGGTTGAATTACTAAAACTGGAAAGTGCAAAATCTGGTGCAGCTGGTTTTAGTAAATCAGCCCCCCATGTGTCCATGTACACAAATGCCGCGTACGCACGATCGGACAGTCCGACAACAAATGTTCGATGGGAGCTTGTTGTCGGAAATTCCAACCGTGTGTAGGTTCCTTCGGACATTTTTTGTCGGAATTTCCGACAACAAAAATTTGAGAGCTGGTTCTCAAATTTTCAGACAACAAAATCCGTAGTCGGAAATTCCGATCGTGTGTACACAATTCTGATGCACAAAATTCCACGCATGCTCGGAATCAAGCAGAAGAGCTGCACTGGCTATTGACCTTCATTTTTCGTGGCTCGTCGTACGTGTTTTACGTCACCGCGCTCTTGACGTTCGGAATTTCCGACAACATTTGTGCGACCGTGTGTATGCAAGGCAAGTTTGAGCCAACATCCGTCGGAAATAAATCCAGGATTTTGTTGTCGGAATGTCTGATCGTGTGTATGCGGCAATAGGCTTTCATCAGAATTTCGGAGAGTTAAGGGGCAGTTAAACGTCCCTCTCCAGAACACAGAATAATCATGGCCAAAAAAACACCAAAAGTGGCAAAAACACTTGTAAGCTAGCGTAAACGTGCCTAAGCGGTAGCTGGGTTTAGCGCTTGGGTGTTTATTAATTTCAATGGCAAGTATTCTGGCCAATGAAATTAATAAACTCCAAGGGCAAAATGCTGCAAAAAAGGGCTAAAAAAAAACGTGGCACTGCTTTTTTGCCGCGTTTAGCATTTTTCTTTTGCCAGGAGAGTTAAGTTTAAGGGTGGCCAGAGTATATGTAGCCTAAGGCTGCATTCACAACTGGTCATTTCCAATCACTGGCAGAAACTGCATCACGTGAAGCTTGTCGCGTGAAACTCCTGAACTTTTTTGGGGGCGACAAGCTTCACGCGATGCTGTTTGCCGCAATTTATGGCACCACGATAATGGCAGACTCGCACTGCATTTTTAGGCGCCATTAAGCTAAATGGCATCTGAAATGTGCGTGGTACAATTTGTCATTTTACTAGAGCGTTTTGAAATCGCGGGCAGAATCCTGGCAATTCTGTCCGCGATTCAAAATGCCCATTTATCCTCTCTAGGTGCCTGGTGACCATTGCCATGTGAACAGAGTACATGGGGACTTCTAAAGCTGACAGCTGTCCCCACAAAAAAAGGTAACGGGAAATCTTCCAGTGAAAACACTTATTCCAATGTATTTCCTTTTACTTCCTGTTGTGCCTCTTGTCCCTACAGGACAAAGGCAGTAAAAGCAACTAAAAGATCTAGACAATGGTTTCAACAACACCCCATTAAAAAAAAGTTGCTCTCTGGTACAGGGTTAAATTGTTTACCAACTAAAACTTCTTGTTTTAGTTTGGGTAATGAACGTTTAAAATTCCGGCGGGGTGTTCAGTTACAATCCATGCTCCTGTTGGGAGGGCATGATGGGAGATCCCAAATCTGACAGCTGTCCCAAGAAAAAAAAAAAAAGAAGGAAATCTTCCAATGGGCACACCTATTCTGATGACCAATGGATTGCCTCTCATTTCCCATAGTGCCTCTGGAAACAAAGGGAAATCTCAACAGTACAAAAACAGTAAGGCCCCTTTCACACTGGGGCGGTGGGGGCGTCGGCGGTACAACAGCGCTATTTTTAGCGCTGCTGTACCGTCGTTCTTGCAGCTGTATTCGGCCGCTAGCGGTGCGGTTTTACCCCCCGCTGGCGGCCGAAAAAGGGTTAAAATCCCTCGTACAGCGCGGCTATAGCCGCGGTATTGCCGCGGTATAGCCGCGCTGTCCCATTGATTTCAATGGGCAGGAGCGGGGAAGGAGCGGTGAATACACCGCTCCTTCCACGCTCCAAAGAAGCGGTTTGGAGGACTTTTTTCACCGTCCTGTCAGCGCACCGCTTCAGTGTGAAAGCCCTCGGGCTTTCACACTGAACAAACAGCGGAGGCTGTTTAGGGGCGGTTTGCAGGCGGTATTTTTAGCGCAATAACGCCTGCAAACCGCCCCAGTGTGAAAGGGGTCTAAAACCCAAAAACAAACAAGATGTTGGTTTTAACCATCTCCACCTCTTCCTAAAGTAGAAAACAAGTTGCTGTCTTTTATAAGGTTAAAGGTCAAAGTGAATCTCTAACTAAAACCATTTGGAAAGGGTGATGAAAGGTGTTTTTAATTACGATCCATGTTCCTGCTGGGAGAACATGATGATAAATCCAAAATCTGACAACTGTCCCAAGAAAAAAAGAAAAGGGAAAATTTCTAATGGGTACACCTATTCCGATGACCAATGTATTTCCTCTCATTTCCCATTGTGCCTCTGGAAACAAAGGGAAATCTCAACAGGACAAAGACAGTAAAAACCAAAAACTAGCTAGACGGTGATTTTAACCATCCCCATCTCTCCCCATGTCCCTGGAGGGGGAGCATGATGATAAATTCTAAATCTGACAACTGTCCCAAGAAAAAAGGAAAGGGAAATCTTCTAATGGGTACACCTATTCCGATGACCAATGGATTTCCTCTCATTTCCCATTGTGGATCTGGAAACAAAGGGAAATCTCAACTGGACAAAGACAGTAAAAAAAACAAGAACAAGCTAGACGGTGGCTTTAACCATCTGCCTTTTCCCAAAGCAGAAAAAAACGTTGGTTTCTGGTTAAAGGTCAAAGTGAATCTCTAGCTAAAACTTTTTGTTTCTGTATGGGATAGGAAAAGGTTAAAATCCCCAAGAACAAAAAGGAAAGATATAGTTCCCAATGGGGGGCACCTATTCCAATGACCAATGGATTTCCTCTCATTTCCCATCATGCCTTTGGAGACTAAGAGAAATCTCAATTGGACAAAGACATTAAAAACCAAAAACACGCAAGATGTTGGTTTTAACCATCCTCACTTCTTCCCAAAGTAGAAAAAAAGTTGCTGTCTTTTACAAGGTTAAAGGTCAAAGTGAATCTCTAACTAAAACTGTTTGGAAAGGGTAATGAAAGGTGTTTTTAATTACGATCCGTGTTCCTGCTGGGAGAACATGATGTTAAATCCAAAATCTGACAACTGTCCCAAGAAAAAAAGGGAAATCTTCCAATGGGTACACCTATTCCGATGACCAATGGATTGCCTCTCATTTCCCATTGTGGATCTGGAAACAAAGGGAAATCTCAACAGTACAAAGACAGTAAAAACCAAAAACAAACAAGATGGTGGTTTTAACCATCCCCACCTCTTCCCATGTCCCTGGCGGGGGAGCATGATGATAAATCCAAAATCTGACAACTGTCCCAAGAAAAAAAGGAAAGGGAAATCTTCTAATGGGTAGACCTATTCGGATGACCAATGGATTTCCTCTCATTTCCCATTGTGGATCTGGAAACAAAGGGAAATCTCAACAGTACAAAGACAGTAAAAACCAAAAACTAGCTAGATGGTGATTTTAACCATCCCCAGCTCTACCCATGTTCCTGCTGGAAGAACATGATGATAAATCCAAAATTTGACAACTGTCCCAAGAAAAAGGGAAATCTTCTAATGGGTATACCTATTCCGATGATCAATGGATTGCCTTTCATTTCCCATTGTGCCTCTGGAAACAAAGGAAAATCTCAACAGGACAAAGACAGTAAAAACCAAAAAACTAGCTAGACGGTGATTTTAATCATCTCCACCTCTTCCCATGTCCCTGCTGGGGGAACATGATGATAAATTCAAAAATCTGACAGCTGTCCCAAGAAAAAAAGGAAAGGAAAATCTTCCAGCAGGGGCAACTATTCCGATGACCAATGGATTTCCTCTCATTTACCGTCATGCTTTTGGAAACAAAGGGAAATCTCAACTGGACAAAGACAGTAAAAAAACAAAAACAAGCTAGATGGTGGCTTTCTGGTTAGAGGTCAAAGTGAAACTCTAGCTAAAACTTTTTTTTTTCTAGATGCGATAGGAAAAGGTTAAAATCCAAGAAAAGTGTTAAATTATGATCCATGTCCCTGCTGGGAGAACATGATGATAAATCCAAAATCTGACAACTCCTCTCATTTTTTTGTTGTGCCAAAGAGAAATCTCAAGAAGGCACAAACAGAAAAAAAAAAACATAAATAGCTAGATAATGGTTTTAACCATCCCCACCTCTTCCAAAAGAAAAAAAAAAAAAGTTGCCTCTGGTATACTTTAAGGTTGTATCTGGGAAATCTTAGAATGGGGCGACTTATTCTGACGGCCGATGGATTTCCTGTCATTTTTTGTTGTGCCGAAGTAAAGGAAAATCTCCTCAACAAGACACAAACAGTTAAAACCATAAAAAGCTAGACAATTGTTTTAACCTTCCCCACCTCTTCCCAAAATAAAAAAAAAAGTTTCCCTCTGGTACACTTTAAAGTTATATCCGGTTTAATTAAATAGACAGTTCCCGTGTTTGTACTAGTGTGTGTGAAGAACGACTCGATAATGAGGAGGGCTCCAACTTACAGGTAAGATTTGCTTTAACCCGCATCTTAAGAATTCATTCCTCAGGTGTATCCTGAAGTCCAGATCTTCCGGAGAGGTCAGAAGGGCGTTTATGAACTGCATACAAGACACCTGCGGAGGGAAGTTTAGAGGAAGAAAATCAATAAAAAAACAACAATGTGAAAAATGAACAAAAAAAGCTGTAACAGAAAACACTGAATCGGCCGCAACAAAGGTCCTCAAACCAATTTTTTTACATGGAATTATTGCCAAGAATATTAAGTCACATTTACACCTAGGCACGTGTCTCTGCCAGCGTTTTCAGAAACGTGGCAAAGTGTGCAACAAGCTTTCGGTACCATTATTTCTTAATGGCCCCCCAAACGTAGATAGCAGTCCCGTGTTTTGCCGCGCCTTATGTGCAAAACACGGAATGCAAAAGGCGCTTGGCTTAGTGCCAAAAAAGGGACTTGAGCTAATTTGGCGCACTTGTCGCGGGTAGGAAAGCCCATTCACGTGAATGGGCTTATATTTGCTGCTTTGCGGCAAACGCGCTATAAAAAGTGAAGCACGCAGGTGTGAATGAGGCCTGAAGCAACTCTGTAAAATCTGATTTGTAGGTAAATTACCTCATACCCAATCCGTCCCCACAACCTGATCACGCAGTCCTCAATCTCCGTCTCTGCAGCCTCAGCTGCACACAATGAATGAACAGGAATAGCTCTCTAAAGAGCTTCCCGTCCATTCACAAACCGAAGCATAGTAAACAGTTACTATGCTCCAGTTATGAATGAACACAGTGACTGATCGGTACAGTGTTCATTCGGAAAAGGAAGGGGCTGATAAATTACCAGCCCTTTTCACATTCTCCATCCTGAAACATTCCCTGCAGCAGCCGGCAGGAGAGGGGAGAAGACGGCAGCGCTGTGGGGGGGGGGAGTTACTAGGGGAGTACACATGAGGCCAAGGCCACAGAGAAAGAAGAGAACCTGAGCAGGAGGGGCAGCAGGATGGCATTTACTGGAGCTGATCTCTGTATTTTCCTACGGGGGGTGGGGGAGAAGCAGGCTTTCAGCTGCTGCAGGAGGAAAATGGAGGGGATCAGTTCCAGTATATGTTGCTCCCGCCACCTCTCCTGTTGAAGTGTAAAACCAAATGTAACAGGCAGTCTACATGGGCCCCCTGGAGCATTGGCGGGGTTGCCATTGCGACCACTGCAGATATGCCAGTGCGCACGTGGTGATTAGGGTGTGCCCAGGCACACCCGGAACACCCCATGCACACGCCTATAGTATTAGATTTTCCTTTAGGGCCTATTTACATTTCTGCGACACTGTAAAGTGTACATTGCAGAATCACACATGACATGCATTGCAGTGCTATCCGTTCTGAATGGTACCCAAACTCAGGCAACACATGCTTTGCAACATGGCACAATGCATGGCAATGCAGCGGGTTTTGTCCAATACTCTGGACTTTTAGGGGAAATGACAGCCTATTCATTACATTAAGCTACTATAAGTGGCAACCCATTATTTTCAGGGGGCTGCTTTAACATAACGTTAACGCACTAAAAAATATAACTAGCCCCCTTAGCTTTTCTTCCTGAGAAGTATTCCACATCTTTGACCGTTCGTAGACAGTTTTACAGACAATGTTTTAAGTCTCCAAAAACTCATCACAAGTATCAGCTGAGGGGAAAAAAATTAATTAGCTGTGAATTTGATTATAGCTTCAGCGCCGGCAGAGAGTGGAAACAGTGAATTAAATCTAACAAGTATTATTAATATCAGGAATAATTTTACAGTAACATTTTGTGTAAGTAGCAGTTGAAAATTGAGAATCCTCTGCGCTGGAATACACCAGATACAATAGGTCATGTAATAAGTGTTTTCTGTAACAAACAAAAGATCTTTTGTTCCAGGAACTGAGAATTGTTTCTGTAATTTGGTAACTTTAGACAATATCGGAGTCTTCTTCATTTGTGTATGCATGTATTCATTACTTCGCTTCCAGAATTGATTAAGTTAAAATATCACACGACCCCCAAGGCAATAATTTAGACATAGGTGGATTACGGGGGCAAGTCATTTAACAATGTCTTATTTGTCCTGGGGACTCCAGTGATGAGATCTTTCACCTTTGTACCTAGATTCACCCTCCTACGTTAAAGTTGTGCTCCCTCCCAGCTTTGGAAGTTGTCACACCTTCATACCATATACTGTATATCAGGGATCCTCAAACTACGGGCCCTCCAGCTGTTGCAGAACTACACGTCCCATGAGGCATTGTAAAACTCTGACATTCACAGACATGACTAGGCATGATGGGAATTGTAGTTCCTGAACAACTGGAGGGCCGTAGTTTGAAGACCCCTGCTGTATATACTCAGATTAGTCTACCCAAAATGGACAACAAAGTATTTGTTGAATGCTGGAGAAATAAACCCAACCAATATCTCCTGGAGATGTAATGAGACCCTCCACCATAGTACTTAAATGAATCCCCTCCTGCTATGAGGTTTTGGGTGCTCCCTTTAAGCTTTGGGTGTTGTCGCACCTCCATAGCATAAACACGAAGATCAATCAATCCAAAATGGACAATTGGATATTTGATAGATGCTGGACAGATAAAACCAACTAATGGTTTCCAATATCTCTTGCAGAATCTAGTGAGGACACTGTGCACCTTAGTACCTATTCATTCTTGCCTGCATCAAGGCTGTGGATGCTCCATCCCAGCTTTGGATGCGGCCACACCTCCATAGCATATAAACAAAGATCAGTGCATCCAAAATTGACATTTTAGTACTCATTAGATGTTGACGAGACAAAACCAACTATTTCTAATATCTCCTGGAGATTCAAGCTTGTCCCACCTTAGTACCTTGGTTCATCCCATTCTGCTTTGAGGTTTTGGGTGCTCCCTCCCAGCTTTGGGTGCTGTCGCACCCTAATAGCATATATATCAACATCAGTCCACTCAAAATGGACATTTCAGTATTCGTTAGATGTAGGAGAGACAAAGCCCACTAACGATTTCTAATATTTCCTAAAGACTCAAGCAATGAGATTGTCCATCTTAGCACCTTAAAGCGGAGTTCCACACAAAAATGGAACTTCCGCTTTTCGGAACCCTCCCCCCCTACGGTGTCACATTTGGCACCTTTCAGGGGGGAGGGGGGTGCAGACACCTGTCTAAGACAGGTATTTGCACCCACTTCCTGGCATAGACTCCCATGGGAGTCTATGCCTCTTCCTGTCCCTCCGCGCTGTCTCCTGGGAAACACACAGCTCCCAGGAGATAGCAGGAACCATCCAGATCGTGCAGCGTGACTTGCGCATGCGCAGTAGGGAACCTGGGATTGGAAGCTGCAATGCTTCACTTCCTGATTCCCTCACCTAGGATGGCAGCGGCAGCTGCCGAGAACCGATCGGGTTCTCGGCGTCGCCTGCAGACATCGCTGGACCCTGGGACAGGTAAGTGGCCATGTATTAAAAGTCAGCAGCTGCAGTATTTGTAGCTGCTGGCTTTTAATATTTTTTTTTTTAGGCGGTTTAGGTGGACCCCCGCTTTAATTCATCCCCTCTCGCTTTGAGGTTGTGGAGGTTATATCCCAAAATTGGATATTGTCACACCTCAATACCATATATACTAAGATCAGTCCACCTAAAATGAACATTTCAGTATTTGTTCGATGCTAGAAAGATAAAACCAACTAATAGTTTTGAAGATCTCCTGTGAAATCCAGTTGTCAGATCTGCACACCTCCCTTGTCCAATATAAGGAGCACCCACTATCTCTTCTTGATTTTAACTTTTATTTTATGCTATGGAGAATGCAAGAGCATCCAAATCTTCCAGGTAGGTGAGAACAGCAAGGCAATATGGTATGGATATTCTGCCACTGGAGTCCCCAAGAGGTGAGCCCACCAAATTCCATTGAATTATCCCTTATAGAAAAAACTAACAGGGAAGCGTGACACCATCATAGTGGTTACAGCCGATGTGTAGATCCATGGGGATCCATATGCAAAGATTTTACCAATGGAGTCTTCAAGATATATAAGAAACTGTCTGGTTTATAACATACACTTTCTTACAGGAAGCAACTTACATTATTATTATTATAATACAGGATTTATATAGCGCCACCAGTTTGTGCAGCGCTTTACAACATGAGGGCAGACAGTGCATTTACAATACAAATCCATACAGGAGGGATCAGAGGGCCCTGCTCGTTAGAGCTTACAATCTAGAAGGGAGGGTCAAGTGGAAACAAAAGGTAATAACTGTGGGGGATGAGCTGATGGAAAAAATGAAAATACAGTTGTTAGGTGTGGGTAGGATAGGCTTCTCTGAAGAGAAGGGTTTTCAGGGATCGTCTAAAAGCTAATAAAGTAGGAGATAAGCGGACAGATTGGGGTAGGGCATTCCATAGGATTGGAGAGGCTTTGGAAAAGTCCTGGAGGCGAGCATGGGAGGAGGTGATCAGGGAGCTAGAGAGCAGGAGGTCTTGAGAGGAACGAAGAGAACGAGTAGGTTGGTAGTACATTTGAAAGAGCCTTCCACAAAGAGCAATGAGAAAATCAGTTTGAAAAATATGAATGTCCCAATACCAGATATCACCAAAACAATGTGACCAGGTTGAGAAAATGCTCTTGCATATTGTTTATGGTGGTTCCATCACCTTTAGAAGGTAAGAGATTAGGATTGTTGGTCCAAAAACCAAAACGCCAGCTCTACAGATGGGCCTTGCCTATAGGTATTTGTTTGTGAAAGACCTTTGGTTCAATTGGACTTACTTACAGAAGTCACACACATAGTCATGTGATAATTCAAACAATTATTCAATGCAACTAAACAAATCAAATACAAATCACAAACCAGAGAACCTCCTTCTCATCAGTTAAGAGAGCCCCCAATTTCATAAGCGTGAATCGGCCATGGCAAGAATTTGTTGATCTCTTATGGGCACTCAAACAAAATTAATTTTGATATGTTTGGTTTTCATTGATCATTTCCAGTTATCATTGATCAATCATATTTTTTTGGTTGATATTTCCAGTCAGTCACAAGCGTGGAACACTACTACACGTGTTGCATTGTTTGATATGTAGTCATTGATCAGTTGCTTGTTTGCCATCGCTCGTACCTCAATCAACTCCATAATGCTATGGTTAAGGGCACCCTTACAGGGACAAATGTTTCAGCTTAAAAAAGCATGTTCAATGAGATCCTCATCTTATGACTTGGGTTTGGGCAGCTTTAGGGCCTGTGGCGACAGGCTTTGGGCTTGTTTTTGATGGGTAAATGCAGTTTGCATCCATGTATCTTCTGATATTAGTTGGAGGTGCTTATGAGATTATCCAGAGTTTGAGCATTTGAGCTGCCATTGACCTCCTTATGACCTGCAGTTGGCCTTCTTCTAGGCTGCATCAGCTGGTATCAAGCTGCTTTTGCATTCCCATTGACATGCATGGGTAGAGAAGCTGTTCTGACAAGAACAGAATCCCATTGACACAAGCCTTTAGTCTTACAAGCAAAGTCATAGTTTACAAAAACGAACTTCAGTTTTATGGCTTTGTTCCAAGCAAGGAAGATCAATTAGAAGCACCTTCAGCTGAAGGGGGCAAATATTTTCTTTCTTCTGATACACAGCTCCATCTTCAGAGAGTGTCTGCTTGAATAGGTCGTGCTTTGCCTGGTGACATGTGCGAACAAGCCGAAGAACAAGTCCAATCGCCGATTCATAAAGACTGGAGGTGCCATCTGCTCACGTTGCTTCCTGCCAGGAGAGATCCCGGCTTAATGGCTTGTGCTAATACATTACGAATGAAGGGAACATTTCTATCAGAATCAAGTTAATGAGTCTTGTACTCATTTCACTCACTCAAAAACCATGGATGATTTTATCACTTTTTGCTTTCCCTGCCATTGCTGTGTTTTTAGGTGGTGGATTTACGGAACGTTTGTTGGGGACCTTTGTAGAGATGCTGTAGAATGTTTATCACAATTGTATTATCATTAGTATTGCCATACTTAAATGGTTATTAAAAGCAAATAGGCTATTCACTTTGCAAGGGAGTTTTCACGTTGCAAGGAACGTTTCCCATAGCTTAGTAAAAGGTGAAACTCTGCTGAAATTAACCGCTTGCCGACAGTATAACCTAGGTATCTATACATGAGTAGAGATTAGGCATGTGCAATTCGTTTCGTTCCGAATTCGTTTTTTTAACGAATTTCGACAAATTCGTTAATTCAGGAATATCCGAATTAACGAAAACCCGTTTAACAAATTTTTCCTGAATATTCGTAAATTCGATAAAATTGGACATTCGTAAATTCGGGCATTCGTACATTCGTACATTAGTAAATTAGTGAATTCGATAATTCGGAAATCTGAAATAATAGTTAACTAATAATAACTTAACTATTAGTAATTACTAGTAACTTTTAAATTATAGGTATTGTAATTTCCTTTCAAATTTGGCTGTTAGTGAACGTAACACATACAAATTTATCCGAAGTTATGAATGATCCGAAAAAACGGAATGGAACGTAATGAATTAATAATAATAAATAACAATAATAATAATAACAACGTTTTATTATTATTATTTATTATTAATTTGTTCCGTTCCATTTGTTTAGATGCAGCATTCGTTTTGGATAATTCGTAACTTCGGATAAATTCGTATTTGTTACGTTCACTGATAGTCAAATTTGAAAGGAAATTACAATACCTATAATTTAATAGTTAGTTACTATTTCAGATTTTAGAATTTTCGGGTTTTTGGATTTTCAAACTTTGAATTTACAAATTTCCGAATTTTCAAATTTACAAATGTACGATTTTAAAAATTTACGAATGTACAAAATGTAAATGTACGAATAAACGAATGTACGAATTTACGAATGTACGAATGAACGCATTTACGAATTTACGAATGAAAGAATTTACGAATCGCAATCATAACGAATGACCTGAAAAACGAAAAAAAGTAGTAAACTAATGAAACGAAAATGAACAAATTTTTTGGCTGTGCACATGTCTAGTAGAGATACTTTGGTACCCCTTTACTTATTCATGTCAGTGGTGGTATCAGGGAGCCCCCTTATTTTATAAGAAAGCTTCCAGATTCTGATTGATAAGCCCCCTGCCCACAGACCCCCACAACCACCAGCCAGGGTTGTGGCGAAGGGGGATACCCTTGTCTTCAGACCCAATTGTTCAAGACACGTGGTCTGGTATGGTTTGGCTAAAGCTCCATAAAGGGCAGGGATGCCTAAAACATTGTTTTAGCATTCTGCTGATATATGAGGAATATATTTAGCTGTCTGTGCTCTGCAACCCATATATATATTATATATATATATATATATATATATATATATATATATATATATATATATATATATATATATATATATATATAGTGTTTTTCTAAAAAGTGTCAGACTTGCAGTGAATGTTAAGACACAAGGATTACATGTAATCAGGCCAGGGTTTCAATTCCCTTGATACTCCAGATGAACGCAGTGCGCTCTTGCATAGTCACCTTGACCCCGGAATAAAGCAGAATACAATCACATCTCCTATCCTTCCATCACTTAACTCCTCTTCTCATATCGGCTTGTAAAAATTACAGGACTGTGTGTGTCAGGCGGCCTTAACCTCTGAAGGGAGAGCCATCCACTCAATCATTATCTCATTCACACCAGCTATTCCGGGACTTGACTTCTGTGCCCCTTCACCGACAGTCAAAGCTTAAATAAATACGTGTGTAAAATTTCTCTCACTCACTTCATTTTCCCAGAACTTTGAAACTGAAGGCGACGAGGAAAATAGAAACATTGAATAGTGATGGCAGAAAAAAAGACAAGAAGTCCACCAAGGTTGAATGAACACAAATTCCTACAGACACCCTCTAAGAAAACGTGTGGAATGCTATTCATCACTCTACAGCAGTGTTACTCAACTGGGGTGCCGAGGCACCTTAGGTTGCTGTTAAGGTTCCTGTGGAGTGCCAAGAGCACAGGATCCAGTTTGACCTGAATCAGAGCGTCAAGAGTTGCCAGGGTGTGGGTGCGCCATCCGCCAGCACCATAACAACCAATAACACTCTAGGGCTGGACGCACAAGAGTTGATTTACTAGAACCGGAGAGTGCAAAATCTGGTGCAGCTCTGCATAGAAACCAATCAACTTCCATTTTTTTTTTTTGGTTAAAGCTTAATTGAACAAGCTGAAGTTAGGAGCTGATTGGCTACCATGCATAACTGCACCAGATTTTGCACTCTCCAGTTTTAGTAAATCAACCCCACAGTGTCATTCAGTGCTATGGTGTTAGCAGCTGGACCGTCCATACCATGGCAACACATGAAGATGATCCAGGGCAAACTGGGTCCCCAGGGTGCCACGGTATCCTGGTTGAGAAACACTAAACTAAACTATTCTTAAATATTTTAGCTAGTAGGCCTCTGCCTCACTGCTGGAGCCAAAAGGTAGGGCGGCACTGATCTGAAGAGGGCACTGTGTGATTGGGAGGGGGGGCAGGGTCTGTGATGAGGGGGTACTTTGATGAGGAATCTCTGTGTTTAGGAGACTTCTGTCATAAAGAAGGCCTGTGTAATTGGCGATCTCTGTATTCGGGGGACATTTTGATGGGAGACTCTGATGTGATGAGAAGGCTCTGTGGTGAAAGGGAGACTCTGATGTGATAGGGGGACCTCTGGTGTAATGGGAGACCTCTAACGTGAAGGTAAAACTCTATTGTGATGGGAGGACTTGTGATGAGGGATCTCTGATGTGATGGGGGACTTCTGATATGACGAGAGGACCTTTGATGTGATGAAGGGGGGTCTGATTTGATGGAAGGACTTCTGATGTGATGGGAGGACCTCCGATGTGATGGGAATGTGTCTGATGTCATGGGGGACCTCTAAAGTCATGGGAGGACCTTTGATGTGATGGGAGGACCTCTAATGTGATGGGAGGACCTCTGATGTGATGGGAAGGTGTCTGATGTCATGTGGGAGCTCTAAAGTAATGGGCGGACCTTTGATGTGATGGGAGGACCTCTGATGTGATGGGAGGACCTCTGATGTGATAGAAAGGTGTCTGATGTGATGGAGGGGCCACTGATACAATGGAGTGACCTCTGATTTGATGGAGGGACTTTTGAAAGGGAGACTCTGAGGTGGTAGGGGGACCTCTGGTGTAATGGGAGACCTTTGGCGTGAAGGGAAAACTCTATTGTGATGGGAGGACCTGTGATGAGGGATCTCTGATGTGATGGGGACTTCTGATATGATGAGAGGACCTTTGATGTGATGGAAGGGACTCTGATGTGATTGAAGGACTTCTGATGTGATAGGAGGACCTCCGACGTGATGGGAAGGTGTCTGATGTCATGGGGGAGCTCTAAAGTCATGGGAGGACCTTTGATGTGATGGGAGGACCCCTGATGTGAAGGGAGGATCTCTGATGTGATGGGAAGGTGTCTGATATGATGGGAGGACCTCTGATGTGATGGGAAGGTGTCTGATGTTATGGGGGACCTCTAAAGTCATGGTAGGACCTTTGATGTGATGGGAGGACCCCTGATGTGAAGGGAGGATCTCTGATGTGATGGGAAGGTGTCTGATGTGATGGAGGGACCTCTGATTTAATGGAGGGACCTTTGATGTATTGGAGGGACCTCTGAAGTGATGGGAAGACCTCCGATGTAATGGGGCACCTCTGATTTGAAGGGTGTCTTTTGATGTGATGTTAATTCCATCAAGGTAGTTGTGTGCATCATCCTAGACCCAGATGTCCCATTGATATCTATTACGTTTTTTACATTTTTAGACTGGTGTGCCTTGAGATTTTGCATACTTTTAAAGGGTGCTGCTACTAAAAAAAATCAGGTGAATGGAATATTTTTTGGCCCTTCTGAATAGTGTCAAATAATTTTTCTTATCAATGGAGACTCATACAAAGATACTTGAAGAGAATTGCTAGATTCAATGTGCGATAATCCGGTTTATTGACCTTCTGTAGGATGGAGTGACCCCATAAACCCATAAGAAAAATCGCTCCTTTGATTCCGGGAAATCATTTTATTACACAGCGCACTGAACTCTGAGCCAATCGCTGACCAAAACTACTGGCCTGTAATTTTTATCCTGCACGCTTCTCTGCATCGGAGGGTATGTTAAGCAGCTCCAGTTAACTATAGCGGAGTTTTATAGAAGTCATTATGATTTATGGGAATTAATAAAGCCAGAGTTACCCATCTCCCAGCCATTGTGATGGAAGCGTAATCAGTCCTCGTTAAGTCCTGCGATACGGTTTAATGGACCAATAAGGAGGATTTGTTCTTAAAGGTCATGTCCACGGAGAAAGGAAAACTTATCACCGAGTTTGATACAATTTGAAAAGTTATTAGATAAAACACAGCTTTGAAATTCAGGCCGATTCTTGTTTTTTAAATTTTTTTGATGCATGTCGCTGTTTCCCGACTGTTATCTTGCGGCGGTGGCACTTTGATGCGACGAGGCTTTTTTTTTTTTGGTTTTGTGGTTAGCACTGTTGCTTTGTAGCATCGCGTTTCTAGCTAAACTTCCTATATGGAGAATATTATCTGCGTGGAGTTTGTTCTACCCGTGTTCGTGGTGATGTTCTCAAAGTCCCTCGCTGTCTTCCATTTAATTAAAATCATTACTGGATGTTTCGTCAAACTAGCATGGGGACGGATGTGAATTTTTCTGGGAGCTGCGTGATGCATTGTACAATATGTTGGCGTAATATAAACAGGTGAACTAAAAAAGTATACATTTGCTTTAGTGTTGAACTCCAGGCAAACAGCCAAATTAACAGGCGAAATACCTACAGTATATGGGGGTTGTTTTAATATTCACGAGTTTGTATTTCTGTTCATTCAGTGCTGAGATTTACACAGCTCTGCCACATAGCACAGCCGAGTCTAGCAGGGCAGGAGACCTGATTTTCCTCTGCCGCAGTTCAGTAACTATTCCAGGTCCTGTCCCTCCCCCAGCCTGTGAATGGACAGTGAATGGAGAAGCAGCAGACTGGTGAGCTCATCTCTCTGTCACTCTGCTCTCTTCCTCCGATTAGCATAGGTGCTCTAAAGCACACCCAGGTCTGCTGATAAGGCAGTACAATCAGCACTCCTGTACTGGGCACGGGCCCCATAAGTTATACCTGGTTATCTGCAGCCCTCTCTTCTTTACAGCCAGAATTTTAATATAATTTCTGCATTCTGGAAGGCAGGGGGCTGGGGTCTGATGTCACACACTGAATAGCATAAAGAACAGAGCTGAGTGTAATCTGAGACCTGAGTGGTGTGAAAGGATACACCCCCTCCCCATTAGTAAGCTTCGGTCGGCAGAGTGAGACGTGTTGGGGGCGTGGCCTGGTGGGGGTCCAGGCTGAGACTGCCATTCACTATCACACAGCAGGACCTTTGACCTGTGCGGCTTCCGGCACAACTATCACTCTCTAAACAATCTCATAGAGATATGTGAGCAGCTGAGGCTGTCAATCACCTGCTGTGTGCTGGAGGGGGGAGTGGGGCAGTCTCCCAGGATTGTCTGGTGTTGGTATAAACTGTCAAGAGTGACAAGAGTGCAGATAGCAGAGGAATGAAAGAACAAACAGAAATCACACTAAGTGATTTGGATAGAGGCAAGTACACACTATAGAAGGATATGCTTTGTTAATTTTTCATTTACAACCCCTTTAAGTGGTGCATCGGTGAATAAAAAGCTGCATTAATTGTAAGTCTCCATGGTATTCAGCCTTAACTTAAACTTGTCTCCATTCATGACAAAGTGATAGGCTCTATTAAAAACATACCCCCTCATCTCCTACTAAAGTTCACTTTTTGCCATACTCTCATATTGCTCCGCTCACCTGCCATAGCCCCGAAAAAATACTTGATACTTCCAGTTATGGAGCAGTATGTATCCACCCTCCCAAAATGTGATGGTCAGCCTCTGAACAGCCAATCACCAGGCTCCACCACTGTCATCTGGGGGGCAGGGAGAAGGTAATAAGCTCTGGGCATGCTCCAACACAGCCAACATGGAGCTTACACAAGGCTCCAGGAGACGACGGGTGGTAGGGGAGCATGGAGAAGGTACCGGTAGGTGGAGGGGAAGGGCTATCAAAATAACCTGTCGCTTTGCCCTGAATAGGCAGGTATCGTTCAAACATATCTAAACAGTTGATGTTGGGTTAAGTCCTGCATGCCCCTTTTTTGGCATATTGATTTTGATCTTTCCATTCAAGCAGCAGGTGAAGTGAACGGCAAAGCACATTTTGTGTGGTAGCCTTCAATCTCATCTGGTGTGAACACGTTTGAAGTTTTCTACGCAGGTTTGTAACAGGTCCACTTGAACATTGGTCACGTTTCTGGCGATCGGATCAGTTCATGATTCTGGATGGATCGAAGTGGCTCGGGGGATTAGACATCAGCAAACCACATATCACCTTCGTTATTGCGGGGCCGAACGTTGCAATTGGAGTAATTTCCCAATTTCCCATGTAACTGGAAACTCATTTTCATACATCATACACCCTACAGATTGGCTCATCTTCACGTCTATGGCCCTACACTTGGCAAAGGCCTTTGTCATCTAATAATTCAAGGCTGCTAAGAAACCTCAGAAAATCAGGCCTATGGCAGCCAGTAGCTGAGCCTAGAGTCTCGCTTGAGCACTTTAATGGTTAAATGGCACTGGATTACTTGCGGAGGGGGGATTGTGTGCCATTTAAAATATTTTCTGTTCGGCACAAGCGCTATTAAACATAACAATCAGTAAGTGACGGAAAACAAAGACAATAATCCGCAGGAAAGCGCCATTATCGGCGGTTAATGTCCCACGGCAAAGGTAGCCATTTTTTTTTTAATTCCAGCAACACCAACCACCAGCCATGTTAACAACACACGTTTCTGGCTGAATGCAGTTATGCTAAATTCTTAATTGTCGATAAAAGAGACATACAGCAGTTAGGAAGCTAATAACAGTCATGCTTCTTGTGATCGGGGCCCTGTACGTTAGGTACTTCCATTCCAAGATGTCTGCAAAGAAGGGCATGGGTCATGTGATGTACAGAAGAATACCAGTACATGTGATATAGATTGGGTGTGGATAGACAGTGATTGGGAAGAACGCCTAGTTGCTGCCTTGTCAACTGTCCGACCTCATGCTGTCCTCCAAGGCTTGCATTCCCATAACCATATCAAATGAATGAGCCCTGAAGTTGTGTAGAACTATTTAAAGTCCACATTCAGCCTTTCATTTTCTTTAATTAAACTAGAGTGTTTATAAAACAAATTGGGCAATCAATACCCATCCACTCATTAATCCAAAGTTGCCCCATGCATCATCTTTGGTGGCCCAGTGCCTGCCTTCTTGCAAGTTGCATGAAACCCAATGACATTTAACCAACCTGTATGTAGGAATGCAACAAACAAACCCAAGGTGCTCAACCATAGAAAGGGCTAGCAGTTATATGTGGTAGTAATATGCATCCTATTGACCAAGTCCCGTGCTGCAAGCAATCCACCAAGACTTGACAAACAAGCCAGGAGCTTTAAAACATGATTGGATAGAGAGCCCCCCTGGTCCCTCCTCTTCCTCTGACAAAAACCACCGGAGTGGCTTGGCCCGCCACATTATTGACTCCACCCTGTGAGCAGCCATCTTCCTGGTGGGCTCCAGCATTACTACATACCACACACTGTAGTGTGCCTTCCCCACGGGTCACCAACAGCTGGTCCCAGCAAGCCTTCACGTGCCTTCCGGCTGGAATGTGAACCTTGAACCTGTTTCCATCACAAGTGCTGGGCCCTCCATTTAGTCTTTGAGGCTGGAGGAGACTTGGGCTTTTACCTTTTAAATTAGACTGTGTCGTTCACACATGACTGTGTTTTTATCTAGACTGTGCGCTTTATCTATGGCCACATAATAAATGTTACTTTATGGTTTATATGGAAGCAAGTTTTATTTGTTTATTCATCATCCTCAAATTTATCTAATTTGTTTTTCACGGATACCCTGACTTTACCAGTTCATAGCATTTAACCTTTTTGCACCTGTAGGTAGGGCCTCACAACTTGGGCAATACAGTCCATACAAGGACACCACTAACAGGCCTCACTGCCTCTCACATTGGTATGTGTCCCCACTCCTGTAGGAGCCATTACGTGTACCTCTACCAGAATATGCCCCACACTCTGCCCGGCAGTCTTCTGGTAGAACTGGTTAACCATTTCTCAGAAAGGCCACAAGAAATAATGGAGGCAAGTCCAATGCATTTGCAAAAAAATTACTTTCCAACTTCGAGGAGGACAACTTCAGGGTACACAGTTATAGCGCTTGCAGATTCAGGGCATCCAATTCTAGAAATCACCATTAGGTTACATATCAAATCAGGGCATTGTAGGTTGCATACTTAGCTTCTTCCCCTTGTTGGTTGACTGCAATTTGCATTTTTCCCAGTCGGGTCTGCTTCTAGTCTGGTCCCCCACTTGAATGCCACTCAGGGTGTCAGGACCTCTCCAGGTATTTCCCAGCCTGGGAATACCAGTCACTGGGAGGTTACATCTTTGCAGGAAGGGCCCCACCAAGTTTCAAGGGGGCCAAATTTGGAACTCAACTCCTATCTTCTTGCACTCTCCCTCCAAATTCCTCCCACCCTGACAGGTAGTACACTAACATCCCCCCTACACAATTCCTGTAAGCCCTGAGCAGCAAGGACCAGCCCCCTAGGGTTATGCTATCAAGCAGTCCTGAGCTTACAGGAGAATGCTGCAAAGAACTGTACTCAGGCCACTACATGACATCGCGCTCTGCAGCATTTCCGACCCCCCACCACTGCAGAAGGTATAAACCATGGGACGTTATGTATTCTTACCAACAACTACTGAAAAGGGTTATGCATACAGAAAATGTCAGAAAATTGGTATGGGTGGGGTATGTTGAGAGGGGTGGACCTTCAGGGGAGGGAAGAACTAAGGAGCAAGAAGAGTGTTAAAAACTGAAATTGGACTTTAATGCGGCTATTCACTTTTAGGAGCTGGAAGACAGTGTGGGGGAATTTATCTAGCAAATTAGTAACACAATGAGAGGCAAAATAGGCTGCCTCCATTTGGTATGTAAAACCATTTTTCTTTTTGTTACAGCCCCTGCTCCTTGAATCTTGGTGCAGTCAACTGCAATAAATTTGCACAAATTTTCAACAGATTTACCACTGAAGACGTGACAGATTTTTACCCAACAAACGCACAATTAGGAAGAGGTCAGGGACCAGTTTTATTGTATCAAAGGGGCATTTTAGATCAGCCGAGGGGAGGATTTATGAATCATGCTGAATTCATGTAACATTTTAGTCTCATAATTTGTTTTGCTGCCCATTTGGCATTGCCTTGGTGTACAATAGAGTTGACCTCTGATCCCTAAAGTCCTCTGCGGCCGTCCCTTCCAGTGGTTTAATGTGCCCAGGAGCTTTGGTCCTGAACATATAGGGCCCTAAATGCCGGTACCACTCAGTATAGCATTCAGCCCAGTCCAGCCGAATCCTGCCATAGACTTAGACCAGTTGGTGCTGCACCTGTCCCTCCCAGGTGCACTAAAACGCCAGGAGGGATGCACTGATGGCCTTGTGTACAAGGAGCCTTACTCTCAAGCTGAAAAATAAGACTCGAGTATATGTAAATGTAGCACTATCCCCACAGGGGTTGCAGATGACTGGGTTCCCCACTCCTGCACAGCGAGGAAACAAGTCTTTGAGCTTGTTTAGTTTTGTTTTTTTAGGGGTAATAACTTGGATGGGGTATAGAAATTATGGGATGCGCAGCTTAGCTTGCAACAAAACAGGGACAACTTCATCCTTATGTACAACTCGATATTTGTCTTCTTCCTAAAAACTGACAGTCTCTGATTGAAAAGATGCAAAAGCCCCTTAAGGACTAGGAACTCGCAGTCCTTTAGAAAGTAGCACAAAGTCTTGTAGACTGCATTCTGGAGTATCTCCAACCAGGGCTGGTGCAAGGATTTTTGACACCCTAGGCGAAACCTCATTTTGCAGCCCCCATTGGCTCCACCTCTGACTCCACCCCCTTTGCCCTGCCCATATGACAGGACATGGCGCTATACAGGAAGCATCGGCTTTGCTTCCTCTAGCGCTGGCTCGAGCGCTGCGCCTCTAGTTACACTACCAGTCGCACAGGACAGCTTCCTGAGACTGAGTTCGTTACATGCTGCAGCCTGCAGAGTATGCAAACGCGGAGGGAAACCAGCGGTCGGGCGCCCCTAGGCAGCAGTGCGCCCTAGGCGGCTGCCTAGTTTGCCTAGTGGTTGCACCGGCCCTGTCTCCAACTCCACTGTAGACACTTGTCCCTGTTCTACTGACTGCAGGAAATACTAGCCCAACTGGCTGCTTCTTCACAAGTCTACTTGGTTGCCTCTTCACCAAACCATCCGGCTACCTCTTCACCAGCCCGCCCGGCTGCCTCTTCACCAGCCCGCCCGACTGCTTTGGAGACCTCCCAGGGCAAGGTAAAGGAAACATTTAGGCACAGCTCTGTCTTCCAGAGAGACCTGCTACATGTGGCAGTCTCTCCCCTTGTAAGTACCTGTCCATTCTGATGTACTCACACTGTCCTCCTTGCTCCCGCTGCCACTGAGGAAAGATTCCATTCAAACTGTTCTGCTGTCAGGATCCTCCCAAGTCAGCCCAAGCTTCAGCCTGAGGAAAATCCCTCCCGGCAGGGGTTCCTCTCAAGGGTCACCGACAGTCTCCTCAGCACTCCATCTCCATCTTCCACCCGACTCCCTTGTCAGCAGAACTCATCCATATTTAAGGACTGGCTCAGACACCATGCCAGGCCCACTGCTTGGAGAATGGCTGAGCTCCTATAAATATGCAGATCAACTCTCCTTGTCTCTGCCCTCCAGCCTCTAGAAGCTTCTCTAAACTCGCAGAACCAAGGGGAGGCACCAGAGACCTGGTTGTATGAGTTATCCAGCCTGATCTGTAATAAACTCTTGACCCATATTCAAGACTCACAAGTTAAACATGAGCCAAGACATAAATTTGCCTGCACTCACAATAGTAGCACACTAGATGGTACTACTTAAAAAAGAGGGCTACTTTAAACCATTTATAACCCACCTCATCCAAAGAAAACGTTGAACTCAAGATCAATATGCATTTACAATTTTTTTGCATTAAAGCATAAAGGACATTACACTGACCATCAGTGCATTGGGGTACAATGCAGAGTCTCCTCTAATGCCTACTTCCAGCCTCAGGTCCTTACCGAGATATGAACCTGCTGTCACGGGGCTGAAGAAAGTGTGGCAGGACCACAAGTGAAAGAGGGGTCATTGCTGCGCTCTTCAGAGTCCAGCTCGCTGTTATTCAGGTAAGTATAGGGAGGCAGAGGGGTGATTTGAGGCTGGGGAATACAGCCATGCTTTATATTACAAACTAAATAGAGGTGTAACATAAAGCATGGTCTAAAAGTGAACTTTAATACCAAAAAATGGAATTTTGAGATTCTTGTAGAATCCCCGCGGTGACTAGTTCTCTTTCAATATTACAGAGTTTAGAAATAAAATGTAAAAAGTATACCATAGATCAGGAGGAATTCTCCAGGAGGGCTCTCACACTAGGAGTTAGAAGAGGAAAGGCGAGAACATCCAGCCACACAAGATCAACTGTACTGTTAACAATTGTTCCTAGAAGTAACTTTGGCAGTTCAACGTATTGACAACCTGTCAAATACTCTCCACTAAGCCATAGTAGATAGCAGAGACAACAATTTGGTGAGCTGGAAATATATTCAGCCAATTATTTTGCAAGGAGCTTGCAACATCGCTGTTGTACGAACCCCTGAAGTCTTCACTATGAGCCATATGACAGTCGGTGTTCTGGTAATTCACTTTTAAGCTGAATGCCAGTCAAACTGCTAAAAGCATAGATAAAATATCATACATATATGGGAGCTGTTCTTCCATAAGATTTGTAGATATGTGCATCCAGTCCTGAGATTTACACATCCGATGGCACAGCCAGGGGATGACAACGCTTTCTCTGTTACAGTAAAGCAACTGGGGTCATCTCTCCACCCCCAGTCTACTGACTAGACAGGGTAGGAGCATAAGGAGACCATCCTTCTGCTGTCTCTCATTCCTATTAGCATGTTCATCAGCACATGTGCATGCAGCTCACCAAATTGGCTTCTAGCTCTGCCCCTCCCTTCTAAGCCTATGCTGCTGTACCGAGACTACAGGAGGCCGATGGCAAGTTACATTTAGGTATTGCGCTACTTGCATTAAAAAAAATACATTTAATAATCTGTATTAGCTTGCATCTACCATATCTTCAAAAAAGGACCTCCAATGGCAATAGAAAAGTACTCTTCTTTGCCAGGCCCCTGCCACCCCCCGCCCGACCCAAATGTCTTTAAAAAGCCATTTGGAAATATGTTCACCCACAAAAAATACTTACCTTGGCCCCAGTCTCTGGCTCTTCTGGGAGGCATGGATGACACCACCATGCCTTCCAGTGAACTCAATATCCCTCAAGAATGCACTCTTGTAATGGGTTTAGGTGCATTCTTGAGCAGTTTTAAGCACCTGCTGAAAGGTGTGTTGATGTCACCATGCCTACTGGAAGAGTTGGAAGACAGGGACCAAGTTTTTTTTTTATTTTTTAATGCAAATGATTTGTTTTTGTTTTTTGTTTTTTTTTTGTATTTCCATGCCATTTGTGTTGGGGAGCAGGTGGCTGGAAAAGAATAGGGCCTTTAGTTTTTGCCGTGGAATGACCACTTTATGGAGATAAGGGTAAATTCAAAGGAATGTCCATTTCCTAATTTCTCTGCAATAATTATTTTTTCACTGATCCACATTCATAGATTGGTTCTTCAAGAAGCAAAGATAGCCAATCATCAAAACATGAATTCATTTATTCTCTAGCTATATAACCCAAGACCTTAGGATTCCCCGAACGTAGGAGAAGTTCCACATTAAACACGGAGAACCTGTAGAGTAGTCCCAGAACAGAGAATTCTCTGGCTGAGAATCATACGAACCATAAACAGAGTTCAACGATCAGTTTTTCCCGGAGCTGGAGAAGTGAATAATGACTTCATTTCATTAAGTTACTGTGGAAACCACAGCTACTGCAAAGACTTACCTGTAGTTGAAGGGCTTCGTCATTCTCTAGGCCTTCCACAATCGGAGCGAACCTTTCTCGGTTGTTGATTTCTGCCGCGGTGCTTATCGCCTCAAGGAGTTTGTCCAAGCTAATTAAGTTAAAAAAAAAAAAAGACAGTATGGCATTTTTCAAAATAGTTATTACAATTTTAATAGAGGACAGTTAAGTTAAAGGACTATTTCAGCCAAAATGAACATTTCAGTTTAGTTTTGGCACTAATTGGCTGAATCACACAGTAGTAATTGGGGTCTTTTCCCATCTCACAAGGTCATAAGGAACATGTTCCTCTCTGCCAGCCAGTAGATATTATGAAACAGTCATCATCTGGCATTGAGTAAGGTGGAACTCTCAGTTCTAGTAAGGATAACTTTCCTCATAATACCCAAGATACAGTATGTAAGGACCCAACATGCAATCCACCTTGCTTGCATTCGTCCAAAACCGAAAGGGCAATTTTGGGAGTGGTTAAAGTGACATCAATGGGCGAGTTTGTCAGGCGGTGCTGCTTTTCAATCTTTGCAAGACAAGTCCAATTTTATGGTTGTAGCATGTATGACCAGCTGCAATGTTGGCATTTAGGTGAGAGGTCACCAGTTTGAAGGTGCCACCAATTTGAAATGGCCCTTAGAGTCGTCAATGGAAGAGGAGTAGAGGTGATATTTCCCAATGGGGACAACTGTTACAGAGACAGCTGTCAATGGAAAGATTTATCCTAAATTATAGGAGATATCCTCTCATTTCCTTTTGTGGGACAGAAAATTAGTGAACACTTCTCCCATGGGGACAAAGACAGCAATAAAGGCTGGCAGAGGTTCATTTCTCTACCCTACACTATTTAAAACTATTAAAAATGCTTTAGCTGAAGTTCCTTTATATATTTATGCAGCAAATACATTATGAACACACCTCTTCCACATTACCCAACAAAACTTACATATTGTCCTCTCCGACAATGCAGATGGCAGATAAGATCTTCAGGATTTCGGTCATCATGTTGGCTTGTTTGGGATCAATTGCTCTGGCCAATAGGAGCAAACTTCGTTCTTCTCCCAGAATCCTTTGCAGGCCATACTGTTGAAGGAAAGTATCTCATTAGCTTTTTTTTGAGCTGCTAGTTTTTCTGTATTACTTACTAAAGATAAATCTGACAAAGTTCTCCAATTGAAAGAAAAAATTGACGAATCAGTCTAACTAAAAAAGTAGAAAATATGGACTTGTTAAACATCTAAATAATGTAATTTCCAAATAGTCTATTCAAAACTGGTGTGACAGTTTTTATAATGAAATCTCGGTTAACCTATCCTGCAGTTTCTTACATCTCTCATGAACTCCAATGTTGCTGCTTTTTAATAATACACAATTTTGACATACCAATTTTAGACTCTTGATGCAGACGGTAAAAAAAAAAAATAAAAAAAAATGACTTATGCCCCGTACACACGGTCGGACTTTGTTCGGACATTCCGACAACAAAATCCTAGGATTTTTTCCGACGGATGTTGGCTCAAACTTGTCTTGCATACACACGGTCACACAAAGTTGTCGGAAAATCCGATCGTTCTGAACGCGGTGACGTAAAACACATACGTCGGGACTATAAACGGGGCAGTGGCCAATAGCTTTCATCTCTTTATTTATTCTGAGCATGCGTGGCACTTTGTCCGTCGGATTTGTGTACACACGATCGGAATTTCCGACAACGGATTTTGTTGTCGGATAATTTTATATCCTGCTCTCAAACTTTGTGTGTCGGAAAATCCGATGGAAAATGTGTGATGGAGCCTCCACATGGTCGGAATTTCCGACAACAAGGTCCTATCACACATTTTCCGTCGGAAAATCCGACCGTGTGTATGGGGCATAAGAGTCTTAAGACTTTTCATGGATGGAAAGCAGTTGAACAAGTTGGTGGTTTTATAGTTAGTCCTCGTGATGACATCGCTCTGCACATGGATTTCCCGAGACCATAACTGACATACCCCTTAATTTCCTATTTTGTACACATAAAGGAACATTCTAGTAATTAAAAGAACTGTTTACAACCACAAAAAAAGTAAGAATGATAGACTCTTGATGCAAAGGGAAAACAAAAAACTGTCAAGGAGACTTTGCATGGATGGAAAGAAGTTCAACAAGTTGGTGGGTCCATGGTTGGTCCTAGTGATGACACTGCTCTGAACATGGATTCCCTGGGACCATAACTGACATGACTTACCATTATTTTCCTATTTTGTCACAAAAACGAGCATTCTAGTAATTGAAAGAATGGTTTACAACAGCAAAACAAGTAAAAATGATAGAAGCAGAAGAAGAATACATGGACAGGGAGTCATAAGTCATAAGAGTCATAAGACTTTGCCGGAATGCAAAGCAGCTCTATACATTAATATGAGAAGATGATTTGAAATGTTTGTTTGGGGAAGTTTGTTGGGGGGGGGGGGGGGCTTCTCACCTACCCTATTGTTCATGAATGATTTTAGGCATTGGTGACTAGTTACAACAGCTAAGAAGTTAAAATGAAGTACTCTTCATGTAGAGGAGGAATACAAATACAAAATACAAAAACTGACAAGGAGTCTTAAGACATGTCATGGGGGGAAAGCAGGTCAAAAAAGTTGGTGGGTCTATAGTTGGTCCTAGAGATAACACTGCTCTGAACATGGATTCCCTAGGACCACAACTGACGTACTCTATTCTATTTTAGAGATTAAAAGGGCTGTTTACAACAGCTAAAACTGTAACAAGTATGTACTCTTGACGCAGAGAAAGAATGAAATCGTCAAGGAGTCTTAAGACTTTTCATGAATAGAAAGCAGTTTAACAAGTAGGTGGGTCTATAGCTGGTCCTACTGATGACGCTGTTCTGAACATGAATTCCCTGAGACCATAACAGACATACCCATAATTTCCTATTTTGTACACATAATGGAACATTATAGTAATTAAAAGAACTGTTTACAACAGCAAAAAAAGTAACAATTATACACTCTTGATGTAGAGGTGAAACAAAAAACTGACAAGGAAAGAAGTTCAACAAGTTTGTGGGTCGATAGTTGGTCCTAGTGATGACACTGCTCTGAACATGGATTCCCTGGGATATTAATGGACATGCCCTTAATTTCCTATTTTTTTCACAAAAAGAGAAAGATTCTAGTAATTAAAAGAACTGTTTACAACAGCAAAAATAAAGAAAAAGTTAACAAAACAGACTCTTAATGTAGAGAAAGAATTAAAAAAAATAGACAGAGAGTCTTAAGACTTTTCATGAATGCAAAACTGTCCTATGCATTAATGTAAGAAGACAATTTGAAATATCAGTTTGGGAAAGTTCCTTGGGGACCTACCCTATTGTTCATGAATGCTTTTAGCCATTGGTGACTAGTTACAACAGCAAAAACATGAAAAAAAAAAGTACTCTTGATGTAGGGGAAGAATAAAAAAAACTGACAAGGAGTCATAGGACATTTCATGGGTAGAAAGCAGGTCAAAAAAATTGGTGGGTTCATAGTTGGTCCTAGTGAAGACACTGCTCTGAACGACGTGGAGTCTCTGGGACCATAACGGATTTCACCTTAATTTCCTTTTTTTCTTCACAAAAAAATAACTGAAACATTCGGTACTTAAAGGGGACTGTTTACAACAGCAGAAGTAAAAAAAAGTATATATAAATATATATATATATATATATATATATATATATATATACACACACACTCTTGATGCAGTGAAAGAATAAAAAATGAACAGGAAGTATTGGGAATTTTTATGGATGCAAAGCAGCTCTACATAATAATATAGACAGACAATTTAAAATATTTGTTTCCGAAAGTTCCTCGGGGGCCTTCTCGTCTACCCGATTATTTGTGAATGCCTTTAGTCACTGGTGACTATTTACAACAGCAAAAAAAGTAAAAATGATGTGCTCTTTATGCAGATAAAGAATAAAAACCTGACAAGGCGGGTCTTCCGACTTTTAATGGATGGAAAACAGTTCTACGCATTAATATGAGAAGACAATTTAAAATATTTGTTTGTGAAAGTTCCTTGGAGGCCTTCTCACCTACCTTATTGTTCATGAATGCTTTTAGGCATTGGATGAGTTTATGCTGATTTTTCTTGTCAATACTTTCCTGCCTTGAGAACAAAAAAAAACAAAAACAATTAGTATATTCAGCAAAGCAAACAGAAATGCATCTGCCCAATCATATTTGAAATCACATCTGATTGGTTGCTTTAGGTATCTATATTTTAAAAAGAAAATGATTAACATGATTGATGAGTCAATGGTTCACAAAATATACTGCGTGATGCAATAATGATTTCTGATCCCTTATTTTTTCTTCATAACCTATTTACGTTATCTGCATTATTCGATTTGTTGAGAACTTGTACTCAATCATGTTGTAAGTCAGAGAACAAATTAAAGAATATCTAAACTATATCTATAAACTTAATAAATTCCAGGTATGGATGTTTTACATAGTTCCAGCTTGGATCAATGTAACTATGCATAATTCCATACCTGTGGGATTCCTCTAGAAGCTGGAAATTACCGTAGCAGACACTGCTACTCCAGTGATCTCTACTAGCTTCCAGGTCCTGTGCCAAGCGGCTGCCCTGCTGCATTGTGAACACCAGAGGTCAGTTGCTTGGCACGGGCACCATTCAGAGATCACGTTGCATTTTCTCAATGAATGCAAAATGTTCTCTGATTGCTCGAGGTGGAGAGACAAGGAGGAGGAAATGTCACACTCTCCACCTTATCTAATCAGCGAAATAGCTGTATTTAAGGAATTGCTAAAGGCAATTTTTTTTAGAGTTCTTCCTCCAGGCTGATATGGTTGAGTGCTGTGGGATGTTCATAATTTGAGTCGCACTAAATGAATATAATACACCTTGGTCAATAATACAGTATTGCCATTGTGTACTATGAGAGTGTGAGGGCCTGCCTCCGTGAAAACGTAGGAGAAAATGAAACAGGACTCACATTAAGGGTTAATGTGAAGTTCTAGTCCAGGGATAAGCAACCTCGGCCCTCCAGCTGTGGTGAAACTACAAGTCCCATGAGACATTGCAAGACCCTGACAATCACAGGCATGACTCCTAGAGGCAGAGGCATGATGGGATTTGTAGTTTCACCACAGCTGGAGTGCCGAGGTTGCCTACCCCTGCCCCACATATCATTTTTGAGTGGAGATAAGCTGTGTTTTTGTTTTTCGCTTTCTCTGGATTCTGTAGTCCCGGACCGGACAGAACCTTCAATCTTGTGTCTGGATTTTACCAGGTGCCTGTGGCCTGTGCGAGTACACAGATGTGCAGGGTCCTTATATATACTCAAGCCTGAGGATAGCCCCCAATTTGAAGACAGCTCCCATATTGGAGACAGAAGGTCTCCCCCCAGGGATCAGAAGAGCCCTAGCTAGGAGTCGGGGGACAAAAGGTCTCAACCAGGGGTCGGAGGTGCCCCGGCCATCGGCCAGGTGGTCTTGTTCCAGGATTCAGATGGGCTTCTATCGGGGTGTAAAAAGAACTCCTATCCAGAGGCCAGGAATGGGTCGTGCAGCACGGTGCTGCGACTAAACACTAAATGAGCCCAGTGAATCGGAAGAGCTGGACAATACAGTCAGAAGGACCAGTAAGGAGAGCAGCAACGCTGCTTGCAAGGGAGCCAGGTGGTTCATGTTGGTGTAGAAGAACCCCTTCATAGACAAGTGATGTTATGTGAACTTTCCATTCTGTATAATGAAAGTGGGCTGCCACATCCTAAATACAGTTTGGACTGGAGAAACTCATTGGAAAAGCACCTACCAGATGAGCAAAATCACTCAAGGACCACAGTACCTAAAGCCATAACATTTTGAAAAAAAACTTTCAGGTTTTCTTTTGTTATCTGTATTCCTTTGCAGAGATTTCTCTTCACTTCCTGTGTTGTAGACACATAAGAAATTGAGAGAAAATCTCTCATAAGTGAAAAAAGTCATCAGACAGGTGTCACCACAACAACTATGGATAAGTGTCCCCTTTATTCCTGTTCCAGTAATAACGCCAAATTTTGGATTCTCGGTCCCAGTGACAATGGTCACTGGGACTAATAGGGTTAAAATCCCTAACTGAGACACAGACTGCAAAAAAAAAAAAAAAAAAGCAAAGTGTTGATAACCCTTACCTACTCTAAACTAAAACAAAAAAAAAAGAATGTTTTGGCTTATGATACACTTTAATTTCTTTCATTCAAGTACTGTAAATACTTTCGGTAGACCATGACTCGTTTAATGCTTCTTTGAAATGTGCAGTACAGCCAATGTTCTGTGAACATGCTCTGAGATCTTCCAGGAGGCAGTCTTTCGTTGTTATATCAAAAGTAGAATAAATGACTCCCATCTAAATCTCTAGGGGTCCAAGAGACAGAAATACTGTATATAACCCCTAGTGGTCAACCATAGGACTACATGGAGTGCTCACTTCAGCAAGCCGCAAAAGTAGCCCAGCCAAACTTATCACAGATGTGCCACAAGTGGGGGGCGACCTCACCGAGAGTGCTGGAGAGGGAACACCTAGAGAAGCATCAAACGCACACCCGTCCAAGATCAGATGGCATCAATTAGGTCTTTATTTAAATCCTCTAGTGTGTTTAAAAATAGATAATATGTTCCTTACTGTCTTTTGTCCAGAAGTCTCTCCAGAATATCCAAAAGGACACCAAGGCCTTCATGTCCGAAGTTGTTGACCCAGCTGTAGAACAAGAGAATAAAATAAATGAAGCGTTATTGCAAGCTTTGCTTTGGCTAAGAAAAATCAAGAGCATTTCACCAGTTTTTTTTTTTTTTATTTTAGAATAAATTGTTGTTTCTTTGTGTCTATTTTGAAGGTTTCAAATTGCAGTTTGTAAATTATGCCTGTTAAACAGCAGTCAGTCAGCACAAAGTGACAAGGCAGTTTTGTCAAGTGACAAGATTAAAACAATGCCGTGTGAATGTGAAGTGCAGATAGAATTTCCTTTATTAATTCTTCTTACTTTTAACTGCGATGGAAAACTGTATGCATGCTCACTAGATGGCTGGTGGATACTTGACCATCTTTTCTAATGAGCTTGTTGGACATTCAATACAGAATAGGTCTTTCACCCAACTGTTACCACAAGGTTGAAAGAACACAATTGTCTAAAATGTCTTTGTATGCTGTTGCATGAACAGTACCCTTCACTGCAAATCCCTGAAATCAATCATTTAGAGAGGCGTCTATACATTTTTTTTCCATATAGCGCATATGCAGATACTGAACTCCCTTCAGCTCAAAAGTTTTCCCCCACACCCCAATAATACAATTGCTGTTTTATTTCAGCCATATGTTTTTTTTATTTTATCAATCTTCAAATGAAAACTTGTCATGTCAAAATTAAATGCAAAAATAAAAAAAATAAAAATTTAACATATTGGAAAAGATTGGTAGAAAACAATGGCTTATTCTACACATAAATAGTGGGCAAGAAAGTCACAGGGGCCCGGGGTTCCTGCTCTCTAGATCCTGGTGACCCCTATGCTAGCACACAGAGATTTAGATTGGGTCTCTTCGCAAGGAAGGATCCTGGGTTTGGAGGCCAGAAAGTGAATAAGTAAATTGTCCAATTGGTGCCTTTACAAGTGAACAAAAGGGTTGATTGATTTGCCCAAGTGGATAACTAATCTCTGGAGAACATTTCCCTTTCTGGATTGGCCTGATTTAGAGTGAATCCCAGTTTGAATGAGACAATTGGCTCATCGCGACACAAATTCACCACCCAAGGTTCTCTTTAACTGTAGTTGTGAGCCTTCCACGTACTTATGGAACCTCAGCCTTTGGAGACCCAGGGGAAGAATAAGCTCTGGAGAACATCTCCCTCTTTGGTTTGACTTGGTCCACCTTAAACAAGGCTATTCACTCATCACTACATACCGTATATACTCGAGTATAAGTCATTCCGAGTATAAGTCGAGGCCCTAATTTACCACAAAAAAATGGGAAAAACTTAGTGACCCGAGTATAAGACGAGGGTGGGAAATGCACAGCTACTGTAAGTGGAAAAGAGGGTCAATAATGCCCATTTGCAGCCTCACTGTGCCCATTTGCATGCTGCAGCCAAAATTTGGGGTCTCTGAACCCAAATGGTCCCGAAATGACATTGCTGCAGATGGACACAGTTGATTGATTTTGGGGCCCCGTATCTCGGGGCCACTTAGTCCCACATTTGGTGTGAAAACTCAGTGGAACTAGCACCATAAAATATCCAAAGCTGAAGTTTCTAGCACCAAGTGTCCCCGAGATACAGGGCCCCAAAAAATGGTTCAGAAAATGTCAAGCACTTTTCTGCAGCAGAGAATGACATTTTCTGAACCGATTTTGGGGCCCTGTTTCTCGGGGCCACTTAGTGCTAGGAACTCCAGCTTTGGATATGTTGTGATACTAGTTCCACTGGGTTTGCACACCAACTTTGGGGTTCTAGCACAAAGTGGCCCTGAGATACGGGGCCCCAAAGTCGGTTCGGAAAATGTCAAGCACTTTTCTGCAGCAGAGAATTACATTTTCTGAACCGATTTTGGGGCCCCGTATCTCGGGGCCACTTAGTGCTAGGAACTCCATCTTTGGATATGTTGTGGTACCAGTTCCACTGGGTTTGCACACCAAATTTGGGGTTCCTAGCACAAAGTGACCCTGAGATATATGGCCCCAAAATCAGTTCGGAAAATGAAATTTTTTGCTGCAGAAAAGTGCTTGACTCGAGTATAAGTCGAGGGGGGCACTTTCAGCACAAAAAAAGTGCTGAAAAACTCGACTTATACTCTAGTATATATGGTAAGTCTACTATCCAAAATTCTCTTTAACCAATCTTTTAACCCTTCCACATATGTGTGGCACCTGTGGCCTTACAGGTAGAACAATGCTTAGATCAAGTATCAAGAGCATAAACCATAGTGCAAGTCACTTTTCTTGGGGGGGGGGGGTACTGAAAGATCAAATACTGGAAGGACAAAAGAGAAAAGGAAAAACCACAAACAAAAAGGTCCATATAATCTGTGGCCTGTATTAACAGTTTAAAAAGACATTTTCAAGAGCGTACCTCATTAAACCCTCAGCTCTTGCTTTCATGGCTGTCCAGACCTGGGGGTCCAGTAGTCGTGCCCAGTGGTACATGTGTTCTGGACTCAAAATCTATGACCTTTTTTTAAATACTTTTTTGCAAAAATGATAACCTATGCTACCATAAGAAACCCTTCTTAACCTAAAACTGAGAAAGATCACTCAGAAACAACATTCTTTAATGGTCCATGTCTTGGCAGCCATGAAGCAGTCGGTTGCAAAGACCTGGTTATCAGATACAATACCTATAACTAAAATTAAAGCCTGTATACAATGGGTTGTGGTCAATGAGAAGCTTATGGCTAAATTATAAGAAACAATGTTTAAATTTAGGTGGGTTTTGGCCCCCTGGATTTCTCATATTCCTCCAGGGAATTTTGACCATCATCTACTCCAACTTTGATTCATTGGTCTGACCTAGATGAGGGCCCTATACACTATCTCGGAGCCCCCTGACCATCTCCCCTTCCTCTTTTCTCATCGCCCTTTACCCACTCCCTCTGCCCCTCCCCCCCTCCCTTATTCTATTTCTCTTTACTCCTCTGTAGCCTCTGTATTGTCTTCAGATACAGTGCCTTGAAAAAGTATTTATACCCCTTGAAATTTCCACATTTTGTCATGTTACAACCAAAAAGGTAAATGTTTTTTTGGGGGGATTTTATGTGATAGACCAACACAAAGTGGCACATAATTGTGAAGTGGAAGGAAATAGATAAATGGTTTTCAACATTTTTTACAAATAAATATGTGAAAAATTTGGCGTGCATTTGTATTCAGCCCCCCGGAGTCAATACTCTGTAAAACCCAATTTCTTTGCAATTACAGCTGCAAGTCTTTTTGGGGCTGTCTCTACCAGCTTTGCACATCTAGAGAGTGACCTTTTTCCCATTCTTCTTTGCAAAATAGTTCATGCTCTGTCAGTTAGGATGGAGAGCATCTGAACAGCAAATTTCAAGTCTTGCCACAGATTCTCAATTGGATTTAGGCCTGGACTTTGATTGGGCCATTCTAACACATGGATATGCTTTGTGCTAAACCATTCAATTGTAGCTCTGGCTGTATGTTTAGGGTCGTTGTCCTGCTGGAAGGTGAACCTCCGCCCCAGTCTCAAGTCTTTTGCAGACTCTAACAGATTTTCTTCTAAGATTGCCCTGTATTTGGCTCCATCCATCTTCCCATCAACTCTGACCAGCTTCCCTGTCCCTGCTAAAGAAAAGCATCCCCATAAAATAATGCTTTCACCACCATGTTTCATAGTGGGCATGGTGTGTTCAGGGTGATGTGCAGTGTTAGTTTTCTGACACACATAGCGTTTTGCTTTTAGGCAAGAAAGTTCAATTTTGGTCTCCTCTGAGCAGAGCACCTTCTTCCACATGTTTGCTGTGTCCTCCACATGGCTTCTCTCAAACTGCAAACAGGACTTCTTATGGCTTTCTTTCACCAATGTCTTTCTTCTTGTCACTCTTCTATAAAGATCAGATTTGTGGAGAGCACGACTAATAGTTGTCCTGTGGACAGATTCTCCCACCTGAGCTGTGGATCTCTGCAGCTCCTCCAGAGTTACCATGGACCTCTTGGCTGCCTTCTGATGAATGCTCTCCTTGCCCGGCCTGTCAGTTTAGGTGGACGGCCATGTCTTGGTAGGTTTGCAGTTGTGCCATACTCTTTCCATTTTCGGATGATGGATTGAACAGAGCTCCGTGAGATGTTCAAAGCTTGGGATATTTTTTTATAACCTAACCCTGCTTTACACTTCTCAGCAACTTTATCCCTGACCTATCTGGTGTGTTCCTTGACCTTCATGATGCTGTTTGTTCACTAAGGTGCTCTAACAAACCTCTGAGGGTTCACAGAACAGCTGTCTGCAGCTCTCCTGCCAGAAGGGGGGGGGGGGGGTGTGCACTGATATTCAGCACATTGATTATCAGCACAGCCCCCATCAGAAGTGCCCACCACAATGCCAATCAGTGCCCATCACAGAACAGCTGTATTTATACTGATATTAAATTACACACAGGTGGACTCAATTTACTAATTAGGTGACTTCTGAAGGCAATTGGTTCCACCAGATTTTAGTTAGGGGTATCAGAGAAAAGGGGGCTGAATACAAATGAACGCCACACTTTTTTTTAGATATTTGTAAACTTATGTGCCACTTTGTGTTGGTCTATCACATAAAATCCCAATAAAATACATTTACGTTTTTGGTTGTAACATGACAAAATGTGGAAAATTTCAAGGGGTATGAATACTTTTTCAAGGCACTGTAGCTTGTTTTATCCCACTACATGTGGCCTTCCTATATTTTGGGCCAAGTGGTACTAATTTTGCTAATGGCAGTTACCATGTGGGGGGAAGATGCAAACAAATGAAACTTGCCCTTTTGGCCAATGTTGATAACCTGACACATTTCGGGGGGGGGGGGGGGGGGGGACATACCCCCTTCCTCAGAGCTGTTTATGTCTCTTCCTATTTTTGTTTATGAGTATGTTTTTTTTTTGTTTGCAAGGCTGATTAGCCTCTTTTACAGTTATACTTGGTACAATGCTCTCTAAAATTTATTGTAGCATCTTCAATCTCTGTGAAGAAGCTTTTCTCAGATGTTTGATTATCTTTGTATACTTAAAAAAAAAATATTGAACAAGGAAAAGACATTTTAATTTTCTCGGTGTGCCACTTTATAAGTTACATGTTACATTCCGATGGGGGAAAGAAAGAGCTTACATGGACTTGTGTGCGTATTATTAGCTCTTTTATAGAAGGAAAATGCTGTTTTAGTTTCACGGGGTCCTTTAAATTTTCGCAGCTTAACTCAAAATCCCTCAACACCTACCTACCCCTCCTTAGAACCGTAGTGTGCTGGATCCATGGTGTGACTATGGAGTCCAGGAAGACATGCTTATTGTGTGATAAAATCAGCACAAGCTCCAAAACTGTTAGGAGAAAATTAACATTGCACATTGTACGTACGAAATAGCCCGGGAGACTGTGAAGAGCCTTATTTTTAATGAGAGATGCTTGGTATTAATTATACAGGGTGCTTTGTTCAATGTGTTATGGAATTTGTACTGTTTTGCCATATTGTTATTAAATATCAAAACTCTGCAGGTGATTTAATTATGCTCCGGGAGCACGGAAAAAATGTAAAAAAAGAAGAAGCAATGCAAAGTAAAAGTGCAACATAAATTAGTGTCTAGATGTAAAAAGGAAATGTTAAATGCTTATGAAATATGACCTGTTTAATTAATGTTATTAGACACAATTTGTCATGTTTGGAAGAACACTTTATAGAGGCTATAGCCGTGTCTGTCAGCGAATTGAGATATAGTATTTATTTTAAATCTATATTAATTATCAATCTGTGATTGTTTAAATAGTGATTTTGGAAGAGAAAGAAAGAGTCAGAACGTTTGTTGGGTTTGATGGCTGTTGGTGAACCAGTTTGGTGGGAATCTTCATCACTTCCTGTTCTTGAGACGTTGACAGGAAGTTAGGGAGGGTTTTGGCCGGTAACGTTTGTTGGGTTTGATGGCTGTTGGTGAACCAGTTAGGTGGGAATCTTCATCACTTCCTGTTCCTGAGACATTGACAGGAAGTTAGGGAGGGTTTTGGCCGGTAACGTTTGTTGGGTTTGATGGCTGTTGGTGGACCAGTTAGGTGGGAATCTTCATCACTTCCTGTCCTTGAGACGTTGACAGGAAGTTAGGGAGGGTTTTGGCCGGTAACGTTTGTTGGGTTTGATGGCTGTTGGTGGACCAGTTAGGTGGGAATCTTCATCACTTCCTGTTCTTGAGACGTTGACAGGAAGTTAGGGAGGGTTTTGGCCGGTAACGTTTGTTGGGTTTGATGGCTGTTGGTGAACCAGTTAGGTGGGAATCTTCATCACTTCCTGTTCCTGAGACATTGACAGGAAGTTAGAGGTCATCTACCCAAAATGGAAGGAAATCCCAACTTTGGCTGCTTTTCGAAAGATGTTCCTTTTTTTTAATATTTTGATAGGTGGATAGACCTGGCCTTTCTGGATCCGGCCTGGGCACCATCAGTTAAAGAGAAGCTCCAGGCTCCCCCCCAAAAAAATTTACTAAAAATCATGTTGCTGCTGACTTTTAATATAAGGACACTTACCTTTCCAGGGATCCAGCGATGTGCTCACCGAAACCAAATTCTTCAATAGGCTTCTGGACCAGGCACCGGTATCTCAAGTACGGGAACCCGTCTGGCTTCACAGCCGGTTTCCGGCTGCACTGAGCTTTGTGAATGGTCCCGCCATCTTCTGGAACCTGTGATGTGTCTCAGAAGGCTGCAGGGGGGGGGGGGGGGGGGGGGCAAGCGTCCGCTCAGATTGCCAAGTCGATCTGACCAGAAGTGGCAGCAGGTACCTGCCAAAACTCTCCCAAAAAGTGCCAAATGTGGCAGTGGAGGGGGGGGGGGAGATGCAAACAAGTGCAACTTCCCCTTTTGTCCAATGTTGGTAAGCTGACACATTTCGGGGGGACATAGCCCCTTCCTCAGAGCTGTTTTGTCAGAAACCATGAAATCAGGCCGAGACAGAAGTACAGCTAAATCACACTTGTTCAATAAAAGTAAAAAGAACAAACGTAGTCAAAACATAGCCAAATTTCAGTAACCGGAATGGATAGTCAGCCAAGCCAGAAGTCGGGGACCAATGTAGTGGAACAGCAAGCAGGATCTGGAGCTAGTGTCAGAAACCATGAACCAGACCGAGACAGAAGTACAGTAAAATCACACTTGTTTATTAATAAAAATAAAAAGGTAAATAGAGTAAGCGTAGTCAAAGCATAGCCAGAGTCCAGTAACCGGATCGGGTAGTCAGCCAAGCCAGAGTTCAGTAACCAGATCGGGTAATCGGCCAGGCCAGAAGTCAGGGATCCAAGTAGAGGAACAGCAAGCAGGATAAAGAGCCAGAAGGGATGTCAGCAAAGCCAGTCTTAAAACAGGAACGCAGGAGATGGTTTCTTGTGATGTGACCAAGGCGAAGGCAGGAATGAAGTGAGCTGGAGTTCTTTAAGTAGGCGGGACTGACGAGCAGATCCACAACAGCTGGTTAACTGTGGAGAGAGATGGGAGCTGGCAATTAGCCGACAGCTGAGCGGCCAACTCAGAGAAGGAAGGACTGAGCCAGCCCTGACAGCTAGAAGGGATGTCAACAAAGCAAGTCTTGAACAGGATCGCAGGAGAACGTTTCTGTGATGTTTGACCAAGGCGAAGGCAGAGCTCCTCTGGACTGGAAAGCTTAAGTAGGCAGGACTGACGAGCAGGATATCACCAACAGCTGAGTAACTGTGGAGAGATAGGAGCTGGCAATTAGCCGACAGCTGAGTGACCAGCTCAGAGAAGGAAAGGCTGAGCCCAGCCCTGACATGTTTATGCCTCTTCATATTTTCCTTTGTGAGTATATTTTTGTCCTTTACATTTTTATAATAAATATTGGTGGTAATGCACTAGGCGCCCCTCCTGTGTGTTTTTATAGTTTCTTTGCAAGATTTCCCAGTCTGAGGCATCGCTAGTGGTGCCACCTACAGTTTGAACACTGGAGTGTATGACTTCTTCAGCGAAGAGGGAAAAAAAGAAAATAGTGTGGGGGTGGGGGATTGTTAAAGTGCCTTCAAGCCCTGTTGTGGACTGACAACATGTAGCATTTTTGTACAGTGGTGTCAGCTCTGCCCAGTATCTTTTGCTAAAGTACTTAACCACTCCCATTTTGAGATAACACAGGAAGTGTGCAGTGTACACGGGACAGCTCTGAATTTCCTACAAGATCAACAGGGTTTTTTTTTTCCACTCATCAAATAAAGATAAAAGTAACACAATTCTTCCAACAGTATATTAATTTCTTGCTGATCGCCCCACCTATTTGTACTGCGTGGCGGCGGCTCCTACAGGAGAAATCACATACCTGTACGTGATCGCCAGCGTCCAGCTCCCCTCTGTCGGAAACAATCGGCGGGTCCCGGCGGACATTAGGTCTGCCGAGACCCGCCATTTCTTCCCGACAAAGACAGAACGGCGATCTGCCTATGTAAACAAGGCAGATTGCTGTTCTGTGACAAGGAAAGACGGGGATCCTGTGCTTCTGCTAAGCAGGAACACGGATCTCTGTCTTCCCACAGTACAAGCACCTCCTCCACACAGTTAGAAAGCACTCCCTAGGGACACATTCAACCCTTTGAACGCCCCTGCAGTTAACCCCTTCCCTGCCAGTGTTCATTAGTACAGTGACAGTGCATATTTTTAAGCACGGATCACTGTATTGGTGTCACTGATTGCCAAAAAGTGTCACTTATGCTGTGTACACGCGATCGGAATTTCGGCCCGCAAAAGACCGATGAGAGTTCTTCGTCGGAAAATGCGACCGTGTGTATGCTCCATCGGACTTTTGCTGGCCGAATTCCAAAAAAGTTCCTATCCGAAAATGCGATCGTCTGTGGTAATTCCGACACGCAAAATTCCTACGCATGCTCGGAAACAATTAGACGCAAGCTCGGAAAGATTGAACTTCATTTTCTCGGCTCGTCGTAGTTTTGTACGTTACCGAGTTCTCGACGGTCGTAAGTCCAGCGAACGTTTGCGTGACCGTGTGTATGCAAGGCAAGCTTGAGCGGAATCCCGTCGGAAAAGCCATCATATCTTTTTCCGACGAGAAGTCCGATCGTGTGTACGCGGCATTAGTGTCAGATTTGTCCACTGCAATGTCATAGTCCTATTATAAGTCGCTGATCACTGCCATTTACTAGTTAAAAAAAAAAAAAATTCCATAAAAATATCCCACAGTTTGTAGACGCCGATAACTTTTGTGCAAACCAATCAATATACACTTATTGCGAATTTTTTTTTACCAAAAATATGTAACAGAATACATAGTGGCCTAAATTGATGAAGACATTCGATTTTTTTACATTTTTTTTACTGGATGTGTTTTATAGCAGAAAGTAAAAAATATTGTTCTTTTTTTTTTTTTTTCAAAATTGTCGGTATTTCTTTGTTTATATCGAAAAAAAAAAACCGCAGAGGTGATCAAATACCACCAAAAGAAATTTATATTTGTGGGAAAAAAAGGACATCAATTTGATTTGTGTACAGCATCGCACGACCGCGCAATTGCCAGTTAAAATAACGCAGTGCCGTATCGCAAAAATTGGCCTGGTCATGAAGGGGGGTTGAACCTCCTGGAGCTTTAGAAGTTAGGCAGACCAAATGAAATCAATAAAAGAAGATCATTGCTTTGTTGGGGATTTACTTTACATACCCTTAAAATGTGAAATCCCTTTAAGAAACACAATCAGCCTATTTTGTAGTCTTCCTAATTCCCACCCTACTAGCCAGTGGCAGTTTGTCCATACGGGGCGCAGGGGCACCGCCCCCCCTAATCCTTGTGCCCGGCCCCTAATCTACACGCAGGGCACCAGATGCATACATTTCAACTGGGTTTTTTTTTTTCTTAAGCACATGATTAGAGCCTGTAGCTCTAATTGTCTTCAAAAGAGGGCGGGCTCGGGGGGCGCAGAGCACTGTGCCCCGAGCCCACCCAGTTATGTGACAATAGAGAATTAATATTCTCTATTGTCTTCCTGATTCTTCTCCCGACCAATCAGGAAGCAGGTCCTGAGACCCGATTGGCCAGGGAGTCTTAGGACTCCCTGGCCAATCGGGTCTCAGGACACACTTCCTGTTCAGCCGGGAGGAAAAGCAACGACCCCGGCTCTTCCTTCCCCCTGCCTCTTAAGTTAAGGTCCGTCACCTGCGGGGGGGGGGGGTGGCGGTTGGATCGCCACCGCGTTCTCATACATCTAACGAGTGGGGAGGGTGCTTGCGGCTATCGCGGCCTTCACATCCGGCGTCTGTGTCCCGCAGAGTGGAGGGTGGCTAGGTAGTTTGCAGAGATTGCCGCCTTCATGTCCGCTGTCCGTCTCCCGCATAGGGGGGCTAGGTCGCTTGCGGCGATCGCTGGTTTCCTTCCAGGGGGGTTACGTGCCGTTAGCTTGCCCCCCCACCCACCCATTTAGTACCAGCCGCCCTGCTACTAGCTAGATTCCAACTAAACTTTACAAAGTGTGTTCCCTGGTACCGACACCACCGCCTGCCAACTAGGGTTGCCACCTTTTCTTCAAGCCAAACCCAGGCACTTTAGCGGCACAGGTTACATTTTTTTTGTAGTATACACTATAGGATTCTAAAAGACCTTGGACACCTTTGGGTGCCTCAAAGAGAGTGGTAATGCAGCGCGCTGCAGCAAACAGTGGGTGTGGCCAAACTGCTCCTGCTGACATCATGCCCCCCCCCCAGTGATGCCAAACCTGCCCCCAGAGAGTGGGCCGCAGCTCCCGAATGCCAACAGATTTTTGTAAGACTATCTTAGTTACTTGGGGAGCCACAGCCCAGTCTAAATAACATGTCCGGGTTTCAGGCAGACTGAAACCCGAACACAAGATTCCAAACCCAAACTGTCCGGGTGAATCCTGGACAGGTGGCAAACCCTACTGCCAACCCACTGCAGCCCCGTCCACATGGGCGGAGCAACATCATTTGCAGTTTAGCCCCCAATGAAAAACTCAATCAAAGTAACTTCAAGGGCTGATATTAAATGCAAAGAACGAACTGAACAAACTTTCTAACTTTATCGCAGTTTCCGCCGTTGCCTGGGTAACATTACCAAGTTCCTGGATTAATTTTACTTGTCACCTGGAGGCACCCTTTTTTTTTTTTTTTTTATAACCGCTCTTGTGTTGAATTAAAATTTAACAGCGCACCAATCACCCAACATCCTACAGAAAAAGCTGCCTGCGTAAAATACTAATTGCCGTGATCAGAAACCAGACGCAACGACTAGATGTGTTTAATTACCGGCTCGAGCGGCTTTCATATCAGCTCCGTTAAAGTTAAGTTTGACGGAAACCCTCTAAAGTCTCCCAGCTGACAAAAAATCCGAAATGCCTCTTTTGTCGCAGAACAAAACAGATTTGTTTTCCATACAATGCACCTACACATTGCCTCTAGTTAGCTGTGCCTGTGACAATTATGATTTACAATGGTTTTTACACTCCTACATATTTTGTATTTATATGTTTTCCTATTTTGTATTTATATGTTTTCGTATTTTGTATTTTTTTTTTTTTTTTTATAAATGAATTATGGTAACAGATGTTGTACCTGGAGGTACCAGAATTGAAACCGTTTATTAAAAACAATCTTAAACACTTCATCTTCTTTGTTCCATTTTTTCGACAAGGAGAAGAGATAACAAACACAGTGGTTGGCAAACTTCTCAGGACTGATTTCCCAAACTTTTCTGATAAAAGAATCTTTTTGCAGGGTGTCATTGGAAATGGCTGGAGTGAAGATAACGCTGGAGAGAGGGGGCTTATGTAATGAAGAGAAGCAAAGTGCAATGAGAACAGAGATCCAAATGAAACTGGACAGGTCAAGATTCAAGATCGGGGCTTAATAGATATAACCATGCTTTTCCTTTGTCAGAGAGTATATGGAGATACTCCCCCCCCCCCCCGACCCTGAACTCTTGGACAACCAAGTGGGTGTCACTTCTTGGCGTATGACCTCTAGTGTTGCACCCTCCCTTTGCTATACCTTAGACCAGCGGTCTCTGAACTGCAGCCTAGGGGCCAGATGCGGCCCTTTGCTTGCTTGCTATTATCTGGCCCTTGGGGCACTATTACATCTATTGACACCGACAGTGGGGCATAATTCCCACCTACTGACACCAACGAAGGGGCAGAATTCCTCCCAAAGACACCAACTTAGACCAAGGGGTCTCCAAACTGCAGCCAGGGGGCCGGATGCGGCCCTATTCTTGCTTTTATCCGGCCCTTGAGGCTCAATTACCTCCATTGATAGTAGACTAGGTGGCTACCCTCGAGGGCTACCGACAGCCTTCTCAGCACTCCATTCTCCAGCTTCCAGGTAAACTCCACTGCCCCTGCTGGCCTGACCCTGGGTATTTAAGAGGGGCCTACCCCCTACCAGCCCTCTTGCTGGGGATTGGCTGGGGCCCTCTTCAATACTCCAGGCAGCTCCTCCTAACCTCCCTCTCATTGGCTGGGGCCCTCTTCAATACTCCAGGCAGCTCCTCCTAACCTCCCTCTCATTGGCTGGGGCCCTCTTCAATACTCCAGGCAGCTCCTCCTAACCTCCCTCTCATTGGCTGGGGCCCTCTTCAATACTCCAGGCAGCTCCTCCTAACCTCCCTCTCATTGGCTGGGGCCCTCTTCAACACTCCAGGTAGATCCTCCTAACCTCCCTCTCATTCTTCTGGAAGCTTCTCCAAGGTTCCAGCAAGTAGGAGGAGATACCAGAGGTGCTGTCTGATGAGTTATCCAGCCTCCCTGAGTCACTCACCCTGACCCAGATGAAACCCAGCCTGGCTGTAGCCAGTTCAAATTTACTTACACCACAACTAACACTAGCTAGAGGATGCTGCATCAGATTTTCCATTTCTTTAACTTTATAATAAATACCTTACACCCTTCCTCAAAAAAAAAAAAAAATTGCCACCCCCCCCCCCCCCACTGACACCAACGAGGGGGAAGAATTCCTCCCAACGACACCAACAATGGGGCCCAATGACATCAATGATGGGGCACAATTCCTCTCAATGACACCAACAATGGGGCCAAATGACATCAACGATAGGGCACAATTCCTCCCACGTACACCAATAATGGGGCAGAATTACCCTCACTGAAACAAACAATGGGGCAATATTTTTTTCCCACTAGCATCGGGACCTTTTCTACTTCCACTGGCCACAGTCCGGCTCTCCTAAAGACTGCAGGACAGTAAACTGGCCCTTTGAATGTTTGGAGACCCCTGCCTTAGACAAAATAGGGCCTGTTGGTACACCAATGAGAATGTGGGAGTTAGAGTGATTATAAAACCTTACATGTAGCCAGCGAAGTGTCTAGATGAACGTCCAGATGAAGCTACACACCCCCAAATGTGAAACGCATTGACGTCATCTCCGCCCGGACGCTACGCTCTGATTCAATTCCCTATTGGTGTGTTTGGGCACGTGACTGCACGGGAGGAAGGCGATCATGTGATCACACGGGACTAATGGAACACAGAGGAGGACATGGATGAGGCCGCATATCTGGATGGTCACCTCAGATACGTTTTCCTTCTAAATGCCAGCGCATGTGCACTTTATATACAGTTCCAGGACCCTTACATACAAACCACTTGGTGGAGAGATGACCCCAGGATGACGGAACTATCACTTAGGAAGACGTCAGCCTCACAAGTGAATGACGGCATCCATCTGGGGTGGTAATGTACCATGGCTGTCTGTTAACTTTGCTTAAGTTCCAGTTATGTACTTTTATGGTGTTCTCCATCAAATAGCCTACTGCTCTCAGTTTCATGAGAATACTCTCAGTCCAGGACACCTTTTTTTCTACCGTTCATTTTCTAATAATAGCTGTATTGTGACGTACTTCCACACAGCACTGAACTTTGACACCTCTGTCTTTTCACTCTGGACCATTTGGACACACTGTCCTGTCGACATCAGTGGGACACCCCTATCAACTGGTATCCATCTTGAGCCCCCCCCCCGATGATCCATGGACCATTTTTGACTCCCTCCATAGCTCCCAGTCCCCTATCTCCCTCCCTTGAGCCCTTCCACCTCTGGGATTGATGTCGGCCGTGTAACTCAACTTGGCAATTGCTATTCCATTCCTCACAGTGGTTACCTGTTATATGTATTTATGCCAATAAATTTTCATTTTTTTGATATTTATACCCGGTTGTTGCTCTTCCGTTAGCCCTGCTTTTCTTTCTCCCCTCCTGTTTGGGATACTTTTTCACAGCAAAGTGTCTAGCCTCAGGTAAGAGAAAAATATCCTGGACGGCCGCACACCATAGAAGACATCTTTATTGATATGAAGAAATAAAATCCAAATGCAGTCACCTCATGTACAGGGAGGAACAGGAAAGATAGCTAACATGTTTCACGCCCCATCATGGCGCTTATTCATAGCTGAATGATTAAAGTTTGATCATGGGTATATATAGGGACTTCAGGTTTTGATGGCCAATCCAGAGATGGTCTCAAATAGAGACCTGCCCACATAATCAAACTCTAGACCGACACCCAAGAGATAGGAGACACCTGGGATGTGAAGTTGAATTTTAAATCAAAATTTGAAGACAAGATAACATGACAATGTAATAATGCCTATAAAGGTCCACCAAACTAAAAAAGTTTACTAAGTGAACCAATGCGCATATATATACACTACCGTTCAAAAGTTTGGGGTCACATTGAAATGTCCTTATTTTTGAAGGAAAAGCACTGTACTTTTAAATGAAGCTAACTTTAAACTAGTCCTAACTTTAAACAAATATACTCTATACATTGCTAATGTGGTAAATGACTATTCTAACTGCAAATGTCTAGTTTTTGGTGCAATATCTACATAGGTGTATAGAGGCCCATTTCCAGCAACTATCACTCCAGTGTTCTAATGGTACAATGTGTTTGCTCATTGGCTCAGAAGGCTAATTGATGATTAGCAAACCCTTGTGCAATCATGTTCACACATCTAAAAACAGTCTAGCTCCTTCCAGAAGCTACAAAACTGACCTTCCTGTGAGCAGATTGAGTTTCTGGAGCATCACATTTGTGGGGTCAATTAAACGCTCAAAATGGCCAGAAAAAGAGAACTTTCATCTGAAACTCGACAGTCTATTCTTGTTCTTAGAAATGAAGGCTATTCCATGCGAGAAATTGCAAAGAAATTGAAGATTTCCTACAACGGTGTGTACTACTCCCTTCAGAGGACAGCACAAACAGGCTCTAACCAGAGTAGAAAAAGAAGTGGGAGGCCGCGTTGCACAACTAAGCAAGAAGATAAGCACATTAGAGTCTCTAGTTTGAGAAACAGACGCCTCACAGGTCCCCAACTGGCATCTTCATTAAATAGTACCCGCAAAACACCAGTGTCAACATCTACAGTGAAGAGGCGGCTGCGGGATTTTGGGCTTCAGGGCAGAGTGGCAAAGAAAAAGCCATATCTGAGACTGGCCAATAAAAGAAAAAGATTAAGATGGGCAAAAGAACACAGACATTGGACAGAGGAAGATTGGAAAAAAGTGTTGTGGACGGATGAATCCAAGTTTGAGGGGTTTGGATCACAAAGAAGAACGTTTGTGAGACGCAGAACAAATGAAAAGATGCTGGAAGAATGCCTGACGCCATCTGTTAAGCATGGTGGAGGTAATGTGATGGTCTGGGGTTGCTTTGGTGCTGGTAAGGTGGGAGCTTTGTACAGGGTAAAAGGGATTCTGAATAAGGAAGGCTATCACTCCATTTTGCAACGCCATACCATACCCAGTGGACAGCGCTTGATTGGAGCCAATTTCATCCTACAACAGGACAATGACCCTAAACACACCTCCAAATTGTGCAAGAACTATTTACAGCAGAAGCAGGCAGCTGGTATTCTATCGGTAATGGAGTGGCCAGCACAGTCACCAGATCTGAACCCCATTGAGCTGTTGTGGGAGCAGCTTGACCGTATGGTACGCCAGAAGTGCCCATCCAACCAATCCAACTTGTGGGAGCTGCTTCTAGAAGCGTGGGGTGCAATTTCTCCAGCTTACCTCAATAAATTAACAGCTAGAATGCCAAAGGTGTGCAATGCTGTAATTGCTGCAAAAGGAGGATTCTTTGATGAAAGCAAAGTTTGATGTAAAAACAATGTTATTTCAAATACAAATCATTATTTCTAACCTTGTCAATGTCTTGACTCTATTTTCTATTCATTTCACAACGTATGGTGGTGAATAAGTGTGACTTTTCATGGAAAACACAAAATTGTTTGGGTGACCCCAAACTTTTGAACGGTAGTGTATGTATATACATGCACTAGACACATGATTATTTTTACTATTCGCATTATTCAACTTCTCCCATTGTGTACATCCATAACCTTGGGATGAAGACCATGATAAATACTAAAACAATATTAAACAATAGCAAAGTACAAAGTAACAACACTAATTTTCAAATCATAAATGCTAAATAATCTCAAAGGAAAACTTGTGTATAAATGATGATAAACAAAATTTGTAAAAATGTAAAACATGCTGAAAGCATACAAAATCGCAAAATCACAAAATAACATATACAAGAAATTGATGTGAAAATACCAATAATCCTATTCCCAGCACTATCAATTATGTCTTGGTAACTGCATATATATACACATACACATCCTGAAATATATAAACCTAATTACATTTGAAAATTGTGTAAATAAAACCTTGATTTTCGTTTAAAAATGATTATGTATAAATCATTATTCCCACATAAATCCATGCACTCAAGAAGAACGCAAGCCCCATTCAACGACGTCTGGAATCCATTCATATTGGAAACATAAACAAAAAATATATCTCAAATTTGCAGCAAACGGCCAAGAAAAAAAGAGAAGAAAAAGACAGAAAATCGTCATCCAATGGGGAAGCATTTAAATGGTGCATGGAAAAGGTGGGAAAATAGAGAGGGACCCTAAAGGAGTTACGTTAACATTTTTTTATTTTTTTTTAATAGACTAGCTATGTGTGCTAAATAACGTAAACTTCAGACGGTGGTCCAAAATTTATAGAGATCTATAAATATTACCTGGATGGCTATGCAAGGAACAGTAAACAAAGAGCAATGATCTCGTTGTACCTGTAACTGCTATGGGAAAGGTGGTCACGCTACTGATTTTCTCAGTTGAATCTCAAAGAACCCTAGAAAATCAACAGATATTGTGTGGATAGATGTGTAGGAGACATAGTCTCTCTATACTTGGTGCAATAACATGATTAAGATGATAATTTTGTTACAAAAGCTATAATTCAAACTTCCAGGCTCTAAGTAGATCACAAACAGCAATGGATCACCAAATATATATAAAATCGCAAAAAAATCACAAAAGCCTCAGGTGATGAACACAAATCCTCCAACATAAGTTGCACTTGTCTGCAGGACAGTAAAGTTTGTTTAGAAAGTTTGGAACCCCTGCCTTAGACCAGTGGTCTCCAAACTGCAGCCAGGGGGTCAGATGCGGCCCTTTGCTTGCTTTTATCGGGCCATTTGGGCACTATTACATCCATTGATACCAACAATGGGGCATAATTTCCTCCACTAACACCAATGAAGGGGCAGAATACCTCCCAATGATACCAATGTTTGAGCACCATTCCTCTCAAATGACACCAACTATAAGGCCAGCGATAGGGCATAATTCCTCCCACTTACACCAATAATGGGGCAGATTTAGTCTCACTGAAACAAACAATGGGGCATTATTTTTTCCCACTAGCATCGAGACCCTTTCTACTCCCACTGGTCACAGTCCAGCCCCCCTAAAGTCTGAGGGACAGTAAACTGGCCCTTTGTTTAGAATGTTTGGAGACCCTGCCCTGCCTTAGACAAAAAAGGGCCTGTTGTTACACCAATGAGAATGTGGGAGTAAGAGTGATTGTAAAACCTTACATGTAGCCAGTGAAGTGTCTAGCCTCAGATTAAAAACACAAATCCTCTGACATAAGTTGTACCCATTTATCTGTAGCCACCTCTTCTCTACAACCATTCATAGTCCAGAATTTACACAGCTTTACTGAGCTCCAGAAGGCAGGGGGTGGGGATCTGATGTCACACACCGCACAGCATAGAGCTGAGTGTAATCTGAGACCTGAGTGGGGGGAAATGAACACACCCATCTCTACACAGTCACCTAGAGAGGCATGCCCAGCTGAAGCCGTCAATCACATGCTGTGTGCTGGAGAGGGACGGGGCCATCTCCTGGGATTGCCTGGTGTTGGCATAAACCAAGGGTCTCCAAATTTTCTAAACAAAGGGCCAGTTTACTGTCCTTCAGACTTTAGGGGGGCGGAGTGTGGCCAGAGGAGCTAAACCATTCCCCATATTTAGTATTAGGGGGAGGAATAGTGCCCCATCAGTGTTAGTAGGAGGAATAGTGCCCCAGGGGACAGATAAAGGCAAGCAAAAATCCACATTTGACCCTGGGTCGCAGTTTGGAGACCCCTGGCAGGCTGTCAGAAGTAACTCACACAGATAGCAGAGGGAGGAGACAACAGCCAGAAATCACACTCTGTGATTTGGATTGAGGCAAGTACACACTGTAGAAGGATATGCTTTGTTCATTTTTTTGTTTCAGAGGTTTACAACCACTTTAAATAAGCGCCATTGTTGGTGTCAGTTGGAGCATTAATTACGCCCAGCTTTGGTCACAGTGGGAGAAATAGTAACTTCCAGCACAGGTAGGTGGAAGGACTTTCCGATCACATGGCCACTGTGGCTGTCACAGTGGTTACATGATTGGGAGTTGGTATTTCGACCATTACTAGAGACTGGGAGTGGTCTATGACAACTTGGGCAAGGCACTAGGAGTGCCCAGTGAGCACGCTCTCAGTACAAAAACCTCGGCCGTCACTGGATGATTATGTCAAGCCCACCCCCTCTTTTCGACTGTACATATGTGTAAGGGTGGCAAGAGGTTACTATGAAAAGAGGCTATATTCATCCACTTTAATTAGGGTCATGTCACGTTGGCAGTGCTTCCACTTTTCCTAAAGTGGTTGTAAACCCTTCGATATACCCAGTGAAGCGACTGGCTTCAGATAAAACAAATCCTCCTACATCAGTTGTACCTGTTTATCTACAGCAATATTTCCCCTACATTCATTCAAAGTGCAGAATTTACACAGGATCTCTCAGCTCTGAAAAGCAGGGGGCAAGGAGCTAAAGTTACATCAGTAAGGAGAGCTCTGAGAGCTGATTGGAGGGATAGGGACACCCCCCCCCCCCCCTTCACACAGCACATAGGAACAGAGCCAAAGCTGTCAATCAGCTGGAGCTCCCTCCCCTGTCACCATCTTTTGCTTAGTGTCAGGAAAACTCGTCAGAAGTGACTCTTGCTGATAGCAGAGGAAGGAGGCAACAGACAGAAATGACACTTAGTGCTCTGGACTGAGACAAGTACACACTATAGAGGGATCTGCTTTGTTCATATTTCATGTCTGACTTTACTTGGTGTCTACAGGATGAAATCTCACTGGTTTGGTCAGCCATGGAAGAAGGTTGAAAACTCTTATGCCGCCTACACACGATCGGAAATGCCGCCAGCAAAACTCAGACGAGAGCTTTTTGTCGGAAATGCGACCGTGTGTATGCTCCATCGGTCTTTTGCTGGCGGAATTCCAGCGAGCAAAAGATTGAGAGCAGGTTCTCTACTTTTCAGTCGGGAAAAGCTCCTATCCGAAAATGCGTTCGTCTGTATGCACTTCGGATGCGCAAAAAAATCACGCATGCCCAGAAACAATTTGACGCAGGCTCGGAAGCATTGAACTTCATTTTCTCGGCTCGTCGTGGTGTTGTACGTCACCGCGTTCTTCAGAGAACTTTTGTGTGACCGTGTGTATGCAAGCCAAGTTTTTTCTGACGGAAATTTACGATCGCGTGTACGCGGCATTAGATTCTTTTGTTGGAGAACTGTGGCAACTAACAGAATCATCAAAGTGACACAGTCCCAAAGTCAGCGAAGAGAAGTCCAAGGAGTACCTGTGTAGCCATGTTGGAACTTTGAAATACCGTATTTATCGGCGTATAACACGCACTTTTTTCCCCTTAAAATCAGGGGAAAATCGCGGGTGCTTGTTATACGCCGATCCCCTGCGACCCTGACCTGTCAGATCTAAAAAATCGCCGACCGCGATTTGAAAATGGCGCCGCCGGCGCCGAAATACACAGTGCCGGTCCTCGGCTCTTCTCGGCCACTTTCGGCTTCACTCGAGCGCCGCCCGAACCTAGCCGAGTGTACTCGGCTAGGTTCGGATAGCTCCGCTCACCGTCACGCCCATCCCGAGTGGAGCCGAAAGTGAACGAGAGCCGCCGAGAAGAGCCGAGGACCAGCTCTGTGAATTTCGGCGCCGGCGGCCGGCGATTTTGAAGCTCAGCGAGCTGCAAGGCTGCACTGGGGCAAGGCTGGACTGGGGCAAGGCTGGACTGGGGCAAGGCTGGACTGGGGCAAGGCTGCACTGGGGCAAGGCTGGACTGGGGCAAGGCTGCACTGGGGCACGGCTGCAATGGACACTGGGGAAGGCTGCACTGACATGGCTGCACTGAGAAGGCTGCAATGATGGGCATTTAAATGTAAGTTTTTTTCCCTTCAACTTCCCTCCTAAAAGTTTTTTTTTCCTTAAAATTCCCTCCTAAATTGGGGTGCGTGTTATACGCCGGTGCGTGTTATACGCCGATAAATACGGTATATCAGATTTTCTGTTCCTTCACCTCTATAAAGAAATACCTTGCACCTTTTTTCAATAAAAAGAAAGTGCGCAGAGGATTTCAGGCTTAAAATGATGTTTTCCTTGTCATGTCAATGAGTTGTTATGGAGGTGAAAAGGCACTGACTACAGCTAAAACATTTTTATCCATTTTCTTTCTACTTTAACATTTACAGCTAGCGGGTCTGGCCTTGCAGTACCTCCACACTGCTAACGACAGCTACAGCCCTCAGATAGTGCTTAGAGAACACATGGGGCATTTTTTTTTTTATCAAAGTCAGAGAAATCAAGGAACATTTGCTGGGTTTATGAAGATTACCAGCGGACAATGAAGAGGGTGAATTTATGGCGGATGTAGACATACAGTAGAAGTATTTGTAGGGTGAGAATCATTTAATCTACTTGAAGACCCCCAGTTCAGCGTGAGAAATGGTACAAAGTGAATTTATAAATATAAAAGAATCTTACATATTGCCGTTTCTAAGTACACAATTAAGGATGACTTTCCAATCTCTGAAATGCTCTGGAAATGGTCCTAAAATAGTCCTACTAGAAGGTCTCTACCTGAAAGGTCTCTACCTTCTAGGCCTGTGCCGCACTGGCATTGCTGCCTCTGGTCACAACAGAATTGCTACTAGGGATGGGCAAACGGTAAGGTTGCCACCTCATCCCTTTAAACCCGAACACGTATGAATTACACAGGTTCTGTGGCTAATTAAATGCAGATAAGGCAACAAGTGAGTTTAATTGCCACCTTAATCAGCCACAGAACCTGTGTAATTAATATGTGTTCGGGTTTAAAGGGATGAGATGGCAACTCTACGAGGTGGCGAACGGTTCAGCCCAAGCATGAGTTCGGGCTGAACATTTTCCTGTTTGGCCGTTCGCCGAACACCCAAATTTGCAGGATGTTTGCCCCGACGAACACCCTGCAATGCACTGAGTGCTGCAACAATGCATTCAGCGCCCTGATTGGGCAAAGCTTTGCCAATGAGGGCGCAGTGTAAGCTGGTTGTTATGGAGCAGGGACAGGAAGCCGGCCGTGGCGTCCTTAACTGATGAGTCATCAACTGTCAATGGAATTCCCCGCTGACAGCTGAATATTGCTACAAGTCAACGTACCATCTCCTATGGTGTCACTTCTTGGTTTAGCCGAGTCAGAAATAAGTGGTTTCTTGATGATGTGCATTAGGTAGTTTGGAATTGCAGAATTGCCAATGTGATATAGACTGAACTGGATAGCTCTTGGCAGAGCCTGTATAATAACGTATGATGCAAGATCTCTCAAATCTTCAGACATTAGGTAGTATTTCTCAGCATACTTCCATGGAATTCCTGATGCTCATCTCTGCTCACAAAGGCTCACCCAATGTATAATATCAAAGTCAGTCCCCTTATTCCAGTTCCCCGCCCCCTCGTTCCATTCCCTTCCACTCACTGCATCAGTCCCTTGCACCCATTTCTCCAGGCCCCTCTACATGTTGCTCCAATACCTTCCAATCATTGCCCCTGCCACCTCTACCCATTGTTCCAGTCCCCTCACTTGTTGCTCCAGTCCAATTCACTTATTGTTCCAGTATCCTGCACCCATTCATCCAGTCTCCTCTAATCATTGCTCCAGTCAGTACCCCTGTCATCTCCACCCATCGCTCTAGTCCCATCCACTCATTTCTCCAGTCCCCCCTCCTCTCATTTCTCCATCCCCCTCATGTATTGCTCCAACCCCCTCACTCATTTCTTCAGCCCCCTTCACTCTTTGCTCCAGCCTCCTCACTTATTGCTTCATTCCCCCTCACATATTGCTCCAACCTCCTACCTCATTGAATAAGTCCCCTCATTCATTGCTCCAGCCCTTCAACTCATTGCTTCCATCCACTCCACTCATTTCTTCAGCCCCTTTCACTAACTGCTCCAGCCCCCTCACTTAATGCTCCATTCCCCTTACCTATTGCTCCATTCCCCTGCACTCATTGCTCCAGTCCCCTCCACCCATTGCTCCAGTCCCCTCCACCCATTGCTCCAGTCCCCTCCGCCCATTGCTCCAGTCCTCTCACCTATTACTCCAGTCCCCTGCACTCATTGCTCCAGTCCCCTGCACTCATTGCTCCAGTCCCCTGCACTCATTGCTCCAGTCCCCTGCACTCATTGCTCCAGTCCCCTGCACTCATTGCTCCAGTCCCCTCCGCCCATTGCTCCAGTCACCTCACCTATTTCTCCATTCCCCTCCACGCATTGCTCCAGTCACCTCACCTATTTCTCCAGTCCCCTGCACTCATTGCTCTAGTCCCCTCCACTCATTGCTCCAGTCCGCTCCACTATTGCTCCCTTGTCCTCCACTCATTGCTCCAGTCCCCTCCACTATTGCTCCCTTGTCCTCCACTCATTGCTCCAGTCCCCTCCACTATTGCTCCCTTATCCTCCACACTATTGCTCCAGTCCCCTCCACTTGTTGCTCCAGTCCTGCTTTGGGCCTTGCATGCTCACAGTTTATCTCTCTGGGTTTGATTTCCAGACTGAGCCAGTACAGAGAGAACCAAGGATAGTGTTAGGGTTCTAAAAGACCCAAGTCACCGCAACAAGTAAAAAAAAGTCTCATACATCCCTTAAGTCTTGCTCATTCCTAGGTAGAAAGAAAATTATCTGCCTGCTGTTTTGACTATAGTATCAGACTGGAAGATTCTTCTAAACTTCCCCTCCAAAACACAACGCCGGACAGCATGCAAGGATGTCTGTCTGTGGGCTACCCAAAAGAGTGGTTGATCCCTTGCAGCTATTCACCTGCAGATGCAATCAGTTAGCACGTCCTCAGTCTCTATACGCTTGGGCCAAGACATTGGCTGTAGACCTGGGGCCTGTGCCTTTAGTGCCAGGGCCTAGAAGAGAACCTCTTTGTATTACTTTCAGATACTCATTGACTCAAACATCAAGAGCCCTTAAAATATATTCCTGCTCGACTATAAAGATGATAAACACCCAGTGGTCACATATGAATAAAGAGCACCTCGCACCCCTTTACAGGGGCATCTTAGTCACACTTGGTTACACCCAGATAACCCCGAAAAACAAAAAAAAAAAACCTGAATTTCCTTGATGGAGTAAGAATTCCTGTACATATTACCAACAAGCACATTCCATCTTTTGAACAAAGTATAATATTTTTCTCACTTAATATGTACTGTTTGTGCAGCGATCTCTCTGTGGGCTGTAGACAAAACACTGATTCATAACCAAGACTCGTTCGATAGCTAAGATCCAGAAATATAAAACGCCCACACGTAATAATCTTCTCTAATTGAAAAATAGAGAATATTGACTTTGATGTATTGTTCAGTATTTTATTTTTTAATTTTTTTATTGTATGTAAAGGCTGTACTTCTATTACAGTATTTAGATGGGCAGAGTGACAAGGAGTAAGACTCTCTGCCAAGTTTTTTTTTTTTGCCATCTGTGTCCCTGCTTGGGGAGGAGGAGGTTTGCTGTCCAGGAGGTGAGAACTGAGCAGGGTGACAACGCTGCCTGGGCATACCTCCTAACTTTTGGACTTGAGAATGGGAGAAACGTTAGCAAGACAGCAACCTTCAATGCAAATGTAGCACGCCAAAGCAAAAGGGGGGGGGGGTTAATCACTTCAGCCGCGGAAGATTTGGCTGCTTAATGACCAGGCCATTTTTTGCGATTCGGTACTGCGTCGTTTTAACTGACGATTGCGCGGTCGTGCGACACTGTACCCAAACAAAATTGATGTCCTTTTTTTCCCACAAATAGAGCTTTCTTTTGGTGGTATTTGATCACCTCGGCGGTTTTTATTTTTTGCGCTATAAATAAAAAACAATGACGGCGCTATGAAAAAAAAGCAATATTTTTTACTTTTTACTATAATAAATATCCCCCAAAAAATATTTTTAAAAAAAACTAATTTTTTCCTCAGTTTAGGCCGATATGTATTCTTCTACATATTTTTGGTAAAAAAAAAAAATCGCAATAAGCGTATATTGATTGGGTTGCGCAAAAGTTATAGCGTCTACAAAATAGGGGATAGATAGACGGCATGTTTATTATTATTTATTTTTTTATTAGTAATGGCAGCGATCTGCAATTTTTATCATGACTGCGACATTATGGCGGACACATCGGACTCTTTTGACACTATTTTGGGACGATTGTCATTTATACAGCGATCAGTGCTATAAAAATGCATTGATTACTGTGTAACTGACACTGGCAGGGAAGGGGATAACCACTAGGGGGCGATGAAGGGGTTAAGGGTGTCCTCGGGAGTGATTCTAACTGTGGGGGGGGGAGGGGCTACCTCGGACATGACAGCGATCACTGCTCCCGATGACAGGGATTCGGAATTTCGGAAATTTTAAAAAATGGAAATTTGGAAATGTGAAAATCCGAAAATAAGAATGAAAATCTGAAAATTCAAAAGAATGAAAATCTGAAAAATTTGAAAACCCGAAAATCTGAAATAATAACTAATAATAACTATTAAATGATAGGTATTGGAATTTCCTCTCAAATGTGGCTGTTAGTGAACGTAACAAGTACGAATTTATCCAAAGTTAGGAATTATCTAAAATAACAAATGTCGTATCTAAACGAATGGAACGTAACGATCTAATAATAATAAATAACAATAATAATAATAAAACCTTTTTATTAATATTATTTATTATTAATTTGTTCCATTCCATTTGCTTAGATGTGACATTTGTTATTTCGGATAATTCAGAACTTCAGATAAATTTGTATTCGTTATGTTCACAAACAGCCATATTTGAAAGGAAATTCCAATACCTATAATTTAATAGTTATTATTAGTTAGTTATTACTTCGAATTTTACTGATATTCTTCTTTTTCAGATTTTCGGATTTTTACATTTTTGAATTTCCGAATTTCCGAATTCTGGAAATCCGAAAATTCGGAATTCAAAAATTCGAAATTCCGAAATTTAAAAAATTTGGAATTGGAAAATTCAGAAAATCGAAAATTTAAAATTAGAAATTCGGAAATCCGTAGATTCGGAAATCCAAAAATTCGAAATGCGGAAACTCGGGAATTTGGAAATTCGGAGAACCGAACAATAGGATTTTCAAATTTCCGAATTTCCGAACTTCGAATTTTCGAATTTTCGGAAATTTGAAAATCCGAATTTTTGGATTTCCGAATTTTCGAATTTCAGAAATTTTCGAATTTCTAAAAAAAGCAAAAACAATACAAATGAAATGAAAACGAAAATGAACAAATTTTTTGTCAGTGCACATGTCTAATCAATGTTATTCACATTACCTGTCAGTAGTCATAATGTTATGGTTCATTGGTGTACATTCACATCAGACCCTACCCCTACGTATCTTACAATCTAAGGTCACTATCTGAATGAATGAATGATTTGTAAAGCGCTGCAAATGCGAACTGAATCGCCTCAAGACACTAGATGCGTTCTGTGTTGTCAGCTTCTTAGAAGAGGTAGGTCTTGAGTTTTTTCCTGAAGGCCTGATGGTTTTCTTCCATGTGGATGTGAGTCGGAAGAGTGTTCCATAACCGAGGTCCTTGGACTGCGAATCTTCATTCTCCCTTTGCTTTGTAGTGGTATTTGGGAATGAGGAGGAGGTTTTGGTTAGATGATCGAAGATTGCAATTGGGTGTGCAGTGTTTTATTTTCTCTCGAAGGTATTGAGGAGCGTTTCCTTGTATGCATTTGTGGGTGAGGCAGAGGGTCTTGAATGTGATCCCATTCTTTACGGTTAGCCAATGTAGGCTCCTCAGGGATGGGGAAATGGACTCCCAGGGTTTTTTGCCTGTTAGCAGTCTTGCCACCGAGTTTTGGATGACCTGTAGGCACGCAAGCTGATATTGGGGTGATCTATGTAGAGCGAGTTTGCGTAGTCGAGTCGGGAATTGATGATTGTTCCAACTACTGCTGCTTTGTCCTCTTCTGGGATGAAGGGGATGAGTCCACGTAGCAGGTGGAGGAGATGGTGAGATCCGTTAACTACTGATCCTATTTGTGCATCCATTGTCATTTCTGAGTCAAAGATGACAACGAGAGTCTTGGCTTTGGTACTTGGAGAGATGGTCTGTCCAAAGATGGTGGGAGGTGTCCACGGAGTCTTGGTTTTGGAATTTTGGTTAGCGTGTAGGAGAAGTTCTGTTTTTGAACCGTTGAGTTTGAGGGAGCTAATGGTCATCTAGTCATCTATCAAAGTGAGGCATTTCTCTAGTTGCTGATGGTGGTCTTTTTGTCCGGTGATGCGAAAGTAGAGTTGGGTTTCATCAGCGTATAAGTGGAAGGAGAGGTCCGATTTTCTGATGATTTTGAGGAGTGAGCCGATGTAGATGTTGAATAGCACTGGCGACAAGGGTGAACCCTGGGGGACTCCACAGGAGATTGCGCGGGTTTCAGAGGTGAATGCTCCTAGTTTCACTGTCTGAGAGCAATTCTCTAAGAAGGATGTAAACCATTTTATCTGACGTGCATGCATGCTATGGCCAGTTTAGACAAGAGCCAGTTGACCTGCCAACAAGTTATTGGTATGTGGTAGGAAAATGGAGTACATGCAAACTCCATGCAGGTAGTATCCCGGTTGGAACCCGAGCTAAGGACCCTAGTGCGGCAAGGCAGAAGTGATAGCCACTGTTCTGCCACAACATAACTGCATACAATAATTTTCCAAGACACACGCTTTTGTTTGATTTTTTTTTTCCAGAAGTATATCCCATTATCTAGAAGTAATGACTCACAGAGCAATGGCAAGAGTAGAGTCTTTTTACGCCAAGGTGACTCACGCCTTCATTGAACCCTCCTGTTTAGATTTATTTTGTGCAGCAGAATCTCCGTGGGTTGTAGACTAAACACTGATTTGTAGCAAAGATTTCTTGGATAGCAAAATGCTGGGAAATTAAAACTCCCACATGAGTGAGACGGAGGTGTCAACAGGTAAAGCCCCTTGCTTACTACGATCTACGAAATTTGACTTGTACTGTATTCAGAATCAATTTACCCTCATGTGCTGCCCATATAATTCATGCGTTGATGCTCTTTGTTGTAGTGCTACTACCCTAGTAGGGGCAGCTGGTTCTTCTCTAATAGGACAGAGGCTGCCCACCACTGCAAGCACCAGTCCATAAATACTGGCTCCAATAACTCAGTCTAGGGCAGGGCCGGGACAAGGGGTGGGCAGGAGGGACGACTGCCCCGGGTGCCGTGGGATCATATGAGGGGAGGGGTGTCGTGAGTCGAGTGCCTGACACTGCAAGTTGATAGGAGTAGCGATGGCAGCATCTCTCTACCCCTATCAGCTTAGCGCTGGAGGTGACTGCCAAATCTGAAGTGGAGGAGACAACTGAGAGGGGATGCAGACCGTGCTCTCTCCTCCCTCCAGCTCCTCTCCCTGCCACTACTGTAGCACTTTTGGATCAGGAGTCAGATTCGGACTGTGCAGTGTTTGCTTATCCTCCCCCATCTCCTCGCTTCTGTCCCGGCAGCAAAGAATGTGGCTAGGAATGTAAGAGGGGGGATTTGTGCTAGTGGGGGTGATTTGGAGGGCGGGGGGTTGTGCTGGGGGAGAGGATTTGTGCTAGGAGGTGGGTTGGGGGGGAATCTGTGATAGGAGGACTTGTGCTGGGAGAGGGGGTTTTTTTTTAGAGGGGGAGAGGATTTGTACTCACAGGAGAACATTTAAGGGGTAGAGGATTTATGCTAGGAATGATTGGGGGGGATTTGTGCCAGGAGGAGGAGGAATTTGAGGAGGGGGGGTCTTAGTTTAGTGAGAATTTTGCCTTAGGGGGTGTTAGTGTGCAAATTAGTGCTTGATTTCTTTTTTTTTTGGGGGGGGGGGGATTTTGCTGACACATGATGCTCACACACATAGGCAAGAATGAGGGGTACAGTTTGACCACTTCGCTCTGGGTGCTAGAGGACATTGTCCCGGTACTGGTCTAGGGGATGTCTTTTTCTTTGCTTAAAGAACCTTAAACAGGAGAGGGGTTAGGGCAGTGATGGTGAACCTTGGCACCCCAGATGTTTTGGAGCTACATTTCCCATGATGCTCAACTACACTGCAGAGTGCATGAGCATCATGGGAACTGTAGTTCCAAAACATCGGGGGTGCCAAGGTTCGCCATCACTGGGTTAGGGAATGGGATACTCAAAAATGCTGCACAGTAACAAAAGGACAATCTTCACTAGGCTCACATACATGAATTCTTCTGGGCAAACGAGGGAATGGCCAGTACTCCAAGACTCTGTATCCCAAAAAAGCACACAAGGTCACCAGGGGATCACAATTCATGGTCAGTACTCACAAGTCCCCAGGACAGCTGCACACCTTCCAGCATCCTCTGGACCATGGTCAGTGAGGAAGACAATCCTTCTCCAGACCAGATCCCTTATGGTAAAGTCCAATAACCAGCTCCTCAAAAAGATTGCCTTAGGTTCTCAGCTCCACCACAGCTAAGATCTCAAAAAATAGCTTTACAGTTACAGCCTACCTCAGAGAGGCAGCAGCCCTCCTAAGGCTTTGAAGCCTCCTGGGGAGGAATAACAATTTCTCCTGGGCTTCAGACTATTTGTCACCTTCCCAGCCACCTTCTGGACACTCCTCTCTAAGGATTGGCTAGGCCATGATAAATATTCAGGCTGATCATTTGAATCTCCCTCCTTATGTTCTGGAAGTTTCTTCAAGAGGCAGAGAGAAGCAATCAAACTTCTAGCCTGTAAAACCCTGATCATACCAGAACAAACAATCGCAACAAACAAAGCTTGACTGCCCCTGGCAATCTCTTTCTATTCATTGTGAATGCAGTTCTGCCTAGGAACATCCACTCCTCCAGACTGACATCCACCCATCCAGGTATTTTATTCTCTGTATAACTCCTTCCAAGACACAGCCTGCTGCTTGCACCAGGTCTAAAGGCTCTTGAGAGGAGCTCAGGATCTGCCTGTATTCACAGAGAAACCTGCCCTGACCCTAGCCTGGATAACAGAAACTCTACTGATTGCCACCCGCCCAAACCCTGCCCTGGACAACTGATGCAGTACTGATTGCCACCCTCTATGATCCTAGCCTTGATAATGGATGCATTACTTACTGCCACCCGCCCAAACCCTGCCCTGGACAACTGATGCAGTACTGATTGCCACCTGCCTTCATCCTAGCCTAGATAACAGATATGCTGCTGATTGTCGCCTGCTCTGACCCTAGCCTGGATAATGGATATACTACAAATTGCTTCCTGCCCTGACCCTGGCCTGGATAATGGATGCACTGCTAACTGCCACCTGCCCTAACCCTAGCCTAGATAACAGATATGCTGCTTATTGTCGCCTGCCCTGACCCTAGCGTAGATAGTGGATATGCTACAAATTTCTGCCTGCCCTGACCCTGGCCTGGATAATGGATGCACTTCTAAGTGCCACCTGCCCTGACCCTAGCCTAGATAACAGACATGCTACTGATTGTCGCCTGCCCTGACCCTAGCCTGGATAATGGGTATACTACAAATTGCTGCCTGCCCTGACCTGGATAATGGATGCACTACTGATTGCCACCTGTCCTCAACCTGGCCTGGATAATAGATGTGCTGCCGATTGCTGCCTGTCCTGACCCTAGGCTGGATAATGGATACGCTACACATTGCCACTTGCCCTAGCCCTTTCCCGGATAATGGATAAGCTACTGATTGCTATAGCATGGCATGACACATAAACGGTGTCTGAGAAGCTGCACACCCCAGATTTCTACAATATTAAGCTACTGATTGCTGCCTGTCCTGAACCTTATATGGTTAACAGACTTCTGCTGCCAGCCCTGACTTGTCTGCTGCCAGCCCTGACCCCTGAAGGCTTGGCATCCAGCCAGTAACTAGTCCTGATCACATCTACATACTAGGTCTACCTTGGACCCTTCTGCCTCTTGAAGCCATCTGACATGAAATGTGATCCCTATCTCTGAGGTTGTTGGGGAGATTCCCAGTTCCATAAAAAATAATAAAGTATCAGTAGGAATACTATCCTTAGGGGAAAGGTGTCCGCTATAGGTGAAACCCTCATGAAAGACTCACTATTTTGCAGAACAGAACTGGTAAACCTTATACAAGATAGGTGTACAAAATACTAAGGAGAAAAATAGGGAGAAAATGAAATACACCAAGATAAAGTATACTGTAAAAATAAAAAAATTATAAAGATAATAGTCACTGTTAAGTTTTAGGATAAATTAAATATATATATTTTTTATAATATAAGCTGAGATAAGTACACAAATAATATAAATGTTTTATAGAAAATTCACTCAAGCTATTTGTATTGCATGATATTATCTTATCTATCTTACGTGATTGCTATTTTATCTCTTACATATATGATTACTGAGGGAAGACTAGAACATCACATCACATAGTTTGATCTTCATTATCAAGATCATTCTTTTAGAACAGTGATTACATGGTTCAAACTCATAATTGATTTTTCTAGGTGTCAACTCATGATCATTTTATTTTTTTTTATTTTTTATTATTATTATAAGTATAGTAGGATTAAAGGTATAAAACATCAAAACAATGTATACCGCAGGCGAAATCAATAGAGGCTAGTAGGTAGAAAAAAATAATAATTATTCATTTTTAATTACTTTATATGTACATATATTATTATAGTATTTTGCCATTTATAGGAGTATCCAAGGATTGGAAATCTGGGGAGTAAAAACTTGCCTATAAATAAATAAAACAACTTGTACATAAAAAGAAAAGGGGCTCTGGCTGGTAAAGGTTGGTAGACGATAAGACTGAAGCTATAAAACATTTAAAAAATGAAAACCGTGGAATGAATTAATAGAGGCTAGTAGGCAGGAAAAAAAAATAATGATTATAAATGATTAATTTTTAAATACTTATCTAATCTTTTTATATATACATATATTTATATGTTTTCAAATTCATATAAGTTTCCAAGGATTGAAGTGGGAGAGTAAAAACTTGCTTCTAAATAAATGAAACAGAATAATGAAAATTGCTTGTACATAAAAAGAAGAGGGACTCTGACTGGTAAAGGCTGGTAGATGAGAACACTGAAGCTAAAAAAAATAAATAAATAAAAAATAAAAAAAGTATACGGTGGGATGAATAAATAAAAAATCTAATAGGTAGAAAAAAATAATTATCATTAATTTTTAATGACCTATTTCTTTATTTATACAGATATTTATACATTTTCAAATACATAAAAGGTTCCCACAATCAGAAAAGTGGGGAGTAAAAACTTGCTTCTAAATAAGTTAAAGAATTGAAAATCTCTTGTGCATAAAAGACGAGGGGCTTTGGCTGGTAAAGAGTGGTAGAGGATAGTACCGAACGTATCAAACATTAGAAAAATGTATACAGTGCGATGAAAAAAATTGATTAAATTAATAACAATTACTATTTAAAATGAATAATATATATAAATATATATATATATATATATATATATATATATATATATATATATATATATATATATATATATACATATACACACACACACAGACACATACTGTGAAGAAGAGGGGCTCTGGCTGGTAAAAGTTGGTAAATGATAAGACTGAAGGTCTAAAATATTAGAAAAAGGTATACCATGAGATGAAAAAAATAAACGAAAAAAGACCGAAAATTTAGACAAAACACCACAAAACTTTTTTTTGGTTTCTGTTATAAAATTTAGCAAAGAAGTAATCTTTCTCCTTCACTGATGGGCACTGATCAGAAAGGCAATGATGGGCACAGATAGGGGGCACTGACGGGCACAGGGAATGAGACAAGGATCACAGAGTGTGCCGGGTGCCTTGTGCACAGGTCCAAACCATTTGGTGGAAGGGGGATTATGATGTGGGGTTGTTTTTCAGGGGTTGGGCTTGGCCCCTTAGATCCAGTGAAGGGAACTCTTATGCCCCGTACACACGATCGGACTTTCCGACAACAAAACCCTTGAATTTTGTTCGAAGGTTGTTGGCTCCAACTTGTCTTGCATACACACGGTCACACAAATGTTGGCCAACAATTACGAACGTGGTGACGTACAAGACGTACGGTGAGCCGATAAAAAGGGAATTCAATAGTCATGTGATATCTCCATTACAAATGCTAGTTTTACAAGACCGAGCGCTTCTGAGGCTCGTACTTGATTCCGAGCATGCATGGACTTTTGTGTGACGGACTTGTGTACACACGATTGGAAAGTCCGACAACAAAAATTTGTTGGTGGAAAATTTGAGAACCTGCTAACAAATGTTCGATGGAGCGTACACACGGTCGGACTTTCCGCCAACAAGCTCACACCCAACATTTGTTGTCGGAAAATCCGATCGTGTGTATGGGGCATTAAGGTGTCAACATAGCAAGACATTTTGGAGAATTTCATACTCCCAACTTTGTGGGAACAGTTTGGGGATGGCCCCTTCCTGTTCCAACATGACTGCGCACCAGTGCACAAAGCAAGGTCCATAAAGACATAGATGACAGCGTTTGGGGTGGAGGACCTTGACTGACCTCAACCCAATCCAACACTTTTGGAAGGAATTAAAGCAGAGACTGCGAGCCAGGCCTTCTCATCCAACATCAGTACCTGACCTCACAAATGCGCTTCTGGAAAAATGGTCAAACATTCCCATAGACACACTTCTAAACCTTGTGGACAGCCTTCCCAGAAGAGTTGAAGCTGTTATAACTGCAAAGGGTGGGCCAACTCAATATTGATCCCTTTGGACTAAGAGCGGGATGCAATTAAAATACAAGAAAAATATGAAAAAATGGGACTTTAAAGGTGCAATAGATGACACACAAATTGAATAATAAAAATTACATTTTATTTAGAAAAGTTGTTAAAAACATGTCTATAAAAAGAGTTTACATTCAATGTAACAATACAGTTTTTGTAGTGCAACCGAAGGATTTCTCAACATATTTCACCCCATGCCATGGCTTCTTCAGGAGAATAATATTTATCAATATATAGAAAAATCAAAAAATCAATCAAAATACAAATCAAAAATAATACCACATATCTGATCTATCAATGTGATATCTCAGCCGAAGGGATATAATTACCTGTATATAGATCTTTCAAAAATTTGAATAAATTGAATATAAACTCTAAAGAGTAGAGTTTATATTCAATTTATTATTCAAATTTTTGAAAGATCTATATACAGGTTCTAAATATTGTTTGTCCATTGTGTAATTTTTATATTACTCTTTCTAGTGCCTGATAAATATTATTCTCCTGAAGAAGCCACGGCATGTGGTGAAACATGTTGAGAAATAAATCCTTCGGTTGCACTACAAAAACTGTATTGTTACATTGAATGTAAACTCTTTTTATAGACATGTTTTTTGTTTGTTTTTTCTAAATAAAATGTAATTTTTATTATACAATTTGTGTGTCACCTATTGCACCTTTAAAGTCCCATTTTTTCATAATTTTCTTGTATTCTAATACTTAAGGGATGTGGTGCCAATATATGTGTTAGATGCGAGGCAATTATTTACATTTCTCCTTGGGATGCAATTAAAGTTCATGTGCGTGTAAAGGCGGGCGTCCCAATACTTTTGGCAATATAGTGTATTTAAACATTTTCAAATTCATAGTATTCAAAGACTGGAAGTGAGGAGAGTAAAAACATGCTTATAAATAGATCAACCAGAGGAATGGAAATTGCTGGTACAGAATATAAACAACAATCACAGAGCGCGCCGGGTGCCTTGTGTACTGGTCCAAACCATTTGGTGGAGGGGGGGTTATAGCTGGGGGTTGTTTTTCAGGGGTTGGGCTTGGCCCCTTAGATCCAGTGAAGGGAACTCTTAGGTGTCAACATACCAAGACATTTTGGACAATTTCATGCTCCCAACTTTGTAGGAACAGTTTGGAGATGGCCCCTTCGGGGAAGGCTTTAGCTGGTAAAGGTTGGTAGACATTTACATGAGGGGGGGTCACCTTTAAAATGGCAAAAGTGCATGTGCTCCTGGCAGTGGAGTCTCCAGCTTTCATATTTAGGGGGGGGACATGGGGGGACATGGACAAAAGTAGGGGGGCAACTATAAAATGCAATTATACATATATATATTAATAATATATATGTATATCCTGGGGCCCTTTACTACGATCCCACAATGGGCTCTTTCACGTGTTCTGCAGTGAGCTCCCTTACTACTGTATTGGGGCCCCCCCGGGGTGGCAGAAAACAAGAAATATATGTCACCAGCATACCAAGAAAATATAAGGGTCCAAAGCAGTGGGAGAACTATCAGGGTTGCAGCCGGAGTAAGATGTGGCGCATGCGCTACGAATGCAAACAAAAAGACTTTGCCTTTTTGTAAAAAAAAAAAAAATAGTTTTTTTTTAATTGGGGGGGGGGGCACATGGTGGGGCACAGCATAATGTTGGGGGGGGGGTCAGGGCCCCCTCGGGCCCCCCCTAGGGATGCCAGTGGCTCCTGGGGCCTGGAGAGTTCTGATCCGGCATGCCATACACACGCCCCAATTTTTCTTCCTCCTAAATAGAGCGTGTGAAGGGCGCTCTATTGAGTATCTACCTTCATTGTGGTTCCATCACAACATGTAACCTTCCCTTTGAAAGGCCTTCTGGTCCTCAAGCTGTAAAACTCCCTTTTATGATCTATGTGACGCCAGTCAGCCGAGTCATGAGAGCTGCAGAGGGAACAGGAATGGAAGACTGATAATATATCTTTCCATGGCATTGTTTGCGGTAAAATGTAACCTCGGCGCAGCCATCTGTAGGCTCTTGCTAACAAGTGCGTGTAGCTGCTATCGCCTTCCCGAACACCGCAGAGAAACAAACAACGAGGGCGCATCATTATCGGCAGTTGTGTTTGGTGGGTATTACTGAGCTATGTACCTAATTATCAAAATTAAATAATGAAATATCTCGCCGCCATCTGCTACAAATTAACTTTGTCAGTTACGTTCGGGCTCGCTTGACGGCGGCGTATCAAGTGTTTTATGCGTGCCCGAAAGCAACGCTTTATTTATATTTATTTTTTTTGTTTTGGCAATCAGGTAGCAGGAATATTCCAGTAGAATTATTACAATGTGAGTCAGAAGGGGAAGTGATTAGATGAAGTAGAACTTCTGTCTACAATTTTATTTTTTTTTGGGATACAGTGTTCTTTGGATTTTTTTTTTCATTTCCTTCTGTGTCATTTTTAATTACTTGCCTACCGGCACTTACACCCCCCTTCCTGCCCAGGTCATTTTTCAGCTTCAGCGCTGTCGCGCTTTGAATGACAATTGCGTGGTCATGCTACATTGTACCCAAACAAATGTTTTATCATTTTCTTCACACAAATAGAGCTTTCTTTTGCTGGTATTTAATCACTGCTGCGTTTTTTATTTTTTCCAACAAAAAAAAAAAATTGTGAAAAAAAAATGTTTTTTACTTTTTTTTCTGTTGGTATATTTTGTAACCAAGTAATTTTTCGGCTGCATTGATGTGCGCTGATGAGGCGGCACTGATGGGAACCGATAGGCTGAACTGGTGGGCATTGATGAGACGGCACTAATATGCAGCACTTATGGGTTCTGATAGATGGCACTGATGAGCACTGATAGGCAGCATTGTTGGGTGGCACTGATGGGCACTACCCTGTTTCCCCGAAAATAAGACCTAGCGTGATTGTCGGTGATGGCTGCAATATAAGCCATACCCCCCAAATAAGCCCTACCCTGTTTCCCCAAAAATAAGCCCTACCCTGAAAACAAGACCTACAAGGACTTTAACTAGGGCTTATTTGGGGGGTATGGCTTATATTGCAGCCACCACCGACAGTCACGCTAGGTCTTATTTTTGGGGAAACAGGGTAATAGCGGCACTGGTGGGCACTGATAGGCAGCACTGGTGGGCACGGATAGGAGGTAACGAATAGGCGGTACAGATGGGCACTGATGGGCATTGATCGACAGCAGTGATGGGCATTGATGGGCAGCACTGATAGGCGGTAGGGCTGTTGAAATTAATCGCCGAATCGATGCATCGGCATCCGACCGTCCACGATGCGGCATCGATGCTATAGCTTTAAGGCATCGATTGAGGATGACGTCATCCTCGCGCCGCGTTATGCCCCGCCTCCGCGACCGAAGGGAGCCGAAAGCCGCCGAAGAGCCGCGGAAGTAAGCCGCGCCGGCTTTTCCTTCATGCTGCCTCTGACTTACGTCATCCCCCTGCTGCCCTGCGAAGAGCGACACTGTATGCATGTTCGCGGGGACATGGAGCGCCGGTGGCTGGAGCTGCTGCTGCCAAGAGTGGCGGCGGCCGGCTTGTGGAGCACGGAGCTCCGAGGAGGAGAGTGGAGCCGCGGCATGTCAAGCCAGGTAAGGGGGCCGCATGGAGGACACCTCTGCTCTTCCCCCACCTCTACACAGTGAACATGCAAATAGGGCAATAAATCAAAAAATTGTGTGCAGAGCTTTGTGGTGATAATAAATGCACAAAAAAGTCTTACTTATTCAAAGTAATTCCAGTGCTGAGTGTGCTGAGTGTTCTCTGCTGTGCCATTCCTGATTTCTGGTGAATGATTTGAACACAGCAGAGAACACTCAGCACTGGAATTACATTGAATAAGTAAGACTTTTTTGTGCATTTATTATCACCACAAAGCTCTGCACACAATTTTTTGATTTATTGCCCTATTTGCATGTTCACTGTGTAGAGGTGGGGGAAGAAGGATGGGAATTGGTCTGTGGTGACACTGGGCAGGGGAGCGCTATGGTAATAGTATTATATGGGGACAGGTTAGTGGTGAGGGGGGCGGGGTATTATTCATCTTGGATAGGACAGTCTGGCACCTCCCTTACCATGTCCAGCAGGTCTGCAGTCTCTGACCATCTCCTGTACTATGTCTGCAGTCTCTGACCATCTCCTGTACTATGTCTGCAGTCTCTGACCATCTCCTGTACTATGTCTGCAGTCTCTGACCATCTCCTGTACTATGTCTGCAGTCTCTGACCATCTCCTGTATCATGTCTGCAGTCTCTGACCATCTCCTGTATCATGTCTGCAGTCTCTGACCATCTCCTGTATCATGTCTGCAGTCTCTGACCATCTCCTGTATCATGTCTGCAGTCTCTGATCATCTCCTGTAGTCATTTGGGGGCAGTCTGGAGCTCCTCTTTAAGTTGTCTGCACTGTTTACACTTTGCTACATGCAAGGAGTGTTGTCTTTTTTTTTAAGAACAGATAAAATTAAAAAAATGGAGTTCTTCTGACTACTTACATTTTTTGGATGAAAACCGCGCGCAGTAATCGTGATGCATCGTTAATCGTGGACCTGATAATCGTAATCGAATCGAATCGTGAGGCCAGTGAAGATGCGCACCCCTAATAGGCGGCACTGATTGCCAGCACTAACTGGCATCGCTAATGGGCACTGATTGGTTGCACTTGTGGGCAGTGGTGGGCACTGATTGCTGCCACTGGTGGGCACTGTATGCGGGCATTGGTGGGCAATGGTGGGCACCAGTGTTTTGTGACACTGTATTTACAGTCAGGTCCATAAATATTGGGACATTGACACAATCTAATCTTTTTGGCTTTATACACCACCACAATGGATTTGAAATGAAATGAACAAGATGTGCTTTAACTGCAGACTTTCAGCGTTAATTTGAGGGTAACCCCTACCCTTCCCCGCCCCTAAACACACCCTTGTAAATTATCTCATGAAATTATACTGTTAAATGTTTTATGCAGAATTAAGTTCCAAAAATAAATATTAACAATATTAACATAAAAGCATATCAGTACCCATATGTGCAGCCTCATCAGTGCCACCTCATTAGTGCCCATCAGTGCCTATCAATGCAGCCTATCAGTACCCATCAGTACAGTCCCATCAATGCCCATCAGTCCAGTCCCATCAATGCCTATCAGTGCAACCTATCAGTGCCCATGAGTGCAGCCTAAGAGTGTCGCCTTGTTAGTGGCCATCAGTGCCTCCTCATCAGTGGCCATCAGTGCAGAATATTAGTGACTAGCACACTAGCTAGAGGGTGCTATACTGTTTTCCCATTTTTTAAAATAGAAATACATTTAAAAAGTGAACATTCAATGTTCTATAAGGTACATTTATAAATATTAATGGTGCCAAGATACCATATATACTCGAGTATAAGCGACCCGAATATAAGCCGAGGCACCTAATTTTACCACAAAAAACTGGGAAAACGTATTGACTCAAGTATAAGCCTAGGGTGGGAAATGCAGCAGCTACTGGGTAAACAATGCCCATCTGCAGCCTCACTGTGCCCATCTTAAGCCTTACTGTGCCCATCTGCAGCCTCACTGTGCCCATCTGCAGCCAAACTGTGCCCACCTGTATCATCAGTGCCCATCTGCAGCCTCATTGTGCCCATCTGCAGCTTCACTGTGCCCATTTGCAGCCTCACTGTGCCCATTTGCAGCCTCACTGTGCCCATCTGCAGCCTTACTGTGCCCATCTGCAGCCTCACTGTGCCCACCTGTATCATCAGTGCCCATCTGAAGCCTCACTGTGCCCATCTGCAGCCTCACTGTGCCCATCTGCAGCCTGACTGTGTCCACCTGTACCTTTGATTACAAACAGCGGGTGTCTCCTGCTGTGTCATGCAACTACAGTCTTAACTGTTCAGCGGCCGTCCACTGTAACAAAGCCCCGCCTCCTCCTTGTCTGTGATAGACGGAACAGTGATTCAGTTTCCCAGCATTGTATTAGTGTTCAGTGTTCCGTCTATCACAGATGCGGAGGAGGCGGGGCTTTGTTGCAGTGGACAGCCGCCGAACAGTTAAGACTGCATGACACAGCGGGAGACCCTCACTCGAGTATAAGCCGAGGTTGCTTTTTCAGCATAAAAAAATGTGCTGAACAGTCATTACATATTACTTATTGAGTGCTGACACATTTATTTAAAGTAGTAATGCACACCTAGATTTCCCACAGATACTGTCGGCTGTTGTTACATAGCACAAATTCAAACTAAAATCATACACAAGTGAAATCCATACAGTGATAATTAAAGTGCATAGTCCCAAATATTCCTCTGTGACATCCAATATGTGAAATCCTTCCTGCGGTGATTAACAGGTTCCTCCAATAGTGAGCCCAAAGAAAACACCAGGTGCAAAAGTAAGGTGAAGGTCTGCACTCACCAGACATTGTTGACCCGACTTGTCTTATGACAAAGGATCGAAAAAAGGCTTATGACCACTCTTCGGGAATAGATGCAAGATCCTGATCATGTAATCCAATGAATAAATCCCCAAATGTAACACATAAGTTTAATATTTCCAAATCAACTACAAGTAAAATCAAACAAAACAAAGCGAGACCTCCAGCTTCTGAAGACGTCCCGATTGATGACGAAACACGTCAAGCTGGGGCGCACATTGCACTACGTTGTACACAGGTGGAACGCACGCTGACACCAAGTGGGTCCTGCTTACACTGCCCCATTGCATAGTGTGGATGCTCACACGGGACATATTTTTAACTATTTTTGTATGTGTAGCCTCTGTGACCAAAGTACATCCTCCAGCTGGTTCCCGATGGACCCTCCTCGTCGTGGTCAAAGATTCCAAAATTGGGAGCCAATGGCCGAAAAGAAGAGAGAAAGTGGAAAACAGACTCGTCAAAGTGTAAAAAAAAAAAAGTTTAGAGCAGTTTTATTAAAAGCCTCCGCAGTAGGTTACACATACAAAAATAGTTAAAAATCCATCCCGTGTGAGCATCCGCACTGCAATGGAGACAGTGGAAGCAGGACCCGCTTGGTGTCAGCGTGCGTTCCACCTGTGTACAACGTAGCGCTACGTGCACCCCAGCTTGACGCGTTTCGTCATCAATCGGGACATCTTCAGAAGCTGGAGGTCACGCTTTGTTTTGTTTGATTTTACTTATAGTTGATTTGTAAGTATTAAAGTTAAATTGTTACATTTGGGGATTTATTCAATGGGTTACATGATCAGTATCTTGCATCTACTACCGAAAAGTGGTCATAAGCCACGAAACACGTTGAGTTACTGGATGCAAAGAGCTCTTGGATGTAATATGACATACCACCACCATGTATTAATATTTGTACTTCATATGTTAAAAATATTTTATGACTTAAAATTAATTTATACTGTTAACTGTTTTTTTTTTTTTTTTTAACTGTGGTTATTTATGGAACTATGAATTGGCAATAATGTACATTTATTACTATTTTTATATGGGAAGTGCCTCATTTAAAGTCCCAGGACTGTTTGGAATTTTCTAGAATAAAAAAAGTGAATTCATTCCAATTAGAGAATGATGGCATAAATAAACAGATAAATAAGAACATAAAATGGGAATTATTTTCAACAAACAAAACACGGATTTAACCATTTCCCTAAGCTGTATAAAAAAAAAAAAGGCTTTAAATATATTTGAAAAGGCGGCATTTAGGAGAGGCAGAGGTCTCCCAGAGAACGATGACAGCGAGGCGTCTTCATAGCGGCAGTCTCCATGTATACCTATCCACTAGAGATCTCATTTGCAACATATTGATTTCAAAATGTGGTAAATGAGGCGGTTACAGCTCAATCTGATGCTACTCGCTGACTAAAAATCACATATGCAGTCTAGACTTTCTCAGAATTAAAGTTTATATCGGTGCAAAATAAAGTAAACAATAAAAAAAAAAAAAAAAAAAAGAGTATGTCTCTGCAATATATACACATTTTCCCTGCGTGTTATCCCATTAAAAATACAATCCAAGTCATCAAAAAAAATCCTGTACATCCTGTTTGATCTGACAGCCCGGGATTCTCTGCTGTACCGAACCCCTCACCAGTGTTGCTGGCCCTGCCTGTTAAAGTTCAGCCTTGCCCACACAGTGTATCTAGAGAAAGGGCTCTTGGGAGATGTGGTTCTGGGGGGTGGTCCTATGTCAATAGAACCTGACCTCCCCGCTGCCGCTCCTGCAAGAATATTACCAGCCTTGTGATGATGTCATAAGGAGTAATAAAAAGCTTTAAAGAAAAAGAAAACATATAACACTAGGACATGATGTAGAGAGAAAGAGGGAGGTTTGGGGGGAACGTTTGGGTCATACTTAGACATGTGCAGAACAAAAAAATGTGTTTCATTTTGATTAGTTATTTACATATATTAGTTTAGCTAAACTTGTTTCATTTGTTTTCAGAATTTGTTTTGTTTATTAGAATTCGAATTGTTTTGAATTTTCCGAATTCGGTCGAATTTAACTCAATTCCATTCCAAAGCAAATTTATTCTATTAGAAATTCACATTTTGGAAGATGGTTATATTCTTTTTATTCCATCCTATTCTATTTTTTTTTCTATTCTTTTATTTTCTGTTCTTTTTTTTCTATTATATTATTTTCAAATTCGAAATTATTCTATTCAAATTTTGTCCGAAATTTTGTTTCCTTATTTCGGATTAGTTTAAATTTGTTACTATTGTAATTCAGAAATTCAGATACAGTCCATTTATATAAATAAAAATAATATAATAATAATACACAAAAATAAATAAATTAATTAATAATAATAATAATAATAATAATAATAAATAATATTGTAAAAAAAAATATTTAAAAAATAAAATGGTAAAAAAAAAATTATAAAAAAATAGAATAATAAAAATAAAAAACTACTGACACCAATCTTTGCCCTACTGACTGACACCATCCACTGTCCTACTGACAACAATCTCTGCCCTTCTAACACTGTCCATTGCCCTACAGACTTTGCCCATTGCCCCAGTGACACCATTCATGTTTTAATACATTTTAAAATGTTTGTTTACATTTTTTTTTTAAGAGTGTGTACATACATACACACATACATGTCAGGTCACCTAGAGGCTGGGTGACAGATGCACACCGTTGGGATCAGGAGTGCACCACAAGGCAGTGGACCCTACAGCTGACTGCTATGGATGGGAGTCCGGGTGGTAAGGAAGGCAGGGCCGCTGGGACACCAACACAGATCCCACCGGGGTTAGAGCGTAGGATTCCCTGGGGCGCGGAGTCTAAGAGCCAGCAGGTGTTCACCAGAGCCTCTAGAGGTGAGGATGGACTGGGCTGCAACTGGCTCCAGGTCGCGACCCCCAGGGTCCCCCAGCTCACACCCACAGTAGGCAACAGGAGGATAGGGATAGTAAAGGAATAAGCCAAGGTCAGGGCCACAAGCAGACAAGGACAACAGAGTTCACGCCAAGGTTCAGGGTCACAGGCAAACAGGGATAGTCGGGGACACGCCAGAGGTCAGGGTCACGAGCAGACAGGAATAGTAGAGAACACGGCAAGGTCGGTAACTGAAACAAACGTAGAGCACACAGCAGGCAGGAACAGGAAGCCAAACACACAAAGGTTGATCAGCAGGGCTGACCTGCAGTGCAGAGGTTAATATAGAGTTCTCTGATAGGAGCTGGGGTGGAGCCATGCTAGAGGAGAGTTAATAAAAGCAGTCAGGTGAGAGTCAGCTGGTCTTTAGAGATGAACACATGGAAACAGGTAAGCAGATAGACAACACTATTGCATAACCATGACAATACATTTGAGCTCTGGGGTGCACACCCTAATGCAGTGGTTTCCAAACACCGGCCCGAGGGCCAAATGTGGCCCTCGCTTGCCTTTGTCTGGCCCTTGGGACAATATTCTTCCTACTAAAACTAACGATAAGGCACCATTGCTTTCACTGACACCATTAATGGGGCACTATTCCTCCCACTGACACCATTAATTGGGCACGATTACTCCCACTGACACCATTGATGGGGCACTATTCCTGCCACTAATACCAATGATGGGGCATTTTCCCTCTTCCTACTGACCACATTTTTTAAATCCCACTGACCACCAAGCCTGAGACATTGTGGACTCCGATCAATGCTGGGGCATTTTCTCCTCCCCTTGGCCACAGTCCGGCCCTCCAAAAGTCAGAAAAGCAGGAAACTGGCCCTCTGTTTAGTACATTTGGAGACCCCTCCCCTAATGCAACAGGCTGCGCACACCTATGCTAAATAAATTGACTTTAGATATAATTTCAAGTAGGGCTCAGTCACAGGTACGTTTGGGCTAATGCTCACAGAAGATCTTCCTCTAAAGTCTGATGAGAATCTGACACTTTTGGACAGGGATCCTCAAACTACGGGCCCTCCAGCTGTTGCAGAACTACACGTCCCATGTGGCATTGTAAAGCTTGGACATTCACAGACATGACTAGGCATGATGGGAATTGTAGTTCCTGAACAACTGGAGGGCCGTAGTCTGAAGACCCCTGCTTTTGGAAGCGTTGATCTCCTTGGACTTCCATAGCATGCAGTGGTTCCTCAAGCTGATCTCCACATCAGTATGTGATACGAAGGGCGATAGAGGAACCGCTCACCAAGTGTTGGTCTCTCAGTGGAGAACTCAGTGGCGCGAGCACTTTATACGTTCACATATGTCTATTGTTGTGCGGGAAGCTTCTAGGCGTCATTGCCAAATGCACAACAGCAACACAAATGAACAATGTATCGGGGCTGAAGCTCCATATGCTGAAAACGTTAGCATCCCACTTCCTAGACAAAGCGAATCGTGCCAACTTTCAGATATCACCACTATTATATACAGCCAAATCTAATTCTAGAGAATAAAAAAAGGCAAATAAATTGATATATTTTAAAATGAAGCTTTGCTACAAAAAAAGCTGTTTGAGGACTTTTCTCCAGTGCTCCCACATTGACTGTTTCTTAAAGCAGAGTTCCACCCATAAAATGTACTTTATATAATTCAACTACGATCACCTTCAGCAACAACGTTTGGAAAACATTTTTTTTTTTTACTCACTCCTTTAGCACTGTTGCTATGCGGTCCCTTGTATTCTGCCACTTCTCCTCCGTGGCGATTGACGTCATTTCCCTCGGCGCTAGTGCTCCTGAGAGATGTGTGCCATCCTTTCCCAGGAGTCAGTGGGCAGCACCGAAGGCTAGCATCGCGTTCTTTCTAAACCGAAAATGACGCGAGCAAAAGGTTGGTTGCTATCACAATGGGGCGGGCACTTCTGACGACGGCGCCCGTTGTGATGGCAAACTGAGAAGTTTCCTGCGCTGCGAAGTGTGCATAGTGCGAATGCGTGAGAACGGGCGGTGCATGCTGGTTATTCAGCAGCACCGTATCCCGGAAGTTTATCCTTGTGGGCTTCGCCTGCCCACAACCAAGACGGGAGCGCACAACAAGGAGGAATATAAGGTTAGATTTTAGATAAAATATGAACTATAGCGGCGCAATTTATCAGACTAATGAGTGCCACATTAGTATACTATGATGATAACAGATGGATTTAAAAAAAAAATGCTATATGTCGTTGGAACTCCACTTTAAGGTGCCTATTGCTATTATTATTATTATTATTATTATTATTTTTTACAGCTATTATGGTTTAACTAAACTGAATAAAACTTATAAAGATTAACAAAATATCTAACTAAAACAAATATTTTTTTCTTGCAAAAATGCAAGCGCTCTGCTAAATTTTGTTCTTTGGTAAAAAATTTATAAAAAAGAGAGCAAAAAAATTTATAAAAAGAAGGTCTTTTACCTTAATTCATTCTACACCTTAGGGTAAACAACCTTCTGCAAGCAGCTCCTCCCCCCCCCCCCCCCCGAAATGCCGGTGGGGGACCCGAGAGGAGGAGGATCGGGGCTGCTCTTTGCAAAACCATTTGCAGGTAAGTATGACTTGCTTGCTAGTTAAAAAAAATGGAGCCTTTAGAATCACTTTAAGATAAAATGAAAGAATCTAACATTGAGTTTCCAGAGATATTATTATTAATATTTGTGTTACTACTACTAGTATTATAAATAACAATAATAATAATAATACTCCTCATCATAGCCAACAATTAAACTGAATAAAAAATTTACGGTAAGTAAATATATATATATATTTAATATAAATAACAAATCTTCTTCCCTGATAAAATGCAAGTACCCTGCTTTACTCTTATTAAACATATATAATAATAATAATATTAATAATAATGAAACATAATACAATAATTTAAATAAATAATTGTATATATGGAAGACGAGCTTGTGCCAGGTCGAAACGGTAAATTAAACCGCCATCGTGTATTCACCTTTCAAGACCCGTGAGTGCCGCTCTCTTTTTTGGTTTATATGCACCACAGTCTTTGCTGTGCACCCGGGCACATTTTTTATCCCTGATTTGTGTGCAGTGACAACCATTGGATTATATATATATATATATATATATATATATATAATCCAATGGTTGATATATATATATATAGATATATATAGATATATATATCTAGATATATCTAGATATATATATATATATATATATATATATATATATATATATATATATATATATATATATATATATATATATATTTTTTTTTTTTTTTTTTTTAACTATAGGGCGTAAAAATAGTTAAAGATAAAATCAGAAAATTTAACATCAGATTTCCGGGGACTTAAATATTAATATTAATGAATTAATTAATATTAAAATGATTACAAAACAACAACAGTTTATTATTATTATTTCTCTGGAAATCAGATAATATTTACAGCTAACAATGAGATTAAAAAATATAAACAAATGAAAAAAATGTAAATAAACAAATTTTTTTACAAAAACGCAATCTCTCCGCTAAATTGATATTCTTTTTTAACCCCTGCAAAAAAAAAAAAAAAATGTAAACATATAAATTATCTATTTTTTTCCTAAGTGTTCCAGGGTCAAAAGCATTTGAGACAAAATGAGGGAATTTCACATCAGATTCCTCCGAGACTTTGGATCTAAACTATGCGGAGTCAAGTAGTAATCAATACCGGACTATAATTATAATCAAATATAATCCGCAATATATCAAAAGCTTATAATGATCCACTAAAGGGAAGCACGGTCCCACAAGACACAGTCATGGGATGCCAGAGAAGAAATTTACAGTAAAAGCATCCAAATCTCATTATCAGCTGAGCTTCTAGAGACAGGGCCCTTCAATAGCATAAAATATGTGTGAGGATCAGCTGCTGTTACTAAATATACCGGCGTGCAGCAAGTGTCAAAGTGTCGCACCAATTCCATGCTACTTTTTAAAGTGTACCTGTCATAACATGACATGTATCAGGGAAGGATTCAGAGAAGACCTGGCAATTATGCCAATGCCCAGTATGGCTGGGCTAATTCCCTGCAGTTGCATAGGCAAACAGCACACAGTGGTGAATATGCGTGCGCGATGGCCCATCGACGCACGCAAAGCATGATAATTGCCAGCGTCCAGTGGCCTATATATGGGCAGTAATTCTCCTCATCAGTTGCTGGATTATCGTCACCCTTTGTGTCCTGTGTTTCTGTGCCTTGTTGTTCTGCTCGATTACCCGTTACCGACCTGGCTTACCCCTGACTTGTTCTGGCTTCTCTCTGGGCTCTGACCCCGGCTTGCTCCACAGACCTGCTCCTGCCTCTGTTCCTGATTGACATCCTGTCTTTGACCCTGGCTTGATTCTGACCACGTTTCTGCCTCTGCTGCTGATTGACATCCTGTGTATGACCCCCCGTCTCTTGCTTCTGACTTCGACTTCTTTGAGCATAGTTTGGGGCTTTTTGCAGCAGAATTCCAGTCTCCCTGGGTGGGCCTGAGGCAGACTGTGGACAATGTTAACTATAGCCCAGGGACCAGGACTGAAGTGTTGCCAAGTATGTTGGGATTGGGTTTCTTAGAGTTTCTAACACTGACCCATTCAATATAAAACTTAAAAAAAAAAAATTGTAGTCCCTAATGCCCAACTTTAGACCAACCTCTCTCAACCTTTTTACCCCAGAGGAACCCTTACATTTTTTCAGGCTTAAGGAACCCCTACTGAAATTATTTCATTGGGGGTCAGTGGAAAATGCCCTCCCTACAGTGGTGGTCAGAATGCCCTCCCTTAAAGACAGCAAAAAGGGTATCACTGGTATCTTGGTCCTGGTTCCACCAAGTGATATTGGACCCAGAACTATGCAGGTACCCTCAGATGGGAGGTCATTCAACCACAGCTCAAGGAACCCCTAGCAACCTCTGTGGGAACCCTAGGATTTCATGGAACCCTAGTTGAGAATTACTGCTCAAGAAAACTTTTTTTTTTTTACAGTTTTAGGTGGGGTAGTGTTAAAACCTCTAAAGAAACCAACCCTACTTGGGAACCAGGGGGAACCTGGAGTTCTGCTTAGGAACATCCCAAACTATTGAAAGTCAAACACTTATCTTTGCTATGACAGGAGGTCAACGGCCCCATTTGCAATATGCAAAGTCCACAATTAGGTAAAAAGGTATTTCTGGTTTCATGGTCCTTGTTCTGCCAACTGGTGTTGGACCCAGAAATATGTAAGCACCTTCAGATGGAAGGTCAAACAATCCCATCTCAAGGAACCCCTAGCAACCTCTGGGGGAACCCTAAGGTTTCAACAGAACCCTAGTTGAGAATGGCTGCTCTAGATAAATTATTCATTTTACAGTTTTAGATTAAGTGGGGTATTGTTAGAACCTCTAAAGAACCTATCCCTATTTGGAAACATATCATGCCCACCAAGGGCACCTGAAATACTGCTTAGGAATGCCCCAAATTATTTTAAGTCAAACACTAATCTTTTTTACGACAGGCGATCAAAGGCCACATTTGCAATACGCAAAGTCCACAATTAGCTAAAAAGTTATCACTGGTATCTCGGTCCTGGTTCTGCCAAGTGGTGTTGGACCCAGAACTAGGTTGGCACCCTCAAATGGGAGATCAATCAACCACATCCCAAGGAACCCCTTAGAAACCACTAAGGGGGAACCCTTGACCTTAACCCAAGGAACCCTAGCAACCCCTGGGGGAAACCTAGTTGAAAATGGCTGCTCAAGACAAACTTTTTTTTTTTAACAGTTTAGATTGAGTGGTGTAGTGTTAGAACCTCTAAAGAAGTTCTACTTAGAACCCTACTTTGAAACATTTAAATTTTCCTCATGCCCACCAAGAGCACCAAAAGTTCAGGAACCTCCCAAACGAATGAAAGTAAAATACTTATCTTTTCTATGACAATTGGTCAAATGCCCCATTTGCAATACGCAAAAATCAAAAATTAACTAAAAAAGTTATTACTGGTATCATGGTCCAGGTTCAGCCAACTGGTGTTTGACCAAGCACTATGAAGGCACCTTCAGATGGGAGACCAATCAACCACATCCCAAGGAACCCCTTACCAACCCCTTACCCCTAAGTCTCCAAGTGTACCCCATGTACCCCTAAGTCTCCAAGTGCACCCCTGTGCTTGCCAAGTCTCCAAGTGCATCCCTGTACTACCCAAGTCTCCAATTGCACCTCTCTGCTCCCCAAGTCTCCAAGAGCACCTCTCTGCTCCCCAAGTCTCCAAGTGCACCCCTGTGCTCGCCAAGTCTCCAAGTGCATGCCTGTGCTCCCCAAATCTCCAAGTGCACCCCTGAACTACCCAAGTCTCCAAGAGCACCTCTCTGCTCCCCAAGTCTCCAAGTGCACCCCTGTGCTCGCCAAGTCTCCAAGTGCACCCCTGTACTACCCAAGTCTCCAAGAGCACCTCTCTGCTCCCCAAGTCTCCAAGTGCACCCCTGTGCTCGCCAAGTCTCCAAGTGCACCCCTGTACTACCCAAGTCTCCAAGTGCACCCAAAAATCAAAAATTAACTAAAAAAGTTATTACTGGTATCATGGTCCAGGTTCAGCCAACTGGTGTTTGACCAAGCACTATGAAGGCACCTTCAGATGGGAGACCAATCAACCACATCCCAAGGAACCCCTTACCAACCTCTGGGGGAACCCTATGGTTCCACAGAACCCTAGTTGAGAATGGCTGCTCCAGATAAACTTTTCATTTTACAGTTTTAGATGGAGTGGGGTAGTGTTAATACCTCTAAAGAACCCAACCCTACTTGAAAACATGTCAGTCCTCCTCATGCCGACCAAGGGCACCTGGAGCTCTGCTTACAAATAAGTCCCAAACTACTGAAAGTCAAGCACTTATCTTTTCTATGACAGATGATCAAGGGCCCCATTTGCAATACACAAAGTCCACAATTACTATACAGTTGCAATAAAAGATAAACACATCAAAAAAATGCAAAGTGTCTATAAAATCCCACAGCTGTGCCACCGATCGGTCTTCTGCACAGAAGTGAAATCTCGGTCACGCCATGCGTTTATCACTGCCGCTGTGTGGCCCCGGTGTAGAGGGCTCGCGACTCTGTAGAAAGAATTGTATTACTCTCTAATGCTGTTTTATTCCCAGTTGTAATATCAAACTACAGCCAAAATGACTAGAACATCAAATACAATGAATGATAGTTCAAAGCGCCTGGCGGAACATAAAAGGTGGTAAAATTATAGAACACCAACCACCTTTTTTTTCTCTCGGAATAAAACAACAAAAGAGCTTCAGAGCAGAAGCTACGGTGACTAAGGCACAGAATATAAATATACGTTTGGGAGGCTCTCGGCGCGGGATGAAATACTCCCGACAAGATGATCGCTTCCTCGCAGACAGTAAGTGAAAAGGATTTACGCCCGTCAGCAGTCATTAATGATTCATTAAATGGCAGGCGTCACTTATTAAATGGAATGTACAGTAACCGATCAGTCTGTCTTAATGCTAGAGAGGTATAGGCATTACGCAAGGGTACACCGGGGGATAGAGAGTCGCGCGGCAGATCCAGCTGCATGGTCATGTGATCCGGAGGTCCGGAAATTGATCTTTTTTTCTTTTCTATTTTAAAACAAGTGCACAACTTTTGAAGCTATTTATGTAGATTGGTAAAATAATCACCTTTTATTTTGCTGCAGTTTCCGATATTAGGGTTTGACATGGAATTGAAAGAGTGATAGACAAAAAAACAAGTGAATTGCAATTTAAAATCTATACATTTATTTGTGTTGTGTATGTGTACAGGTATAGTTAGCCTCCAAGTGCACCCCTCTACTCAAAAGTCTCCACATGCATCCATGTACCCCTAAGTCTCCAAGTGCACCCCTGTACCCCTAAGTCTCCAAGTGTACCCCATGTACCCCTAAGTCTCCAAGTGCACCCCTGTGCTTGCCAAGTGTCCAAGTCCATCCCTGTACTACCCAAGCCTCTAATTGCACCTCTCTGCTCCCCAAGTCTCCAAGTTCACCCCTGTACTACACAAGTCTCCAAGTGCACCTCTCTGCTCCCCAAGTCTCCAAGTTCACCCCTGTGCTCCCCAAATCTCCAAGTGCACCCCTGAACTACCCAAGTCTCCAAGAGCACCTCTCTGCTCCCCAAGTCTCCAAGTGCACCCCTGTGCTCGCCAAGTCTCCAAGTGCATCCCTGTACTAACCAAGACTCCAAGTGCACCCCTGTACTATGCAAGTCTCCAAGAGCACATCTCTGCTCCCCAAATCTTCAAGTGCACACCTGTGATCCACAAGTCTCCAAGTGCACCCCTGTGCTCGCCAAGTCTCCAAGTGCACCCCTGTACTACCCAAGTCTCCAAGTGCACCCCTGTACTATGCAAGTCTCCAAGAGCACCTCTCTGCTCCCCAAATCTTCAAGTGCACACCTGTGATCACCAAGTCTCCAAGTTCACCCCTGTACTACGCAAGTCTCCAAGTGCACCCCTGTGCTCCCCAAGTCTCCAAGTGCACCCCTGTGCTCCCCAAGTCTCCAAGTGCACCCCTGTGCTCGCCAAGTCTCCAAGTGCACCTCTGTACTACCCAAGACTCCAAGAGCACCTCTCTGCTCCCCAAATCTTCAGGTGCACACCTGTGACCCGCAAGTCTCCAAGTGCACCCCTTTGCTTGCCAAGTCTCCAAGTGCATCCCTGTACTACCCAAGTCTCCAAGAGCACCGCTCTGCTCCCCACGTCTCCAAGTGCACACCTGTGCTCCCCAAGTCTCCAAATTCACCCATGTACTACGCAAGTCTCCAAGAGCACCTCTCTGCTCCCCAAATCTTCAAGTGAACACCTTTGATCCACAAATCTTCAAGTGCACCCCTTTGCTTGCCGCAAGTCTTCAAGTGTACCCTTGTGCTCAAGTATTCAATTGCACCCCTGTGCTCCCCAAGTCTCCAAATGCACCTCTGTACTCGCCAAGTTTCCAAGTGTACCCCTGAACTACCCAAGTCTTCAAGAGAACCTCTCTGCTTCTCAAATGTTCGAGTGCACACCCGTGCTCCGCAAGTCTCTAAGTGCACCCCCTTTGCTTGCCAAGTCTTCAGTTGCACCCTTGTGCTTCCCAAGTATTCAAGTGCACCCCTGTGCTTGCCAAGTCTCCACGTGCACCCCTGTACTACCCAAGTCTCCATGAGCACCTCTCTGCTCCCCAAAGTGGTGGGAGTAAAATTAAATGGTTAAGCCACATCTTTACCAATTCGCCAACAAACTGCCCCCCCCCCCCCCCCTCTTAAGCTGCAAAGGTAGCTGATGGGATATACAAGTTGAACCCTCTGTAATGTTTGGTGGGTGGCAGTGCCAGTTAAAGTTAATGGGGCCACACTACAACCACCACGTCACAACAGCATGCAATCTATGAGGTTGTGGCGTGATGGGCCACATTTATGGGGTTAAAACCGGTCGTTGAGGAGGGGACATATCACCACAGAGAAATAACTCTCTACAAAACAACAAAATTAATAATAAGATGGAGGCGGATGGCAGACGCCATTCCTTGTAACCAAAACTACCACCATACATTTTTAATACTCAGGCAGCGTTTTTTTAGCCTTCTACGGAGTACTTACTGTAGACGGTGAAGCGTTGCTGTAAATCACGCTGCATCACAGTCAGAAAATAACCGCCACTCGAAAACCTTACCCCCTCCTATAATAATAATAATGATGTCTGAAGGCTTCCCCCCACCTCTAATTATACATTCACCTATAAATATTGAATCACCAATCTACTGCCAGATGCAAAAATATCTCGTCCGGTTCAATATTGGAATGGTGAGGAAGAAAAACAAAACCAGAGCAATTAAAAATAAAAATATTTAAAAAAAATATATGATATAAAATAAAATAAGGATATAGAAAATAAAATTATATCAAATACAAAAATAGCACATAATATAAAAAACTAATATAACAAAAATATATATAGAAAATAAAAAATAGATATAAAATAGAAAAAAAATAATAAAAAGTAAAATAAAATAACATTTTACCATTGGATCTGTCCAGAGCTATAGCTGAAGTTTAATCTGATTATATTTCCCCTTATATTTTTATATATTTCCCCTATATATAAAAATAAAAATTTTAAATACAAAAAAGCTAACATAAAAAATAAAATAACAAATTAAATTAAATAAAATTTAAAATTGGATTTGTCCATTGCTATAGCTGAAGCTTAATCTGATTATATTTCCTCTTCCCTGATTTCTCCACTCTCTCTCTCTCTCTCTCTATCTCTCTCTCTCTCTCTCTATATATATATATATATATATATATAAAAATCTAACATTTAAAAATAAAATAATACATTAAATCTCCCGGCGATCGTGTCACGGACAAGTCATTTCCCCGTTCTGCGGACAGAGATCACTGCTCTCTGTCATCGGGAGCAGTGATCGCTGTCATGTGAGTGGAAGCCCATCCCCCCTACAGTTAGAATCACTCCCTAGGACACACTTAACCCCTTCATCGCCCCCTAGTGTTTAACCCCTGCACTGCAAGTGTCATTTACACAGTAATCAGTGCATTTTTATAGCACTGATCGCTGTATAAAAGACAATGGTCCCAAAATAGGTGTCAAAAGTGTCCGATGTGTCCGCCATAATGTCGCAGTCCTAATAAAAATCGCATTAAAAAAACGATAAAAACCGCTATTACTAATAAAAGAAAAAAAAATAATAATAAAAATACCATAAAACTATTCCATATTTTGTAGACCCTATAACGTTTGCGCAAACCAATCAATATACGCTTATTGCGATTTTTTTTTACCAAAAATATGTAGAAGAATACGTATTGACCTAAACTGAGGAAAAATTTTTTTTATATAATTTTTAGGGATATTTATTAAAGTAAAAAATATTGCGTTTTTTTCAAAATTGTTTCTCTTTTTTTGTTTGTAGTGCAAAAAATAAAAAACACAGAGGTGATCAAATACCACCAAAAGAAAGCTCTATTTGTGAGAAAAAAAGGACATCAATTTTGTTTGGGTGCAACATCGCACGACCGCGCAATTGTCAGTTAAAGCGACGCTGTGCCGAATCGCAAAAAGTGCTCCGGTCAGGAAGGGGGTAAAATCTTCCGGGGCTGAAGCGGTTATACCCCCCCAACCGCTATCTCCTTTAGCTGCAGAGCCAGTGGCGGGGGGTTGTACACACACTCACACTGCGGCAAGATTTATAACCCGTCACTTTAGGCATCCATCGACTGCGCCCCATTCAAGTTAATGGGGTTGCTTTGCAAGCGCCCCGCACCCATGTGCAATGCAGGCTGTTGCAGCGCGCTAGTGCAGAGGTCAAGGGGTTAAAGCAGGCAGTGAGCGATACAACGCCTTCTCGCCAACTGTCAAGTGTTCTCTAAAGAGCGATCTGAATGCGAATTGCTCTTCAGAGAACACCGCACATCTGAACAAGACCTAAACCAGCCTCCCAATATGGTGTCACCCTCTACTCCGGGACGGAAATGGGAATTACAGATCAGCAGAAGCTTTGCAGAAAGAATCTTCTGTAACAAACACTTTTCATAACAATGATGAATATCCTCTGCCCTTAATTTGGAGATTGATTGCAGAGCGATGGAAGAAAAATCCGATATTCGGTGAACGCGGAGCCATGGCGGAGGGCACAGCGTGCTATGAAATGGTAAGAGCATTTATTTTTTTTTCCTGTTAATTTAAAATGGGCGGCGTACTGCAGGCTCCAGGCTGTCTGGAGTCACCTCAGGTGATAATGTCCGTTCAGGAGAGAAGGAAGGAGGTGAAGATTTCCTGCGCTGTACATCCATCGCCAGGCTGGGGGTCTGCTGTCCTCCTCATATACAGGAAGATCCGACAAAAATCCGAAGGGGAACAGAGAACACAAAATGACACATACTAGGTAAAAAAAAATGTATGTGTCTGTGTGTGTGTATGTATATATATATATATATATATATATATATATATATATATATATATATATATATATATATATATCTATATATATATATATATATAGTTAGTGGGGACAGAAAGTATTCAGACCCCCTTAAATTTTTCACTCTTTGTTATGTTGCAGCCATTTGCTAAATTCATTTACATGAATGACATTTTTGTATATTTATTAAAAAAGAAAAACTGAAATATCACATGGTCCTAAGTATTCAGATCCTTTGCTGTGACACTCATATATATAACTCAGGTGCTGTCCATTTCTTCTGATCATCCTTGAGATGGTTCTACACCTTCATTTGAGTCCAGCTGTGTTTGATTATACTGATTGGACTTGATTAGGAAAGCCACACACCTGTCTATATAAGACCTTACAGCACACAGTGCATGTCAGAGCAAATGAGAATCATGAGGTCAAAAGGAACTGCCTGAAGAGCTCAGAGACAGAATTGTGGCAAGGCACAGATCTGGCCAAGGTTACAAAAACATTTCTGCTGCACTTAAGGTTCCTAAGAGCACAGTGGCCTCCATAATCCTTGAATGGAAGACGTTTGGGACAACCAGAACCCTTCCTAGAGCTGGCCGTCTGGCCAAACTGAGCTATCGGGGGAGAAGAGCCTTGGTGAGAGAGGTAAAGAAGAACCCAAAGATCACTGTGGCTGAGCTCCAGAGATGCAGTTGGGAGATGGGAAAAAGTTGTAGAAAGTCAACCATCACTGCAGCCCTCCACCAGTCGGGGCTTTATGGCAGAGTGGCCCGACGGAAGCCTCTCCTCAGTGCAAGACACATGAAAGCCTACATGGAGTTTGCTAAAAAACACCTGAAGGACTCCAAGATGGTGAGAAATAAGATTCTCTGGTCTGATGAGATCAAGATAGAACTCTTTGGCCTTAATTCTAAGCGGTATGTGTGGAGAAAACCAGGCACTGCTCATCACCTGTCCAATACAGTCCCAACAGTGAAGCATGGTGGTGGCAGCATCATGCTGTGGTGGTGTTTTTCAGCTGCAGGGACAGGGCGACTGGTTGCAATCGAGGGAAAGATGAATGCGGCCAAGTACAGGGATATCCTGGACGAAAACCTTCTCCAGAGTGCTCAGGACCTCAGACTGGGCCGAAGGTTTACCTTCCAACAAGACAATGACCCTAAGCACACAACAAATCTATGACTGTTCTTGAATGGCCCAGCCAGAGCCCTGACTTAAACCCAATTGAGCATCTCTGGAGAGACCTAAAAATGGCCGTCCACCAACGTTTACCATCCAACCTGACAGAACCGGAGATGATCTGCAAGGAGGAATGGCAGAGGATCCCCAAATCCAAGTGTGAAAAACTTGTTGCATCTTTCCCAAAAAGACTCATGGCTGTATTAGATCAAAAGGGTGCTTCTACTAAATACTGAGCAAAGGGTCTGAATACTTAGGACCATGTGATATTTCAGTTTTTCTTTTTTAATAAATCTGCAAAAATGTCAACAATTCTGTGTTTTTCTGTCAATATGGGGTGCTGTCTGTACAATATGCCGTGCTGTGTGTACAATATGGGGTGCTGTGTGTACAATATGCCGTGCTGTGTGTACAATATGGGGTGCTGTGTGTACAATATGGGGTGCTGTGTGTACAATATGGGGTGCTGTGTGTACAATATGGGGTGCTGTGTGTACAATATGGGGTGCTGTGTGTACATTAATGATGAAAAAAATTTACTTAAATGATTTTAGCAAATGGCAGCAATATAACAAAGAGTGAAAAACTTAAGAGGGTCTGAATACTTTCCGTCCCCACTGTATATTAGAGGACATCAGTACAAATCATACATATAGATCTGCAAATGTTATTCAAAGTGGACCTGTCATCAGAATTTTTTTTTTTAATATATACATAACATATTTACATAACAATAAAATGGAAGAAATTGCCATAAATCATTTATACAGTGCCTTGAAAAAGTATTCATAACCCCTGGAAATCTTTCACATTTTGTCATGCTACAACCAAAGAACGGAAATGTATTTTATTGGGATTTTATGTGATAGACCAACACAAAGTGGCACATAATTGTGAAGTGGAAGGAAAATGATAAATGGCTTTCAAAATGTTTTACAAATAAGTATGTGAAAAGTGTGGGGGTACATTTGTATTCAGCCCCCCCTGAGTCAATACTTTCTACTCTAATGCCGCGTACACACGATCGGAAATTCGCCTAGTAAAAGACTGATGAGAGCTTTTGGTCAGAAAATGTGACCGTGTGTACGCTCCATTGGACTTTTGCTGGCCGAATTCCAGCCAGCAAAAGATTGAGAGCAAGTTCTCAATTTTTCAAAATTCCTACGCATGCTCGGAAACAATTCGACGCATACTTGGAAGCATTGAACTTCATTTTATCGGCTCGTCGTGGTGTTGTACGTCACGTGTTCTTGATGGTCGAAGGTTCAGCGAACTTTTGTGTGATCGTGTGTATGCAAGGCAAGCTTGAGCGCAATCCCTTCGGAAAAGCCGTCATAGCTTTTTCCAACCAAAATCCCGATCGTGTGTACGCGGCATAACAGGTTTTCTTCTAAGATTGCCCTGTATTTGGCTCCATCCATCTTCCCATCAACTCTGACCAGCTTCCCTGTCCCTGTTGAAGAAAAGCGTCCCCACAACATGATGCTGCCACCACCATGTTTCACGGTGGGGATGGTGTGTTCAGAGTGATGTGCAGTGTTAGTTTTCTGCCACACATAGCGTTTTGCTTTTAGGCCAAAGAGTTCTATTTTGGTCTCATCTGACCAGATCACCTTCTTCCACACGTTTGCTGTGTCCCCCACATGGCTTCTCTCAAATTGCAAACAGGACTTATCATGGCTTTCTTTCACCAATGTCTTTCTTCTTGTCACTCTTCCATAAAGTCCAGATTTGTGGAGAACACGACTAATAGTTGTCCTGTGGACAGATTCTCCCACCTGAGCTGTGGATCTCTGCAGCTCCTCCAGAGTTACCATGGACCTCTTGGCTCTTCTCTGATGAATGCTCTCCTTGCCCGGCCGGTCAGTTTAGGTGGACGGCCATGTCTTGGTAGGTTTGCAGTTGTGCCATACTCTTTCCATTTTCGGATGATGGATTGAACAGAGCTCCGTGAGATGTTCAAAGCTTGGGATATTTTTTTTATAACCTAACCCTGCTTTATACTTCTCCACAACTTTATCCCTGACCTGTCTGGTGTGTTCCCTGGCCTTTGTGATGCTGTTTGTTCACTAAGGTTCTCTAACAAACCTCTGAGGGTTCACAGAACAGCTGTCGGCAGCTCTCCTGTTGGGGGGGTGCACTGATATTCAGCACATTGATTATCAGCCCAGCCCCCATCAGAAGTGCCCACCACAATGCCAATCAGTGCCCAAAGTGTCAATCAGAGCCCATCAGTAACGCATGTCAGAGCCCTTCACAGATGCCCATCAGTAATGCCTGTCAGTACCTCCTCATTAGTGCCATCTATTAGTGCCCATCAGTGCCTCCTATCAGTGCCCATTAGTGCCCCCTACCGTGCCGCCTATTAGTGCCCATCAGTGCTGCATATCAGTGCCCATCAATTCTACATATTAGTGCCTCCTCATCAGTGAAGGAGAAAACAAAATTTTATAACAGAAACAAAGAAAAAACTTTTTTTTTTTCAAAAATGTCGATTTTTTTTCGTTTGTTTAGCAAATAAATAAAAAAGCCCAAAAGTGTTAATCAGATACCACCAAAAGAAAGCTCTATTTGTGGGACGAAAATGATAAAAAAAATTTCCTTTGGGTACAGTGTAGCATCACCGCGCAATTGTCATTCAAAGTGTGACAGCGCTGAAAGCTAGACATGTGCGATTAGTTTTGCACGAATCGAAAATTCGTACGAATTTCCGTAAATTCGTACATTTGGGGGGGATCCGAAATACGAATTGCCATGCTTCCGAATTTTGTACGAAATACGAAATTTCGTTTACGAATTTCGGATCCAAATTCCTAACAAACATTCGTAATTGTTACGAAAAGTTAATGAACCTAACGGAAATTCGTATTTCGTACGAAATTTCGGACACGAATTACAAAATACGAATTAATTCTAATACGGAACGGAACAAAACAAATGTATTGAGGGCGCACATGTCTATTGAAAGCTGAAAATTGGCCTGGGCAGGAAGGGGGTGAAGTTCCCGGTATTGAAGTGGTTGATCTGTGTTATTCATTCTATGTTGTATTTTAATTGTATGGATGTTTTTTTTGTTTTTTTTTTGTAGTGTAGTTTTAACTTTGTTTATTTGGTGCTAATGGCTGTTATTGGTAATTTTGTTGTGTATTTGCATCTTGTTCCGTTTATTGTTGTGTTGTCTTTGTTAAGTGTGTTGCTGTCGTAACAAATTCACAATTTCTCTTTGGGCCATAGACGGATCAAAATTTGGCCAGTTCAGTAGAAACCGGATGAATTTTGACCTGTCTTTGGGCAGGCTTGGCTGGTTGTACTTAAGTCGATCCATCGATCCATCCATCCATTTCTTTTTTTTTTTGCACGATCACTGCCGGTGGCTATAGCACCCAGATTCCCATATCCAAGATGGCGGCACGGCGGACCCACAGAGCTAAGAAGAACCGGGTGCAGGAGGACGGTGCTTGACCCTAGGCAACTGATCCAGTCAACTGAATTTTAAAAGTCAATAACAGCGATTGCATTTGCAGCTGCTTACTTTAAACAAAAAAAAAGCTAATTAAATTTCCCCTTTCATCTTCCTGTCATTCCTGTGTGCGATATAGCATGCCAGATTGCAAGCTCTACTTTACATAAAAATGTTACACTACAAAAAAAATTTAAATCCGCAATGCACGGATATCATACATATGCAGACCAACGTGTGAACCAGATGGAAGATTTAAAAAAAAAAAAAAAAGTTTGTTTTGCTTTACCAACTGCAAGACATCTCTGTGGGGAAATTAAATCAAGTAATGGGAAGCTGCTGGTTAAAAACAATTCCCAAAGACAGAGCACCGCTCCGGAGCTGCACCCCTCTCGTTCGCTGCGGATGGCCAGGGTGCCAACATGTACAATACAATCATTAATCAATGGATGATTTACATGTTTATATTTTTTTATCTGTAATTGTTTTCTGCAGCATTTTTCATCAAAAAGGCGTGAATCCTGAGGAAGCGAGTTTTTCACGAAACGCGTCGAGACCGCAACACCAATATCTACATTGGGTAAATGCTTCATGCACGTGCTACATTTTGGATATGATTATCTTTTAACCACTTGCTGACCATGCCCTTTCTGGAACTTTTTTGTTTACAAGTTTAAATCAGTATTTTCTGCTAGAAAAAAAACTTAGAACCCCCACACATTATATATACGGTATATATATATATATATATATATATATATATATATATATATATATATATAGAGATAGATATATATATCTATAGATATAGAAATAGATATATATATCTATAGATATAGAAATAGATATCTATAGATATATATATATCTATATATATATATAAATATATATACATCTATCTATATATAAATATATTTAATTTTTTTGCAGAGACCCTAGAGAATATGACCGTGATCATATATTTTATGTCACAATGTATTTGTGTAGTTGTCTTTTTTTTTAGAAAAAATACACTTTAATGAATAAAAAAAAAAAAAAAACTGAATAGTTACCCTAATTTTTTTGTATAATTTGAAAGAGTAAATAGATACCCGACATGTCACGCTTTTAAATTGTGCATGCTCGTGCAATGGCGACAAACTACAGTACTTAAAACACCTTCATGGGTGGAGGTCCGTCTGGAGGAGTGGCTGTTCCTAGGCAGAATGGATTTGCATGCAGGCCGCCCCAGGGTAACACCCCCATGATTGAAAAAACTGAAATACAGTTAATAAAAGAGGTGGTCTGGGGCAGTCATGCTGCGAAGGAGAGGGCTAGTTCTTGGGAGGGGTTATGCAAATATTAAGCCTCCATGATTAAAAAAAAAAACTAAAAAAAAACCTCAAATCTAATGAATGAAAGAGGTGGGCCAGGGGCAGTCCGGCTGCTCTTGGGAGGGGTTATGCAAATATTAAAATGCCTTGATTGGTGGAGGTCAGACTGGAGGAGTGGGCGTTCCTAGGCAGAGTGTATTTGCATGCAGACTGCCTTAGGTAAAGCCCACATGTAAAGCTAAGCCTCCATGATTAAAAAGTAAATAAAAATTAAATCCAATGACTGAAAGAGGTGGGCCAGGGGCAGTGGGGTTGCCCTTGGGAGGGGTTATGCAAATATCAAAATGATGGGTGGGTGTCAGTCTGTGGGAGTGGGTGGTCCTAGGTGGGCAGGGGAGGGATAGGGACAGTCAGGCTGGGAACAGCTAGATCAGGGGTCTCCAAACTTTCTAAACAAAGGACCAGTTTACTGTCCTTCAGACTTAAGGGGAAGCCGGACTGTGGCCATTGGGAGTAAAAAAAGGTCCCGACGTCAGTGGGAATAAACAATGCCCAATATTTGGGGTCAGTGGGAGGAATGGCGCCCCATCGTTCATGTCATTGGATAGAATTGTGCCCCATCATTGGTGTCATTGGGAGGAATTGTTTCCCATCATTGGTGTCATTGGGAAGAATTGTTCCCCATCATTGGTGTCATTGGGAGGAATTGTTTCCCATCATTGGTGTCATTGGAAAGAATTGTTCCCCATCATTGGTGTCATTGGGAGGAATTGTCCCCCATCATTGGTGTAATTGGGAGGAATTGTTTCCCATCATTGGTGTCATTGGGAGGAATTGTCCCCCATCATTGGTGTAATTGGGAGGAATTGTTTCCCATCATTGGTGTCATTGGGAGGAATTGTTCCCCATCATTGGTGTAATTGGGAGGAATTGCTCCCCATCATTGGTGTCATTGGGAGCAATTGTTCCCAATCATTGGTGTCATTGGGAGGAATTGTTCCCCATCATTGGTGTCATTGGGAGGAATTGCTCCCCATCATTGTTGTCATTGGGAGCAATTGTTCCCAATCATTGGTGTCATTGGGAGGAATTGTTCCCCATCATTGGTGTCATAGGGAGGAATTGTTCCCCATCATTGGTGTCATAGGGAGGAATTGTCCCCCATCATTGGTGTCATTGGGAAGAATTGTTCCCCATCATTGGTGTCATTGGGAGGAATTGTTTCCCATCATTGGTGTCATTGGAAAGAATTGTTCCCCATCATTGGTGTCATTGGGAGGAATTGTCCCCCATCATTGGTGTCATTGGGAGGAATTGTTTCCCATCATTGGTGTCATTGGGAGGAATTGTTCCCAATCATTGGTGTCATTGGGAGGAATTGTTCCCCATCATTGGTGTCATTGGGAGGAATTGTTCCCCATCATTGGTGTCATTGGGAAGAATTGTTCCCCATCATTGGTGTCATTGGGAGGAATTGTCCCCCATCATTGGTGTCATTGGGAGGAATTGTTTCCCATCATTGGTGTCATTGGGAGGAATTGTTCCCGATCATTGGTGTCATCGGGAGGAATTGTTCCCCATCATTGGTGTCATCGGGAGGAATTGTTCCCCATCATTGGTGTCATTGGGAGGAATTGTTCCCCATCATTGGTGTCATTGGGAGGAATTGCTCCCCATCATTGGTGTCATTGGGAGGAATTGCTCCCCATCATTGGTGTCATTGGGAGGAATTGTTCCCCATCATTGGTGTCATTGGGAGGAATTGTTCCCCATCATTGGTGTCATCGGGAGGAATTGTTCCCCATCATTGGTGTCATTGGGAGGAATTGTTCCCCATCATTGGTGTCATTGGGAGGAATTGTTCACCATCATTGGTGTCATCGGGAGGAATTGTTCCCCATCATTGGTGTCATTGGGAGGAATTGTTCCCCATCATTGGTGTCATCGGGAGGAATTGTTCCCCATCATTGGTGTCATTGGGAGGAATTGTTCCCCATCATTGGTGTCATTGGGAGGAATTGTTCCCCATCATTGGTGTCATTGGGAGCAATTGTTCACCATCATTGGTGTCATTGGGCCCAGGGGCAGCTGGTGCTAAACATTTTTTTGGGGGGGGCGGCAAACAAACTCCCCCCAGGTTCGCACTCACCCTTCCAGCTGTCACGGCGCCGGAGGGTGTTATTGGGAGCAATTGTTCCCCGTCATTGGGCCCGGGATGGGCTGGTGCTAAAAAATTTTGGGGGGCTGCAAACAAACTCCACCCAGGTTCGCACTCACCCCTCCAGCAGTCACAACGCCGCAGCCTCCCCGGCTTCTGATCCTGGCTTACCTGGTGTTCTTTAGATTCCTGATTGGCCAGGAGGAGAAGCCGGAAACTGATAGCGAATACTGATTCGCTGGTATCATAAGTGGGAGGGTTCAGGGCAGAGTGCCCTGCACCCTAAGCACAACCTTTTTCAAGCCAATTAGAGCTTTAGGCTCTAATCATGTGCTTGAAAAAAAAAAAAAGACAGACCTCATAGAAAGGCATTAGTCCATTGCCGCGCATGCAAACTAGGTGCCCCTTATGGACCGGCCGCCACTGATTGGGCCCCATTGTTGGTGTCATTGAGAGGAACTGTGACCCATTGCTGTTGTCATTGGAAGGCATTCTGCCCCATCATTGGTGTCAGTGGGGAGAATTATGCCCCATTGTTGGTATCAGTGGATGAAAATAGGGCCGAATTAAAGTAAAGGGCCGCATCTGGCCCCAAGGTCCACAGTTTGGAGACTACTTAGCTAGGTGATGCTGAATGTCCCCCAGCAAGGAAATGAAGGGGGCGCTATCCTACTTGCTGCATCTTGTAGTGTGAGGAGCTCACAGTGTGCAGCACAATCAGAGCGAGCGATTTCAGACCAGGATGTGCAACTGTGCCAGACTGAAGGGAAGGCCGTAGACATGTGTATGACGAAAACATTTGTTTAGTTTAGTTAACCACTTCAGCCCCGGAAGATTTGACTGCTGAATGACCGGGCCATTTTTTTGTGATTTCGGCACTGCGTCTCTTTAACTGACAATTGCGCGGTCGTGCGACGTTGCACCCAAACAAAATTGACGTCCTTTTTTCCAACTTATAGAGATTTCTTTTGGTGGTATTTGATCACCTCTGCAGTTTTTATTTTTTACGCTATAAACAAAAATAGAGAGACAATTTTGGAAAAAACAATATTTTGTACTTTTTGCTATAATAAATATCCCCATTTTTTAAAAGAAAGCAATTTTTTTTCTCAGTTTGGGCCGATATGTATTCTTCTACATATTTTTGGTAAAAAAAAAATCACAATAAGCGTATATTGATTGGTTTGCGCAAAAGTTATAGCATCTAAAATATAGGGGATAGATTTATAGCATTTTTATTATTATTATTTTTTTTACTAGTAATGGCGGCGATCTGCGATTTTAATCGGGACTGCGACATTATGGCGGACACATCAGACACTTTTGACACCATTTTGGGACCATTGTCATTTATACAGCGATCAGGGCTATAAAAATGCACTGATTACTGTAAAAATGTCACTGGCAGTGAAGGGGTTAACACTAGAGGGCGATCAAGGGGTTAAATGTGTTCCCTAGGAGGTGATTCTAACTGAAGGGGGAGGGGACTTCAGTTCCTGAAGTCCCCTCCCCGTGGGTGGCGGTCATCACAACCGTTGGCCACGAGCATCGGCACCCCCGTAGTGCAGCGGGCACGTGTGCGCGCCTCCGGTGGCGCGCGCGTGCCTGCTATCCCGATCCCGCGAGCCGACGTATTGCTACGACAATTCGCGGGATCGTGCCAACCTGCCGCAGTAAAATTACGGCGGCTGGTCGGCAAGCAGTTACTTTCGTTATTTTGTTTAGTTAAATTCTGTTATTTCGTTAAATTCAAAATTTGTTTTATGTCTTTTTCAAATTGTTCAAATCGATACATTTTGAATCGTTTGAATCAAAAACGTTAGATTTTTATTTTTCGATTCGAATGCGGCAAAGTGACCACATAAAAGTGGCCTCAGAGGCAGATGCGCCACGAGATCACTTTTTATGTGCGGCGGGAGAGGTGCTACCCCCTCCCGCCATATCCCGGGCGTCTCCGCCGGCTTACCGGAGCCATTGGAAGTGGCGATAACGATCGCCGCGATAGGTGGGCAGAACGTCAAGTGAGGGCATGATGGCCCCCCACTTGACTCTCTGCCCTTGGAGGACCGGAGCGACAGCAAACGTAACGTCCGCCCTCCGGGCTTAAAGGGACAATTTTTTTAATTTAAAAAAAAAAAAATACTTTTTCTTCCATCTTTTTTTATTTTTTTATTTTTTTTAAATTGCTTTTAAGTATGAATGTGAGATCTGAGGTCTTTTTGACCCCAGATCTCACATTAAAGAGGCCCTGTCATGCTTTTGTTTTTCTATTACAAGGGATGTTTACATCCCTTGTAATAGGAATAAAAGTGATCCATTTTTTTTTTTAAAGGGGCAGTGAAAAAAAAAGTAAAATGAATTAAAAAAATAAATAAAAATTTAAAGTGCCTCGTCGCTTTGAGCTCGCGCACAGAAGCTAACGCATACGCAAGTCGCGCCCACATACATTAACATTGTTCAGACTACACATGAGGTATCGCCTCGATCGTTACAGCGAGAGCAATAATTCTAGCCCTAGACCTCCTCTGTAACTCCAAACTGGTAACCTGTAAAAATGTTTAAAACGTAGCCTATGGAGATTCCTAAAGGAGAAGTCCAGCCTGAGCTCATTCGGTTGGGCTTCTCCTATGGGTCACAGGAGTGCAATTCGTTTTGCAGTCTGCTCTCTGCTGAGGTCACACAGTTCAGTCCAGGCACCGCGTCGGGAGTCTCGATCTGCCAGCTGCCTGGACTGATATCCGCCTCAGTCTCTCAGCGAGCCGCTCCCCTCTCCAGCTCAGCGCTCCAATGAGCATGGAGGGGCAGAGCAGGTGAGCTGCTGATTGACAGGCAGCAGCTCTCTGCTCTGGAAGCTGAGAGAACCGAGCCATCGGCGGTGTTCGATCGCTCGGTTCTCAGTGCAGAGACACTGGTGACAGATGCAGCATCCACCTAGGTGAGTATAATGGGGGGTAAAATCCCAAACCCATACTTCTCCTTTAAGTACCAAAGTTTGGCGCCATTCCACGAGCCTTCGCAATTTCAAAGCATGACATGTTCGGTATCTATTCACTCTTTCACATTATACAAAAAAAATTGGGGTGACTTTAGTGTTTTTATTTTTTTTAATTCATAAAAGTTTTTTTTTTTCCAAAACAGGTAACCTGTAGAAATTTTTAAACGTCGCCTATGGAGATTTTTAAGGTGCAAAAGTTTGTCGCCATTCCACGAGCAGGTGCAATTTTCAAGCATGATATGTTAGGTATCTATTTACTCGGCGTAACATTATCTTTCACATCACAGAAAAAAAATTGGGCTAACTTTACTGTTTTTTTTTATTTTTAATTCAAAAAAGCGTATTTTTTTTTTTTGCCCACAAAAATTGCACAGACTCCTGCACAGTATTGCAACAATCTCAGTTTTTTTCTCCAGGGTGTCTGCTTAAAAATAAATAAATAAATATATATATATATATATATATATATATATATATATATATATATTCTATATATCTATATCTAGATATATCTATATATAGATATATATATATATAGATATATAGATATATATATCTATATATATATATATATATATATATATATATATCTATCTATATATATATATATATATATATATATATATATATAGATATATAGATATATAGATAGATAGATAGATAGATAGATAGATATAGATATATAAATAGATATAGATATATAAATATATATATATATATATATATATATCTATCTATATATATATAGATATATCTATATATAGATGGATATATCTATCTATATATAGATAGATAGATATCTATATATAGATCTATATATATAAATAGATATATATAGATATATATATATATATCTATATATAGATCTATATATATATCTATCTATATATATAGATCTATATATAGATCTATATAATGTTTGGGGGTTCTAAGTAATTTTCTAGCAAAAAAAAACTATTTTAACTTGTAAACAACAAGTGTCAGAATTAGGCTGGGTCCCTAAGTGGTTTTTAAAGCACAGTATATCTACAGCAAAAACTTTTTTTTTAATGTTTTTTTTATATTCTTTTTGTGAAGTGTGTTTTTTATTACCTTATTGTCTCCCCACTGAAATGACTCACCCCCTCTCTATATCGTCTTCCTGAAGAACAATAATCATTTTAACTCTTTTAAAAGATGAGATCTATTTTTTTTTCCCTTTATGTTTATTTTTATTGGTTACAATGTTACAATCTTTTCTGTTTTATTGGGAGAGTGAGATATTATATTTGTTCTTGATAAGAATTTTTTCATAAGTTGAATTTTAATATATCTATGAATAAGTCAATATAAGCTAATCACTCTTTTTGATTTTTATGAACTTACACTTACACATTGAACATTTTTAACGCTGCTCAGGGCCGTATTGATTGGACCCTGGACAAAAATTTTCTTGGGTGCCCCCCCCCCCCATGCAATTTCACTCTCCACCTGCTCCGAGACATACAATAAATATCAGCTAGACTTAAAATCAGTTTACTGAATCAGATCAGGCAGCAATTGCGATTGGTTGCCAGCGGTTACAGCATATCATTACTCCTTACTGACTGGTTGCTAGAGGTTACAGCACACATTATGGCTCACTGATTAGTTGCTAGAGGTTACAGCAAATTATTTCTGCTTCTTAATTGGTTGCTAGAGGTTACTGTACAGTATTACTGCTCACTGATTGGTTGCTAGAGGTTACAGCACATCATCTCCTCACTGCAGGGGGGCATGATATACATATGAATGCCGCCTTTATTTACATATCCATGCCGCCGGCCGCAGCTATTTACTTATAAATGCCGGTTATTTACATGTAAACACAGGGTCTGCAGGTGAGTCAACTGTACACAACAATAAGGTAGAGCTGGGCAGCATTAGTAGTAGCACTTCACACTGAGATATCGGGACACAGCACAGGACTACAACTTCAAAGGACAAGGGAATTTAAACTGTGATAGTTGGCGAGTATGAGGCAGCTGCTTTGGGCCCCACAACAATGACAGGGCCCAGGGCAGCTGCCCCTTTTGGCCTGCCTTAAAGACGGCCCTGACGCTGCCGTTGGGGAAATCTGGCACTGAGAAAAAAATTTACACACATACACAAAAAACAATACTCAATATATCTATCTATCTATCTATCTATCTATCTATCTATCTATCTATCTATCTATCTATCTATCTATCTATCTATCTATCTATCAGAAGAGATGAAGCTGTTATAGCTGCAAAGGGTGGGCCAACTCAATATTGAACCCTACGGACTAAGACTGGGATGCCATTAAAGTTCATGTGCGCGTAAAGGCAGGCGTCCCAATACTTTTGACAGTATAGTGTATATATACAGTGGGGACGGAAAGTATTCAGACCCCCTTAAATTTTTCACTCTTTGTTATATTGCAGCCATTTGCTAAAATCATTTAAGTTCACTTTTTTCCTCATTAATCTGCACACAGCACCCCATATGGACAGAAAAACACAGAATTGTTGACATTTTTGCAGATTTATTAAAAAAGAAAAACTGAAATATCACATGGTCCTAAGTATTCAGACCCTTTGCTGTGACACTCATATATATAACTCAGGTGATGTCCATTTCTTCTGATCATCCTTGAGATGGTTCTACACCTTCATTTGAGTCCAGCTGTGTTTGATTATACTGATTGGACTTGATTAGGAAAGCCACACACCTGTCCATATAAGACCTTACAGCTCACAGTGCATGTCAGAGCAAATGAGAATCATGAGGTCAAAGGAATTGCCTAAAGAGCTCAGAGACAGAATTGTGGCAAAGCACAGATCTGGCCAAGGTTACAAAAAAATTTCTGCTGCACTTAAAGTGGAGTTCCACCCAAAAGTGGAACTTCCACTAATCAGATTCCTCCCCCCCTCCGGTGACACAGTTGGCACCTTTCAGGGGGGAGGGGGGTACAGATACCTGTATATTACAGGTATCTGTACCCACTTCCGGCATAAATAGCCGCAGAATCTGCGGTTATTTACGCCACTTCCTGCTCCCGCCCGCTGCCTGCTGGGAAACACACACGGGTCCCAGAGGCAGCAGGGAGCATTCGTATTGCACGGCGCGACTCGCGCATGCGCAGTAGGGAACCGGGAAGTGAAGCCGCACGGCTTCATTTCCTGATTCCCTTACCGAAGATGGAGGCGGCAGCACCCGAGGACGGAGAGACGCTTCGGCCTCGGGTGCCGACATCGCGGGCGCCCTGGACAGGCAAGTGTCCATGTTTTAAAAGTCAGCAGCTGCAGTATTTGTAGCTGCTGACTTTTAAAATTTTTTCTTTCGGCGGCGCCCCGCTTTAAGGTTCCTAAGAGCACAGTGGCCTCCATAATCCTTAAATGGAAGATGTTTGGGACGACCAGAACCCTTCCTAGAGCTGGCCGTCCGGCCAAACTGAGCTATCGGGGGAGAAGAGCCTTGGTGAGAGAGGTAAAGAAGAACCCAAAGATCACTGTGGCTGAGCTCCAGAGATGCAGTCGGGAGATCGGAGAAAGTTGTAGAAAGTCAACCATCACTGCAGCCCTCCACCAGTGGGGGCTTTATGGCAGAGTGGCCCGACGGAAGTCTCTCCTCAGTGCAAGACACATGAAGGCCCGCATGGAGTTTGATACAAAACACCTGAAGGACTCCAAGATGGTGAGAAATAAGATTCTCTGGTCTGATGAGACCAAGATAGAACTTTTTGGCCTTAATTCTAAGCGGTATGTGTGGAGAAAACCAGGCACTGCTCATCACCTGTCCAATACAGTCCCAACAGTGAAGCATGGTGGTGGTAGCATCATGCTGTGGGGGTGTTTTTCAGCTGCAGGGACAGGACGACTGGTTGCAATCGAGGGAAAGATGAATGCGGCCAAGTACAGGGATATCCTGGACGAAAACCTTCTCCAGAGGGCTCAGGACCTCAGACTGGGCCGAAGGTTTACCTTCCAACAAGACAATGACCCTAAGCACACAGCTAAAATAATGAAGGAGTGTCTTCACAACAACTCCGTGACTGTTCTTGAATGGCCCAGCCAGAGCCCTGACTTAAACCCAATTGAGCATCTCTGGAGAGACCTAAAAATGGCCGTCCACCAACGTTTACCATCCAACCTGACAGAACTGGAGAGGATCTGCAAGGAGGAATGGCAGAGGATCCCCAAATCCAGGTGTGAAAAACTTGTTGCATCTTTCCCAAAAAGACTCATGGCTGTATTAGATCAAAAGGGGCTTCTACTAAATACTGAGCAAAGGGTCTGAATACTTAGGACCATGTGATATTTCAGTTTTTCTTTTTTAATAAATCTGCAAAAATGTCAACAATTCTGTTTTTCTGTCAATATGGGGTGCTGTGTGTACAATATGGGGTGCTGTGTGTACAATATGGGGTGCTGTGTGTACAATATGGGGTGCTGTGTGTACATTAATGAGGGAAAAAATAAACTTAAACGATTTTAGCAAATGGCTGCAATATAACAAAGAATTAAAAATTTAAGGGGGTCTGAATACTTTCCGTCCCCACTGTGTATATGTATATATATATATATATATATATATATATATATATATATATATATATATATATATATATAGAGAGAGAGAGAGAGAGAGAGAGAGAGAGAGAGAGAGAGAGAGAGAGAGAGAGAGAGAGAGAGAGAGAGAGAGAGAGAGAGAGAGAGAGAGAGAGAGAGAGAGAGAGAGAGAGAGAGAGAGAGAGAGAGAGAGAGAGAGGAGATTACTTTTTGCTTTAATAAATATCCCAAATTGAAACAAATAAAAAAAAAATGTGTCTTCATCAGTTTAGGCCAATAGGTATTCCTCTACATATGTTTGGTAAAAAAAAAAATAGCAATAAGCGTATATTGAGTGGTCTGTGCAAAACTTATAGCATTTACAAAATAGGATATATATATATATACACACACACATTTTTTTATTATTTACTAGTAATGGCTGCAATCAGCGATTTTTATTGGGGCTGTGATACTGCGGCAGACAAATCGGACACTTTTGACACTTTTTTGTCAAACAGTGACATTTATACAGCGATCAGAGCTAAAAATAGCCACTGATTACAATATAAATGTCACTGGCAGGGAAGGGGTTAAACACTAGGGGGGGCAATCAAGGGGTTAAGTGTGTGTTCCCTGGGTGTGTTCTAAGGCTCCATTCACACCTGAGCGTTTTGTAGCTTGAAGCCTGAAGCTACAAAACGCTTGAGGGAAAAAAAAAAATCCATTATTCTCTATGGAGATGGTTCACATCTCCACTCCAAGTCGCCTGAAGCCCAACGCCTGAAGCTTAAACAAGTTCCGGACCCCTTTTTGTCGCTGGAATTGGGCAGATTTGGGGTGTTTTTCACCCAGGAAGCAGATGAAAAAAATCTAAAAAGATAGCAACAAATGATGAAACAGATGATCATTTTTCCTATTGGCTAATTAAAGCTCAAAAACGCCGGAAAACGCTGCATGGGAACGCGCAAATACGCACGACAAAACGCGCAACAAAATGGGAGAGAAGACAGATCGTTGTTCCTACTTAGTAGGAACACACAATCTGTTCCTCCTCCCCGGACAGGACAGGGATTTGTGTGTTCCCTGGGTGTGTTGTAACTGTGAGGGAAATGGACTGACTGGGAGAGAAGACAGATCGTTGTTCCTACTTAGTAGGCACACACAATCTGTTTCTCCTCCACTGGCAGGACAGGGATTTGTGTTGCTTACACACACACACAAATCCCCGTTCCCGCTCTTGTGCCCGTAATCACGGGTGGCTGGCCACGCGCATCGGGTCCCCCCCACCGTGCAGCGGGCGTGCGCGCGCGCGCACGCGCTACAGCTCTATATATACACGGCGATTCACGCAGCAGAGCCATTCTGCCGCTGTATATATATATATACAGGAGCCGGCCGGGAAGCGGTTAAAGCCCATGCCTTGTCATAAAGAAAACGATCAGCTCCAATCAACTGAAAATTTTATATGCAGTAGGAGAAAACTATCACTAGATAAGAGACATAAATTATTGAGGACTATGCCCAGGACACCAGCGCTGTGAAAAAGGCTCCTAATTGTGATTCTTCCTCATGCCTACACAAAAAAAAATAAAAAAATAAAAGAAATAAAAAGAATTAAAAAAAATAAATAAAAGTTGTTTGAAAGTTTTAAAGCGGAAAGTAGCGACCCAGAGGAACAAAATTTCTACTCAGTTCTTTCTTTGACTTTAATTAGCTGCATTTACCTTTCATTTACCGCTATAAACTACCGGGGTAATACCGTTTAGACACTTTTTTTTATGCCAACAAAACTCGCTTCTTGTTTCATCCCAGCAATAGATGAACATTCACGTCCCCCCCCCCCCCCCCTCCCATCAATCACTCAGTTTAACCACATAAATCGAATGAAAATCAAAGCACGATCACCTAATTAATTGATACTATAAATACTGTTGGCTGGGAGCCTCGGGGTATGCAGATTACAATGCGAGAACCTCTCCCCGCAAAAGCTGTTTATTTTTTTTAGTCGGCTTATCAGAGCGGCTTAGCGGTTTGCCGGGACGCAAAACTGTCACCTCTGGAAGTGTCGGCGTTCTTTTTTTTGAAGGCCGGGGCTTTAGTCTTTACACGAGTCGATGGGAATCAAGCATCCAATTACCAGGTAGAGAAGGGGGCACTTTAATGCGGTTAGGAAAACCATCATCAACGCCTTTAGCAATAGAGAAATCCCAGCAAGGAAAAGCTTTGAGGATAAGAGAACGGGAGCTGCCATTGTTGGCCTTGGATTGAAAGAAATCTCCCCAAAGGAACACAAAAGGGAAAAATAAAAACAGAAAGGGGATATAACCCTCCCCTACTCTATCCAAAATGGGAAAACAATTGCCTTTAGTTCTACTTTAATATTCATTACTCCTTAAGCAAATCAACTTAGCCCTTCAGAAACCTTAGCTTGCCAAGGCCACCAAATCTGCTGCAGAGAGTCGCCTAACCCCCTCCAGCCCCCCTATGGAGCTCCCTAGCCTCAAACAGTGTCCCCCAGCCCCCGCGGGGTCCTAAAGCCTCATACAGAGGTCTACAGCCTCCACCAGAATCCCCATGCCCTATGGTTGCCCCTAGATCCCTTCAGAAACCTTAGCTTTGCAAGGCCACCAAATCTGCTGCAGAGAGTCTCCTAACCCCCTCCAGCCCCCCTATGGAGCTCCCTAGCCTCAAACAGTGTCCCCCAGCCCCCGTGGGGCCCTAAAGTCCTCCACATTGCCTCTAGAAAGCCTCCAGCCTCATACAGAGGTCTACTGCCTCCACCAGTGTCCCCATCCCCTATGGTTGCCCCTAGGTCCCTTCAGAAACCTTAGCTTTGCAAGGCCACCAAATCTGCTGCAGAGTCTCCTAAGCCCCTCCAGCCCCCCTATGGAGCTCCCTACCCTCAAACAGTGTCCCTAGGACCCCGCAGGGCCCTACAGTCTCCCACAATGCCCCTGGAAAGGTCCAAGCCTCCTAAAGAGATCCAATGCCTCCGCCAGAGTCCCCATTCCCTAATGTTACCCCTAGATCACTTCAGACACCTAGCCTTTACAGGGCCCCCAAGTCTGCCAACCCCCTCCAGCCCTACTATGGACCTCCCTAGCCTCAAACATTGACCACCCAACCCCCCCCCCCGCAGGCCCCTACAGTCTCCCACATTGCCTCTGGAAAGCCCCCAGCCAACCTAAAGAGACCTACTGCCTCTGCCAGAGTCCCAATCCCCAAGGGTTGCCCCCAAATCCCTTCAGAAACCTTACCTTTAAAGGGCCACAAAGTCTGCTGCAGAGTCCCCTAACCCCCTTTAGCACCCCTTTTACCCCACAGCGACAACATCCAAAATTTTCCAGAACTTCAAAACATATTTTGTATTCCCATAATTTTATAGAGTTGGTATATAACTCGACACTCGCAGCAAAATCGCGTCACAATCGAGGTGCCATTGAAAGTGATGTTGATCGCACGGGCGTCCTATGATTTCCCCGTCATTCGGGATCGCCACGATTCTGCCCACAATCCGGGATGCCAAGATGTGAATGGAGCCTTACAGATCTCAAAAAGCAACACATTAACGCAAAAAACGTAAAGAAATTTACATGTATCAGTCCGGAAAGGGTTACAAAGCCATTTCTAAGGCTTTGGGACTCCAGCGCACCACGGCGAGAGCCATTATCCACAAATGGAGAAAACTTGGAACAGTGAGGGATGGGGATTGGTTGTTATGTTTTGCCACGCCCGCCCCCCCCCCCAAAAAAATTACCACCTTCCGCCACTGGTTTACAATACAGCAAAGCAACCGCTCAGCACAGGATCCAATCGCTATAGTAGTGGTGCTCAATGCAGTGCTTTCCAGCTTCCACAGGGATCCCACGGGTATGGCATATAAATACTCAAGCCTCATAAACACGATCGGATTGTTGGCCAACAAAACCATGGACTTTTGTCCGAAGGGCGTTGGCCCAAATTTGTCTTGCATACACACGGCACACAATTGTTGGCCAACAATTACAAATGTAGTGATGTACTACGTGGTTTTACAGCTCTTTAGCGCCACCCTTTGGGCTCCCTCTGCTAATTTTGTGTTAGTAGAAGTTTGGTGAGTGTTGATTTGCGCTTTTCTTTTTGCGCTTTTCAGTTCGTTTCTGAACGGTCGTTCGTCAACCAGACATGTTGCGGAATCGGAGGAGATAACATGTTATTTACAGTGCCTTGCGAAAGTATTCGGCCCCCTTGAACTTTTCAACCTTTTGCCACATTTCAGGCTTCAAACATAAAGATATAAAATTTTTATTTTTTGTGAAGAATCACAAAGTGGAAGTGGAACGAAATCTATTGGATTGTTGAAACTTTTTTAACTAATAAAAAAATGAAAAGTGGGGCGTGCAAAATTATTCGGCCCCCTTGCGTTAATACTTTGTAGAGCCACCTTTTGCTGCGATTACAGCTGCAAGTCGCTTGGGGTATGTCTCTATCAGTTTTGCACATCGAGAGACTGAAATTCTTGCCCTTTCTTCCTTGCAAAACAGCTCGAGCTCAGTGAGGTTGGATGGAGAGCGTTTGTGAACAGCAGTTTTCAGCTCTTTCCACAGATTCTCGATTGGATTCAGGTCTGGACTTTGACTTGGCCATTCTAACACCTGGATACGTTTATTTGTGAACCATTCCTTTGTAGATTTTGCTGTATGTTTGGGATCATTGTCTTGTTGGAAGATAAATCTCCGTCCCAGTTTCAGGTCTTTTGCAGACTCCAACAGGTTTTCATCCAGAATGGTCCTGTATTTGGCTGCATCCATCTTCCCCTCAATTTTAACCATCTTCCCTGTCCCTGCTGAAGAAAAGCAGGCCCAAACCATGATGCTGCCACCACCATGTTTGACAGTGGGGATGGTGTGTTGATTGTGATGAGCTGTGTTGCTTTTACACCAAACATATCGTTTTGCATTGTGGCCAAAAAGTTTGATTTTGGTTTCATCGGACCAGAGCACCTTCTTCCACATGTTTGGTGTGTCTCCCAGGTGGCTTGTGGCGAACTTTAGACGAGACTTTTTATGGATATCTTTGAGAAATGGCTTTCTTCTTGCCACTCTTCCATAAAGGGCAGATTTGTGCAGTGTACGACTGATTGTTGTCCTATGGACAGACTCTCCCACCTCAGCTGTAGTTCTCTGCAGTTCATCCAGAGTGATCATGGGCCTCTTGGCTGCATCTCTGATCAGTCTTCTCCTTGTCTGAGCTGAAAGTTTAGAGGGACAGCCAGGTCTTGGTAGATTTGCAGTGGTCTGATACTCCTTCCATTTCAAAATGATCGCTTGCACAGTGCTCCTTGGGATGTTTAAAGCTTGGGAAATCTTTTTGTATCCAAATCCGGCTTTAAACTTCTCCACAACAGTATTACGGACCTGCCTGGTGTGTTCCTTGGTCTTCATGATGCTCTCTGCGCTTTCAACAGAACCCTGAGACTATCACAGAGCAGGTGCATTTATACAGAGACTTGATTACACACAGGTGGATTCTATTTATCACCATCAGTCATTTAGGACAACATTGGATCATTCAGAGATCCTCGCTGAACTTCTGGAGTGAGTTTTCTGCACTGAAAGTAAAGGGGCCAAATAATTTTGCACGCACCACTTTTACGTTTTTTATTTGCTAAAAAAGTTTAAAATATCCAATAGATTTCGTTCCACTTCACCATTGTGTCCCACTTGTTGGTGATTCTTCACAAAAAATTAAAATTTTATATCTTTATGTTTGAAGCCTGAACTGTGGCCAAAGGTTGAAAAGTTCAAGGGGGCCGAATACTTTTGCAAGGCACTGTATTATTGGCCTTGGAGTTATTGCTTTGACATTATTTTTTGGTTGAATAATGATTTGATATGGTATATTTTCTATATTTTTGGATGCACAGAATGCACTTTTTGGTTAAGTTCTATTGGCAGATAGCATGTCTAATGTTATTTGTTTTCTTTTTTAATGCACAATAAAAAAAATAGTGTAGAATAATACTTGGCTATGTGTTTTACTTCAAATGACAGTTTGGGAGTCGGCAGTTACATTTTAAAAAATACAATGTAAAATTAACAAGGGACACCAACATAGTTGTATCTTTGATCTTAAAAATTACGGGATAATGGTGTTGTGGTAACTTGCCCAAATTTAAAAAAAAAAAAAAAAAGCATAATAATAATATTCTTGATATCACTAGAAAAAAAAAGCCTTTGAAAATGTGTTTGCAATAACTCCATCAGTATCACCAGCAAAGCAGCTTCATTATTATCCCATTAAAGAAGAAGAGAATTGTGCGCTGCATTTCCAGATTTCAAAATTTGCCACGTCACGAATGTTAATTCTCCATTACGAACGCTAGTTTACAAGACCGACCGCTTCTGGCTCGTCCTTGCTTCCGAGCATGCGTGTTTGTACTTTGGACTTTTGTCCGGCGGACTTGTGTACACACGCTCGGAAAATCCGAAAACACGCATTTGTCCGCGGAAAATTTTAACACCTGCTATCCAACATTTGTCCGCGGAAAATCCGACAACAATTGTCCGATGGAACGTACAAACGCTCGGATTTTCCGCCAACAGCCTGTCATCGAACATTTCCCGTCAGAAAGTCAGATCGTGTGTACGCGGCTTTACAATGGTCCAAGCTGGACCAATGTCACGATGTGAAAATTGCCATACCTGGAATTCAGCTTCACGCAGAAGATCAGACTAGAAGGGGCGGTCGGTCTGTATCCGTCATCAATATTCTATACTAGACTTTCATTATTGCTGAATAGAACTTCTACGCTCTGCTGGAAGTGTATCCGTGTCTTCAGTGAGCTTATTACAAGGTGCTTATTTACAAAACAATTATTCTTTTGATTGCATCAATAATTAGTCCTGTGCTTAGGGAACGTGAGCTGACAGCATTAGTAATTATGATACAGGGTATCTCAGACTGCAGTATATATAGTATGAGGAGGAAGAATAAAATGCATTGAGCATCCCGTCTTTTACAAGTGCCATTCCAGAGGTGCTTAACCACTTTAGCTCCAGAATGTTTTACCCCCCTTCATGACCAGGCAATTTTTTGCGATACGGCACTGCGTCACTTTGACAATTGCGCGCTCATGCGAGGTTGCAAGCAAATACAATTGATGTCCCAATTTTGTCCCCCTTTGCCCCCCTCCCATGCGGACGGCCATGGGTACAGCAGCCACAGATCAGGAATATGAAATGTTGCATGGAGGCTGCCCTAAGTACCGCCCACATTTGATGCTGAGCCTTTCTGATTCAAAGAACTGAAATCCAATGAATGAAAGGGGTGGGCCGGGGACAGTCGGGGCGGGCCAGGGACAGTCGGGGCGGGCCAGGGACAGTCGGGGCGGGCCAGGGACAGTCGGGGCGGGCCAGGGACAGTCGAGGAAGGCCAGGGACAGTCGGGCTGGGCCAGGGACAGTCGGGCTGGGCCAGAGACAGTCGGGCTGGGCCAGGGACAGTCGAGGCAGGCCAGGGACAGTCGGGCTGGGCCAGGGACAGTCGAGGCAGGCCAGGGACAGTCGAGGCAGGCCAGGGACAGTCGAGGCAGGCCAGGGACAGTCGAGGCAGGCCAGGGACAGTCGGGCCGGGTGATGTTGGACGTCCTCCAGCCAGGAAATGGATCAGGCTTTGACTTTCTGCGGCTTCTAATGCACATGGTTGAGAAGCTCACAGTGTGCGGTGAAATCAGAGCAAGCCATTTCACCCCCAGGAGAGGAGCCGCTACAACTGTTCAAGACTGAAGGAATGGCTGGAGATTCAACTGTAACCAATTTGATATAAACGCACATCATTTTTAATCAGACGCACCATACATGATATATACATATACATCAACGATTTTTTTTCTGCAACAAATTCTCTCATTTTTTTTTTCCTTCAATCTATTCTCTTCATTCAGCGCCATTCCAGAGGTGCTTAACCACTTTAGCTCTGGAAGGTTTTACCCCGCCCCCTTCATGACCAGGCCATTTTTTTGCGATATGGCACTGCGTCACTTTGACAATTGCGCGGTCGTGCTACGCTGTACCCAAATAGAATTGATGTCCTTTTTTTCCCCACAAATAGAGCTATCTTTTGCTAGGTATTTGATCACCTCTGTGGTTTTTATTTTTTGAGCTATAAACAAAAAAAGACTGACAATTTTGCCCCCCTTTACCCCCCTTGCCCCCCCTCCCATGCGGACGCCAATGGGTACAGTAGCCACATATCAGGGATATGAAATGTTGCATAGAGGCTGCCCTAGGTACCGCCCACATTTGATGCTGAGCCTTTCTGATTCAAAGAACTGAAATCCAATGAATGAAAGGGGTGGGCCAGGGACAGTCGGGGTGGGCCAGGGACAGTCGGGGCGGGCCAGGGGCAGTCGGGGCGGGCCAGGGGCAGTCGGGGCGGGCCAGGGACAGTCGGGGCAGGCCAGGGACAGTCGGGGTGGGCCAGGGATAGTCGGGGTGGGCCAGGGATAGTCGGGCTGGGTGATGTTGGACGTCCTCCAGTCAGGAAATGGGTCAGGCTTTGACTTCCTGCGGCTTCTAATGCACATGGTTGAGAAGCTCACAGTGTGCGGTGAAATCAGAGGAAGCCATTTCAGCCCAGGAGAGGAGCCGCTACAACTGTGCAAGACTGAAGGGATGGCTGGAGATTCAACTGGAACCAATTTGATATAAACGCACATCATTTTTATCGGACGCACCATCATACCTCCCAACATTTTGGAGATGGGAATGAGGGACACCTACTAACAAACGTATGTAGGCATAGGACACGCCTCCTGTCACACCCCCTTAAAGGAGAATTAACCAGAAAAAAAGGTTAATTAAATCCACAAGGGCTTTTTTTTTAACCACTACTATTCCTTTATATTGGCTTTTAAAATATACAAATGCAGCAATTTAGAATTTGAATGAAAGGTTTAGCGCTGGGAAACACTTTTTGAAAGATAAAAAGTGAATTTTATATACATCTATATAGATCTGACCAAAATGAGGGACAAATGAGGAGGAAAGATGGACAGAGGGACATTGCTCCAAATCAGGGACAGTCCCTCCAAATCCGGGGCAGTTGGGAGCTATGGGCACCATACATGATATATACATATATATCTACGATTTTTTTTTTCTGCAACAAATTCTCTCATTTTTTGTTTCCTATTCTCTTCATTCAGCGCAGACAACTTCTATTTTTTTTAAGAAAGAAACTAATTGCAGAAAATGATAAGAATGTTCAGCAGACTCGTCTCTATCAGCGGGGGACCTCCTTGTTTCCTTACATGCTGTGCTACCGGCACTACAGGGGAGTCAGACGTCCCAATGATGTACAAATTTAATTTTGCTTCTTACTAAAAGACCTCTTGTGAGTGTGACTTCATACCGAGCAAAGGGGACCCGCTGTGGTAACGAATGTCACTTGTACAACTTTCCCAATATTTTCTTTATTTTACAACTCTCCCCAGATGTCAGGGTTTTATCCATTCCCTGCTCTATTCAAAAACAAGAAAAGCCTTAGGTAGCCATTACAGAGCCATATACACTACATTAGCAAAAGTATTGGGACACCTGCCTTTACACGCACATGACCTTTAATGGGCTTCCAGTCTTATAGGGCGTACACACGGTCGGACTTTGTTCGGACATTCTGACAACAAAATCCTAGGATTTTTTCCGACGGATGTTGGCTCAAACTTGTTTTGTCTACACACGGTCGCACAAAGTTGTCGGAAAATCCAATCGTTCTAAACGCGGTGACGTAAAACACGTACGTCGGGACTATAAACGGGGCAGTGGCCAATAGCTTTCATCTCTTTATTTATTCTGAGCACGCGTGGCACTTTGTCCGTCGGATTTGTGTACACACGATCGGAATTTCCGACAACGGATTTTGTTGTCGGAAAATTTTATCTCCTGCTCTCCAACTTTGTGTGTCGGAAAATCAGATGGAATATGTCCGATGGAGCCCACACACGGTCGGATTTTCTGACAACAAGCTCCGATCGGACATTTTCCATCGGAAAGTCCGACCGTGTGTACGGGGCATTAGTCTGTAGGGTTCAATATTGAGTTGGCCCACCCTTTGCAGCTATAAAAGCTTCAACTCTTCTGGGGAGGCTGTCCACAAGGTTTAGGAGTGTGTCTATGGGAATGTTTGACCATTCTTCCAGAAGAGCATTTGTGAGGTCAGGCACTGATGTTGGATGAGAAGACCTGGTTCACAGTCTCCACTCTAATTCATCCCATAGCAGTCCTATCGGGTTGAGGTCAGAGCTTTGTGCAGGCCAATCAAGTTCCTCCACTCCAAACCTGCTCATCTGTGTCTTTATGGACCTTGCTTTGTGCTCTGGTGTGCAGTCATGTTGGAACAGGAAGGGGCCATCCCCAAATTGTTCCCGCAAAGTTGGGAGCATGAAATTGTCCAAAATGTCTTGGTATGGTGACGCCTTAAGAGTTCCCTTCACTGGAACTAAGGGGCCAAGCCCAACCCATAAAAAACAACCCCCACACCATAATCCCCCTCCACCAAATGATTTGGATCAGTGCACAAAGTAAGGTCCATAAAGATGGATGAACGAGTTTTGGGGTGGAGGAACTTGACTGGCCTGCACAGAGTCCTGTCCTCAACCCGATAGAATACCTTTGGGATAAATTAGAGTGGAGACTGCGAGCCAGGCCTTCTCGTCCACATCAGTGCCTGACCTCACAAATGTGCTTCTGGAAGAATGGTCAAACATTCCCATAGACACACTCCTAAACCTTGTGGACGGCCTTCCCAGAAGAGTTGAAGCTGTTATAGCTGCAAAGGGTGGGCCAACTCAATATTGAACCCTACGGACTAAGACTGGGATGCCATTAAAGTTCATGTGCGTGTAAAGGCGGGCGTCCCGATAGCTTTGGCAATATAGTGTAGATTTCTAAAGATGCCATTGACATGAAATTGTCACTACGTGTCGGTAACAACCCATGCAATCCAAACATACAAAGAAACCAAAACAAATACGCTCAGAAATAAAGTTGTGTGTAATAAAATGGAATGACACAGCTAAAAAGTTTTGAACACATGAAGAAAGGGAGGTGCAAAAAGGCATGGAAAGCCAAGACACCAGCTGAAATCTATCAGTAATTAGAAAACAATTCTGCCCCTTGTCGATGTAAATTAATATCAGCTGGTTCAGTCTCAGCTGATGGCCTATAAAAAGGTGTCCAATTACCAAGGTGTCACACAAGACACATATCATGATACCCTGTTTCCCTGAAAATAAGACCTAGCATGATTGTCGGTGATAGCTGCAATATAAGCCCTACCCCCCAAATAAGCCCTACCCTGTTTCCCCCAAAATAAGCCCTACCCTGAAAATAAGACCTACAAGGACTTTAACTAGGGCTTATTTGGGGGGTAGGGCTTATATTGAAGCCATCACCGACAATCACGCTAGGTCTTATTTTCGGGGAAACAGGGTAGGTAAAAGCAAAGAGCTCTCTCAAGACCTTCACAACCTTATTGTTGCAAAACATACTGATGGCATTGGTTACAGAAGGATTTCTAAACTTCTGAATGTTCCAGTGAGCGCTGCTGGGGCCATAATCCGAAAGTGCAACGAACATAATCTCACCATAAACCGGCCACGACTAGGTGCTCCTCACAAAGATTTCTGATAGAGGAGTGAAAATAATTATCAGAAGAGTGGTCCAAGAGCCAAGGCCCACTTGTGGAGAGCTGTAGAAAGACCTGGAATTAGCAGATAGGTGGAGAGGATTTGTGCTAGAAAGGGGGATTTAGTGAAGGGCAGGAGGAGAATTGTGCTACCCTGTTTCCCCAAAATAAGACCTAGCGTGATTGTCGGTGATGGCTGCAATATAAGCCCTACCCCCACAAATAAGCCCTAGTTAAAGTCCTTGTAGGTCTTATTTTCAGGGTACGGCTTACTTTCGGGGAAATAGGGTAGGGCTTATTTGGGGGGTAGGGCTTATATTGCAGCCATCACCGACAATCACGCTAGGTCTACAGGGTAGGAGGGGACATTTTTGTTTGGGGGGGTTGCTAGGAGGTGAAATTTAGGGGGTAGACTTGTGCTGGGAGGGGATTTGGAGTGTGTGTGTGTGTGGGGGGGGGGGGGAGATGTGTACTCGAAAAAGAAAAATTGAGCGGTAGAGGTTTTGTGCTAGGAGGGGTGACTTTTTTGGGGAGGGGCATTTGTGTTGGGGAGATTTGGGGGATGGGGGGGGGTTTGCTGACACATAATGCTCATACATCTTGAGGAGCCAGCCCGTCAACATTCCCCTGTTCAAAACATTTTACATTTTGGATTTCACCTAGGTGATTTTCATTTATAGGGGGGCAGCAGTCTTTCCTTGTCTCTATATTCCTAAGCGCGGAATTACCGTCATACATTTAGCCCGTCAACATGCCTAGGACTTTCTTCAACCTTCCTTGCCATCACCCTATCACTGATGATCAGCTTCCATGGAGGAGACACATGGCCTCTTCAGAAACAAGTCCCAACCACCCCATGATGAGTGCTCCACCAACTATCATCACTTGACCTCCTATATACAGTAGGAGCAGAGGCGGACTGACAACTCATGGGGCCCCCGGGCAATAGGAGATTATGGGGCCCCCAGGCAATCAGAGATTATGGGGCCACATAGTATACACACACACAGTATACACATACATGTACACACAGTATACACAGACATGTTTCTATTGGCTGTCCCTGGTCCATACTGTCTATTGGCTGTCCCTGGTCCATACTGTCTATTGGCTGTCCCTGGTCCATACTGTCTATTGGCTGTCCCTGGTCCATACTGTCTATTGGCTGTCCCTGGTCCATACTGTCTATTGGCTGTCCCTGGTCCATACTGTCCCTGGTTTTACTGAGGCTGGCAACCCTGATGGGGCCTCCTAGTGGCCCAGGGCCCTCGGGCAGTGCCCGAGTGGCTCAATGGTCAGTCCGCCCCTGAGTAGGAGGCAATGTCCCCCCATGGGAGAAGGACTGAGAGTTTGATCATACAGGTCAACTTCACCACTCCACATGAACCCAAGTGTTGTATTACGACTTTTGATGTATCTTTATCCCATGAGCCCTTATCAAGGTTTATTTTTTATTTTTTTTATTATTCTTACTGCAAAGCAAAAAAAAATACAAAATATCAACATAACTTTCACTTTCCTAGTCATATTGCTCAATAAAATAATCTCAGCCTGTTCTTTTTGCTAAGCGATGACTGTAGGAACGAGCACTATGTGCTGCAATAAAGCCAAGGAATTATCCATTTCCTCGGAGGGAAGAACTGGAGTTGCAGCTACGATGATTATATACATATTTTTCCTCCAGCTTGTTGAAGTTAGTTTAAAGGCTAATCTCAACAGGTCTATGAAGTGTTTAATTGATACAATTGTATTATGTGGAGCCTGGCTGTCTACCACCATCTCTAATGAGTTCTGTGAAAGCCTGCTGGCCCTGTCCATCTGAGGTGGGGTTTTAACTCTTATGGAGGAAGTCAATATTGGAGCGGCTTGACATCATTAATCTAGATACTGTGATATACGTTGTGATGGTGCTGCAGCCACCGGGGCGTCTTGGAAATGTAATTGTAATGTTACAGGTTTTTTTTAATCTTTTTAAAGGAAAGATCTCATATATATATATATATATATATATATATATATATATATATATATTACACATACACTATATTTTCAAAAGTATTGGGACGCCTGCTTTTAAAGAGGAAGTAAACCCCGATGGGTTTTTACTTCCTCTTTTGCTCCCCGCAAGGCCTGCAAATTAAAAGCATAATGGGCTAGTATGCATCGCATCCACTGCGTCCATCTTCGCCTCTATTCCTTCCGGGGCTGCGGACTCCGGCTCTGTGGCTGGCCGGAGCCGCGTGACGTCACTCCCGCCCATGCACGCAGGAGCCGTCAATCATGGGACGCGGTGGGGGAAGAAATGGCACAGTGGTCCGTTTGTTCACAGCGCATGCGCCGATGATGACATCGGCGCATTACAAGTGAAATATCTCCTAAAAGGCGCACGTTTAGGATATATTTCCACTACCTATAGGTAGGCCTTTATTCTAGGCTTACCTATAGATAAAAGTAAGACAAAAGGGTTTACAACCACTTTAATGGCATCCCAGTCTAATGCCCCGTACACACGGTCAGATTTTCCGATGGAAAATGTCCGATCGGAGCGTGTTGTCGGAAATTCCGACCGTGTGTGGGCTCCATCGGACATTTTCCATCGGATTTTCCGACACACAAAGTTCGAGAGCAGGATATAAAATTTTTCGACAACAAAATCCGTTGTCGGAAATTCCGATCGTGTGTACACAAATCCGACGGACAAAGTGCCACGCATGCTCAGAATAAAAAAAGAGATGAAAGCTATTGGCTACTGCCCCGTTTATAGTCCCGACGTACGTGTTTTACGTCACCGCGCTCAGAATGATCGGATTTTCCGACAACTTTGTGCGACCGTGTGTATGCAAGACAAGTTTGAGCCAACATCCGTCGGAAAAAATCCTAGGATTTTGTTGTCGGAATGTCTGAACAAATTCTGACCGTGTGTACAGGGCATAAGTCTGTAGGGTTCAATATTGAGTTGGCCCCACCCTTTGCTGCTATAACAGCTTCAACTCTTCTGGGAAGGCCGTCCACAAGGTTTAGGCGTGTGTCTATGGGAATGTTTGACCATTCTTCCAGAAGCGCATTTGTGAGGTCGGCACTGATGTTGGAGAAGAAGGCCTGGCTCGCAGTCTCCGCTCCAATTCATCTATTGAGTTCAGGTCAGGCCAGTCAAGTTCCTCCACCCCAAACTCGCTCATCCATTTCTTTATGGACCTTGCTTTGTACACTGGTGCGCAGTCATGTTGGAACAGGAAGGGGCCATCCCCAAACTGTTCCCACAAAGTTGGGAGCATGAAATTGTCCAAAATGTCTTGGTATGCTGACGCCCTTCACTGGAACTAAGGGGCCAAGCCCAACCCCTGAAAAACAACCCCCCCCCCCCACCATAATCCCCCCTCCACCAAATGATTTGGATCAGTGCACAAAGTAAGGTCCATAAAGATGGATGAACGTGTTTTGGGGTGGAGGAACTTGACTGGCCCTGCACAGAGTCCTGACCTCAACCCGATAGAACACCTTTGGGATGAATTAGAGCGGAGACTGCGAGCCAGGCCTTCTCATCCAACATCACTGCCTGACCTCACAATTGCGCTTCTGGAAGAATGATCAAACATTCCCATAGACACACTCCTAAACCTTGTGGATGGCCTTCCCAGAAGAGTTGAAGCTGTTATAGCTGTAAAGGGTGGGCCAACTCAATATTGAACCCAACAGACTAAGACTGGGATGACATTAAAGTTCATGTGTGTGTAGAGGCAGGAGTCCCAATACATTTGGTAATATAGTGTATATATATATATATATATATATATATATAGCATAGATTATAATAAGTTTGTTATTTCAGGTTTTTATTAATAATTGCACTACCTGTTGGGGATAATTCTCTCCATTTGTGGGATTGTAAGGTGAATATACACTGCTGAAAAGACAGCACAATTTATTAGCCAACCATTATGAGGTGCTGATCATCCCGTCATATGGGAAACCAAGGAGCACAAAGGGCACCAGACGTCTCCACTGGAATATATATTGAAGAGGGACTAATTCAGACATCAGAACATGGAATATCTACTGTAAATTACTCTAATTGTAGCTCCCCAGAAAATGTAGGGAAACATGATTAGAGCCTGAGGCTGTAATTGGCTTCAAAAAGGTTGGGCTTGGGGCACAGAGCACTGCGCCCCAAGCCCACCCACTTGTGACATTAGCGAATCAATACTCGCTATTGTCTTCCAGCTTCTCCTCCTGGCCAATCAGGACGGGAGGCGGGTCTTAAGACCGGATTGGCCCGGGAGGAGAAGCCAGTGTTCCGTCAGAATAGACGACCCGACCTGAACGTCCTCTCCCACTCAGACATGGTGCGTTCAGTCCGCTGGTACTTCACCCGGGAGCAGCTAGAACGCAGCCTGTCCCACCGCACCAGCGTGGATTCGGACAAGGAGCTCTTGTTTTCGGCAGCAGGCGGCCAACCTCATTCAAGACATGGGCCAGAGGCTCAGCATATTCTGAGGGAACACCATGACCTGGATGGGGTAAGTCTGGACCCGGCAGGTCCAGACTTACCCCATCCAGGTCACGGTGTTCCCTCAGAATATGCTGAGCCTCTGACCCATGTCTTGAATGAGGTTGGCTGTCTGCTGCCAAAAACGAAAGCCCCCCAAAAAATGGACACCAGCCGCCACTGAATCTGGCTAGCCAATAAAAAGGAAAAGAACCCCCCCCCCCGCCCTGTGGTATAGGGTGTCTCAGAATGGCTCTGAATGTTCCCCAACTGGATTATAGAATATGCAGGTCTGATCCTAATACTGGACCAGACTTGCCTTTGACCATGATGACGTGATGTTCCCTGCAGCAAAGGTAGCCACGTGAGAGTGTGGAGACTGTGAATTTGGTCACGTTCGTTGGGGTATTTCTGGAAAATCTTAAGCCCCGTACACACGATCGGATTTTCCAATGGGAAATGTGTGATAACAGGCTGTTGGCAGAAAATCTGACTGTTTGTACGCTCCATCGGACAATTGTTGGCCAACTTTCCAGGTACAAATGTTGGATAGCAGGCTGTAAAATTTTACGCGGACAGCAGTCTGTTGTCGGATTTTCCGAGCGTGTGTACACAAGTCCGTCGGACAAAAGTCCAAAGTACAAACACGCATGCTCGGAAGCAAGGACGTGCCAGAAGCGGTCGGTCTTGTAAACTAGCGTTCGTAATGGAGAATTAACATTCGTGACGCGGCAAATTATGAAACCTCAAAATGCAGCGCACAATTCTCTTCTTCTTTAATGGGATAATAATGAAGCTGCTTTGCTGGTGATACTGATGGAGTTATTGCAAACAAATTTCAAAGGCTTTTTTTTCTGGTGATATCAAGAATAATATTATTATGCTTTTTTTTTTTTTTTTTTTTATTTGGTCAAGTTACCACAACACTATTATTATTTTAAAGCAGAGGTCCACCCTAAAAAAACATTTATACATTAAAATTTTCTTTAAAAAAAATTAAAAAACATAGAAAAAAAAATTGTTTTACTTACCAGAAACCCCTGTTGCTAGGCAGTCTTCCTAATCTGCCTCTTCCTAGTCCACGGAGCTGTTCCGTCACTTCCTCCTCTTCCGCGAGCTCCCCCGTTGTCTTCTGGGACCTGTGTGTGTCCCAGAAGACGACAGGGGCCATTCACAAAGCGCCTTGTGCCTCGCTCATGCGCAGTAGGAAACGGGCAGTGAAGCCGCAAGGCTCCACTGCTGGTTTCCCTTAGTTGCAATGGCAGCGCCGGCACCCGATCCGATAGGCAGATCGGCCTCGGGGGGGGGGGGGGGGGGCAACATAGCGGGCTCACTGTACAGGTAAGTGCCCTTATTAAAAGTCAGCAGCTACAGTGTTTGTAGTTGCTGACTTAAAAAAAAAAAAAAATGGCTGGAGCCCCACTTTATGATCAAAGATACAACTATGTTGGTGTCCCTTGTTAATGTTACATTGTATTTTTTTAAATGTAACTGCCGACTCCCAAACTGTAATTTGAAGTAAAACCCATATTATAGTATAATATAGTATAGTATATACATAGTATTATTCTCCACAATTTTTTTATTGTGCATAAAAAAAAAAAGAAAACAAATAAAATTAGACATGCTACCTGCCAATAGAACTTAACCAAAAAGTGCATTCTATGCATCCAAAAATATAGAAAATATACCAAATCAAATCATTATTATTCAACCAAAAAATAATGTCAAAGCAATAACTGCAAGGCCAATATTAAATAACACGTTATCTCCTCCGATTCCGCAACATGGCTGGTTGACGAACGGCCGTTCAGAAACGAACTGAAAAGCACGAAATTAAAAAAGCGAACTGAAAACCACTAAATGAAAAGTGCTAAATGAAACACGCAAAATGAAAAACGCAAACTGATAAGCGCGAAAAGAAAAGCGCGAATCAACACTCACCAAACTTCTACTAACAAGAAATTAGCAGAAGGAGCCCAAAGGGTGGCGCTAAAGAGCTAAAAAAACATGTAGTACGTCAATACGTTTGTGATTGTTGGCCGACAATTGTGTGGCCGTGTGTATGCAAGACAAGTTTGGGCCAACGCCCTTCGGACGAAAGTCCACAGTTTTGTTGGTGGAAAATCCAATCGTGTGTACGAGGCTTAGCACTGTATTGTAATTGGATCCCAGTTCAGGATGAGATGGAAAGGTTTTTGCCACAAAAAAAAAAAAAAATTGGGCAGAGATGAGCAAAGGCACCAGTAGAGAACAGGGGTGGATTGACCATTCGGCCACTCGGGCACTGCCCCAGGGCCCCCGGGCCACTAGGGGGTTCCATCAGGGTGGCCAGCCTCAGTAAAACCAGGAACAGTATGTAAAAATCTGTGGTTTTTTTTTTACATCTGTCTCTGAAATGTCCCTTACCGACATCCTTTTGGTCTAAAAATCCTGAGATTATAGCTGCCCCACCTCACCAGTACCTTCTCAGCCAATAGAAACATGTCTGTGTATACTGTGTGTACATGTATGTGTATACTGTGTGATTGTATACTGTGTGTGTGTTTGTGTATACTGTGTGGCCCCATAATCTCTGATTGCCCGGGGGCCCCATAATCTCCTATTGCCCGGGGGCCCCATAATCTCCTATTGCCCGGGGGCCCCATAATCTCCTATTGCCCGGGGGCCCCATAATCTCCTATTGCCCGGGGGCCCCATAATCTCCTATTGCCCGGGGGCCCCATGAGCTGTCAGTTCGCCCCTGGTAGAGAAAGAAGATGCTTGATGGCCTATTTTTTTCAAATGGTCACAAAATATAAAAATGGATGCCACTATGGCACTGATGATGTATTATGTATATTTTATGACCAATAAATGTCCAACTGTCTAAGAATTTAGTTCTAAAGCACTTCTGCTGCGTTTGCTGATCTCCACTCCGTTTTTTGAGGCTGGGGGGTCAAAACTTGGCCACCTCAATGTTGGTGAGGGCTCCTTTAAGTTTACATGGAATATACAATAGCGTGACTCAGCATGCCCAGCACACTATATCTGACTACATACATCCAGCAACTAATTTATCATCTTCTGTGCTGGGAAAGACAATTGCATTAAAGCCCCACTTCCTCCGAAAGAGATACATGGTCGCCTTTCTGCTCTTCTCTCGCCCGTTCTCGCTTACCTTAATTGAACCCGGCTCCTCACACACAGCCACATTACAACTAGATTGCCGCACCATCCCTCATCATACTTGTTCTGCCTTCATTAACCCCTTCAGCCCCGGAAGATTTTCCCCCTTAATGACCAGGCGCCATTTTTTTCGATATGGCACTGCGTCGCTTTAACTGACAATTGCGCGGTCGTCCTTTTTTTTCCCACAAATAGAACTTTCTTTTGGTGGGATTTGATCACTTCTGCAGTATTTTTTTTTTTTTAAAGAGTGATAATTTTGACAATTATTTTACATTTTTGCTATAATAAATACCCCCCCCCCCCCCCAAAAAAAAAAAAAAAAATATATATATATATATATATATATATATATAAATATTCTTCATCAGTTTAGGCCAATATATATTCTTCTACATATTTTTGGTAAAAAAAACCACAATAAGCTATATATATATATATATATATATAATTTATCCCAAAGGTTTTCTATCAGGTTCAGGCCAGTCAAGTTTCTCCACCCCAAACTCGCTCATCCATGTCTTTATGGACCTTGCTTTGTGCACTGGTCCAAATCATTTGGTGGAGGGGGATTATAGTGTGGGGTTGTTTTTCAGGGGTTGGGCTTGGCCCCTTAGTTCCAGTGAAGGGAAGGTGTCAGCATACCAAGACACTTCATGCTCCCAACTTTTTGGGAACAGTTTGGGGATGGCCCCTTCCAGTTCCAACAATTCAATATTGAGTTGGCCCACCCTTTGCAGCTATAACAGCTTCAACTCTTCTGGGAAGGCCGTCCACAAGGTTTAGGAGTGTGTCTATGGGAATGTTTGATCATTCTTCCAGAAGAGCATTTGTGAGGTCAGGCACTGATGTTGGACAAGAAGGCCTGGCTAGCAGAATCCGCTCTAATCCATCCCAAAGGTGTCCTATCTGGTTGAGTCATGTTGGAACAGGAAGGGGCCATCACCAAACTGTTGCCACAAAGTTGGGAGCATGAAATTGTCCAAAATGTCTTGGTAGGCTGACACCTTAAGAGTCCCCTTTCACTGGAATTAAGGGGCCAAGCCCAACCCCTGACAAACAACTCCCACACCATAATCCCCCCTCCACCAAATTATTTGGACCAGTGCACAAAGCAAGGTCCATAAAGACATAGATGAGCGAGTTTGGGGTGGAGGAACTTGACTGGTCTGCACAGAGTCCTCAACCTCAACCCGATAGAACACCTTTGGGTTGAATTAGAGTAGAGACTGCAAGCCAGGCCTTCTCATCCAACATCAGTGCCTGACCTCACAAATGTGCTTCTGAAAGAATGGTCAAACATTCCCATAGACACACTCATAAACCTTTGTGGACGGCCTTCCCAGAAGAGTTGAAGCTGTTATAGCTGCAAAGGTTGAACCAAGTCAATATTGAACCCTACGGACTAAGACTTGGATGCCATTAACGTTCATGTGTGTGTAAAGGCAGGCATCCCAATACCTTTGACAATATAGTGTGTATTATAAATAAATATGAAGTATATATATTCCAACCTACAAGCCTAAAAAAATCTCTATCATAGATAAAGTAAACCCTTTAGACCAAGTATTTTTGGGGCCCTAGGGAGGCTGCACATGGAAGCTCTATGTGTACAAGGCCTTTGGAAAAAGATCCCCTCAGCTGACCGGGCAGCCATCACCAAACTGCCGGTGAGAACAGCTCTTGTCCCTTCGCCGCTCTTAATCTGTTTTCTGCTTTTTTGAATAATGACTCAAGTAATAAACATAATTGTTTTTTACTGCAACATTTTTTCTTGCAAACCCACAACTTTCATAAATTGACATGACAAATAGGCTTTTCACTAGGAAATGCCTCATGCTAAGCCTACTCTATAGAAGATCTCTCCAAAAAACTTATCGATTCTTCTGCAGTAATTTAATTTTATCATGTTTTCTGGGGAAGGAAATCAGGAAGAATTATTCACTGTTCAAGAGGACGAAAACCCCCCAAATATACAAAGATATTTCAAAGTGAGTTTAACCGCATTCATTGTACTACCATTTGTTCAGTGTTGCTTAGATGCAGAGACTTATTTTCTGAGATGGTAAAATGATGTTTGTTGCAGGTGGTCATAGATTATGTGGACAAAAGTATGTAAACCCCCCCCCCCCCCCCACACACAAATTATTAACTTTTAAGCAGAACTTTGGACACCATGTAGTAGGTCTTTGCCCACACTGCATGAGTTAACTGCTTGTTTTGGTCTAGAGGTCCGGAGAGCCAAGATCCTCCGATTCTCCAAGCAAAGATCAGTCCCTTCGGGCCCTGTGTCCCCCCCCCCATTTGCGTTCCAGCGGTCTTGTGCGGTGGACTGTTCCTGAGGTCATCACACCCATAGACAGGATCGGGACATGAAGACTTAAGGAATAGTCCACCACTCGACGTGGTAGAGCGCCATTTCCCCCAAGGACTGAAAGATAAGGCGAGTATAGGCTCTGTGTGTACTAGGGGTTCGGAGAGCCAAGATCCTCCAATTCTCCCAGCACAAGATCGGTCCCTCGGGCTCCTCTCCCTCCCCACCTGCGCTCCAGCGGTCTTGTGCGGTGGACTGTTCCTGACATCATCACGCCCAGATACAGGATCTGAACATGAAGACGTCAGGAATAGTCCACCACCACCACCAATGGACTTGGTAGAGCGCCATTTTCCCGAGGGTTGAAGGATCGGGGGAGTGTGTGCACCCCTACACAAATCGAGCAGTTATCACATGCAGTGCAGGCACTGCTCCACTGCACGGGGGGGAAAAAATTGCTTGGAGCTGGGCTTTAAGTTTTTTCCAGCGAACGGTATTGTTAAAGAGGATCTCCAGTCTCCCACACCCAAAAAATGAAAAGCCAGCAGCTAGAAAAACTGTAGCTGTTGACCCTTATCATAAGGACACTTACCTGTCCAGGAATCCAGCGATGCCCTCACCCGGGCCAATTCTCTTGGGGGGGGGGGCGAACTTCTGCTCAGATCATCAACAGTGATCTGCCTGGAAGTGGGAGTGGGTATGAGGGCTGGGCTCCTACTATCAGCTTTCTTTCAGTGCACAGAGGTTGCTCAGCGGTCGGTTAATTACCAGCCATTCATTGTGACTCACCTGGTTACCATTACCTGCCTCATTAGTCCAGCCTACAGCCACCCCCTTTTGGCCATTTAAACAGCTTAGCTCATTCCCTCCATGCCCCTTGCGTGGTCAACATATCCAATGTGTTCCTGTGTATGACTTGGCCTGGCTGACTTCTCTTCTGAATTCATGGCCATTGCATAATGTCAGGAACCATAAACCAGGTGGAGACAGAAAATACAGTTAAAATCACACCTTTAATGTAACAGTAAAAATAACAACAGTTCAGAAGTGTAGTCAAATACAGAAGCCAGGTTTTGGAAACCAGAGCAGGTAATCAGGCGAGCCAGGATCAGGGAGCCAGAAGTCAACGCTGTCAGGAGCCAAAAATCAGGAGCAGGAATCAGAAGAGAAGTCAGCCAAGCCAAGTGATACACAGGAACACAGCAGGAACACACTGGAGATGTTGACCACGCGAGGGCACGGCGGTAATGAGCAAAGCTGTTTAACCACTTCCGGCAAAACGACATACCTAAACGTCATTTTGAGGGAGTGGCTGTACCAGGGTGATGCCTGCAGCTGCAGTCTTCATCCTGGTACCGTGTTTTTAGAGCTGGAGGTCGGCTTTCTGGTGATAACAACCGATGTGGCTCAACAGTTGCTCGGCTGCTATCATAAGAAGCAGGAGGGAACATCCCCACTTCCGACGCTCCGCCTGGGTCTCCTGTCCCACCGGGAGACCCAAGCAACCAGCTTGCACATCTGCTGGCTGGCCGGAGTCCCGAACAAAGCCGGAATCAGCTTTGATCGGACCCCCCGATGTAGCAATCAGGAAGCGACGTCACAACATCACTTCCGGTTTACTCTGCACCGATTTAAAAAAAATCTCTAGTATTCAAAAACCTTTTGGGTGCAGTTCCGCTTGAATGCTACAGCATATAAGGACATATTCAATAATCGTGTGCTCATAACCATGTAAGAACAGTTTGGGGAAGGCCCTTTCCTATTTCGGCATGACTGTGCCCCTAAACTAGCTCCATAAAGACATGATGGGGTTGATTTACTAAAACTGGTGCAGCTGTGCATGGTAGCCAATCAACTTCTAACTTCAGCTTGTTCAATTAAGCTTTGACAACAAAACCTGGAATCTGATTGGTTTGTATGGACAGCTGCACCAGATTTTGTACTCTCCAGTTTTAGTAAATCAACCCAGATTTGACCAGTTTGGTGTGGAGGATCTAAAAAAATCAGCTTGCTTTGTTAAATTCTCTCTCCGAATAGGGACACATCACTTGGATAGAATTATCTTCTAACCAACAGGGAGTAGAAATAACTTAAAAGACAATATTGCCATGAGTCATCTATGCCATAAAAAGACTAAACCCTGAAAAGCACATTAAAAACTAAAAATAACAACAACATAAAAACAGTAGAAAACCTTCTGTCATACAATTAATGTTTTCTGAGTGTCTTTCCTTCTCCAATCACAAATAAAATCACATTGGAAGGAAAATATGGCATATGATCCACTAACGAAAGCTATATGACTGCAGATGGAATAACAGATAGGAGTGCGTATGTTTTCAAGGTTACTATGCTATATTATACTAGAAAAAAAAAACACAAAAAAATATGTGGCATATGAGGATAATATCTACAAGCAAAATTCATATGTTTCCAATTACTTTCACATACTTTCCAAAGAAAACCATTACAGAGAATACAATAAAGACCTTCACTAAAACCCATATTCTTTAAGGTTGTGTGACACTGTGCATAGTTACTGAGATGGAGAACTCTGTTTGCCCACAAGATGGCGGCCAACAGCACTTTGCCTCGCCATAGCCTAATACAAGTACTTATAGCATGCTGGGAAATGTAGTCTGGAAGCAGGACTTTTTTTTTTACAGCAAGCTGAAGTCACAAAATACAAAGCCAACAACCTCCAGCCAAGGGGAGGGGCTTTTAAAAAGCAAGGATCGGGGCTGTTGGGAAGAGACGTGCCAACAGGAAGGATTATGAGTGAGACTTTGTTCTGGGCTTTGCTGCCCGGACCAGGTCAGGTGGAAATGTTATCCCACAGAGCTGACTGCTGTGCTGAGTGGAGGAGATCATTTAGAGAAGACTCCTGCAGCATCTGGAACCACTGTGAGAAGTGTGTGGCAAGGCCACCAAAATCGTATCGCCATTGAAGGCCCCCCCCCACTGCGTGACAAACTACATTCTTTCTGGACTGCCGCAGAGGACTTGGGTGAGATTGTCTCGACCCACACTTTATTGCTATTCAACACAATTAGCTTTTTTTGCCCCACAGGCCTACACGGGCCATAGTGGGGCCCATAGGACACTGCCTTTGATTTGAGCGTAATACATCTCATTTATTGCTGCAAGCAGACGCCCTCTTCTACAGTAGAACTGCCTTTGAGACCAGATTGTTGAAGTGGATTAACATTTCACCTCCTGTTTAACCGACCCTTTGTTTCAACAGCATTTCTCTTTGCTTAGCCAGCTTAAAGGAGCACCCCTACCGACTGATTTAACCCTGCTTTATGGAGCTTTCTCTTTAACATTATATATTAAATTGAATTTCTCCGCTGACCTCCCATCTTAAAGTGAACTTCACCTTTGGCACCATACTTTAAAGTAGCATCACCCTGTTTTACACGCCAAATTAAAGGGCCCCAACTAAGCCAGCAGAATCTATATCCAAGGATTGATTGGACCCAAAGTGTTTAAATTACTGCATTAACTACCATTATAATTTTGCCAATACCACTTGTTTACTTTACCGTGTGTGCCCTTTTTGTGTAACAGCCGGGAGGTGGTGTCAGCAGAAGTGAGGTTCTGCCTAGGGCTAAGGGAGAAAGCAAAGGACCCTTTACAACCAGCGTCTCCTGCGGGGGTAGCGCTACAGTTGGAGTGTAGCGGGGTTCAAAGTGACCCTTTTGGGGTTAAAAAACTCCAAAACAAAGGTCCATGCAATAGAAGAGTGTTTATACTTACCTCTCTTGTGGCCTGTGTTGCCTACCTTCCCTCCATTCTAGTACTGCAGCCTCGGTCAGTCTCTGTTCAGCATTTGACACATCCTAAAGTGATGGATTCTCATGTCCCCCACCATGCACTATGGTTTTGTCCTTCAACTCTTATGCCAGTGTATCTCAACCAGAGCGTTGACTGCCCAAAATTGGATGGAAAGTGGTTGGAATTGACTGGAAAGTGCCACGTGTATGACCAGCTATAGTCTGCACATAAAGATATCAGTTTGCAGAGAATTGTACAATTCTCCAGTCCAGGAACATTCATAACAGAAGTGTAAGGTGGTCTAAAGTTTTTTAAAAAACATGATATTTGTTAGAAAATTGTCATCATGTGACTCATGAATGCTCTTGCCCCATCCTGGAAGCTTCTAATGAAGACTGAAGACTTACCTCACTGGGTTGCTGGTTAAGGAAACCCGCAGAGACTCCAGGCAGTTGAGGAGTTTGTCATCTGCGATTCCAGAGCGCAGTTCGTGGACGTACTCTTGCGAGGACAGCGTACACTCATGCTTGTTGTTTTTCAAGCCGCCCTATTGGAGAGAGAGACAGCAAGGGATTATGGGTAAGCTTGGAATTGTGGATATTATTGTATGGTCATCCGAACAAGAGAACCTCTGCCAAAGATGCAAGTACTTCCTCGGGTTTAGGGAAATGTATATTAAAGCTGAACTCCAGGCAGGTATACAAGACACAAATTCAAAAAACAAAAATTTACACATATGCCTCACGTTTTCCATTCTCATTTGTTTCATCCTGTTTCTTTAAAATTCCCTTTTAGTCTTTACAAATACCTTAGAGATCCCCATCTGCATTAATTTCCTTTATGCCTACAATTCATTCTGCTGTCTCAATATCTTGTAGCCACCCATTAGGATGCAGGGACAGAAGACAGTGTAAGTGATGATCAGTGATGAGTGTGGTTGAAAGAACACATCCCTGTCATCCCTTTAGAGGAGCATGTTCCTCCTTGCCGGCCACTGGATGGTGCAGACTTGTGCTGTGCTGATCAGTTGCTTGATTACTGTACCATTAGGGCAGGGATATGCAATTAGCGGACCTCCAGCTGTTGCAGAACTACAAGTCCCATGAGGCATAGCAAGACTCTGACAGCCACAACCATGGCACCCAGAGACAGAGGCATGATGGGACTTGTAGTTTTGCAAAAGCTGGAGGTCCGCTAATTGCATATCCCTGCCCTAATGGTACAGTAATCAAGCAACTGATCAGCACAGCACAAGTCTGCACCATCCAGTGGCCAGCGAGGAGGAACATGCTCCTCTAAAGGGATGACAGGGATGTGTTCTTTCAACCACAGTCATTACTGATCATCACTTACACTGTCTTCTGTCCCTGCATCAGGGGGACTGTAATCAAGCAACAGATGGCTAAAGTCTACAGCAGCTAATGGTCAGATCCCTCCCTGGAACATGCACATCTAAAAGGATGTCCAAAGATGTGTTCTTTTGCTTTTGCAATCAATAGGAAGTTGATGCATTACACCCCCCCCCCCCCATGGCTGTTATGAGGGGCCAGAAATACTTAAAAAAGCAGCAACTGCAGCTACAGGGTGAGTGAGTGAGGATATGCACAGATTTTCAAAGTAGGAAACAATATTTTAACATTAAACGACAACTCACTTTGAGTCAGGGATTAATATATATTTTTTTAAATACTTAAAGTGAATGTAGACCCTCACATTATACCCAGTGAAGTGAACAGCCTCAGATGATACACAGAGATGAAACAAATTTCCCTTTATAAGTTTTATATGTATATCTGCTGTCTTCAGCTTTATATATTCTTTAGAAAGCGCAGTTCCTGTTACAGATTTCCTCTTCCTGTTCAGCGCTGAGTGTGTATTTGGTCATACAGCCAAGACAGCTGATTGGAGGAAAAGCACACAAACCCCTCTCCTCATTAGGTAGAGACAGGCAGAGACCTGCAGAGCTGTTTTGTGCCCGATATCAATAAATACTCCTGAAGAAGCCAATAACCGAGTCAAAACATGTCAAGATGAAATCAGTTTGTACTTGTAAAAGTACTGTAATATCAAATACTCATCTTTGGATGTTTGTTTTTAACATTTTTCTAATAAATTAATATTTTTCTAAAAACTACTTTGTTGTAAATGTGCACCCTAAAAATCCCAAAAAATATTCCTTGAACTGTATATTCATCTATCAGGGGATGTGGTGTAGAATCTATGTTAGATGATAAGCAAAAATCTCTTCTCCCTGTTCCTCCCAACCTCCCACGACACAAATTTCAGGCTGGTTTTATCTCCGTTGTCAGAGAACTTGTCAGAAGCTATCATGCTGATAACAGAAGAACGGAGCAGGAGAAAGCCACGGGACATAGTGCTTTGAAAAGAGATAAGAAAACTCTGCAGCTATAGGTGCCCAGCTCAAATTTCATGAATCGGGTTTACACCCACTTTAATGTAAATTACCTTGACATTAGTACTCTTTTAATACACCATTAAAGCTGAATTATGGGTATGGCAACTTCTACATAGCTACTATACATTGGAGCCAGTCTGGATCAATGTGATACCTGTGGGAGCTCCGTGGAAACTAGAAATGACTGTAGTAGGCACTGCTACCACAGTGATTTCCACTAGCTTCCAGATCCAGTGCTGAGAAGTTGTGTTGCTTTTTTTTCCTGAACACAGGAAGTCTCCCGCTTGGCGCGGGCTGTGCTGCTTCTCCCTTCACTGTCCAGTCACATGTTGGGGGTGCGTCCGGGATGGCCTAGGCTTAGAGGAAGTGAGATAAACGATACTGGCCACAAGACCGCTGCCCCGTACACGCGATCGGACATTCCGACAACAAAATCCATCGGATTTTTTTCCGACGGATGTTGGCTCAAACTTGTCTTGCATACACGCGGACGCACAAAGTCGGTCGGAAATTTCCGAACGTCAAGAACGCGGTGACGTACAACACGTACGACGAGCCGAGAAAAATGAAGTTCAATAGCCAGTGCGGCTCCTTCTGCTTGATTCCGAGCACGCGTGGCACTTTGTGCGTCGGAATTGTCTACACACGATCGGAATTTACGAGGACGGATTTTGTTGTCAGAAAATTTTAGATCCAGCTCTCTCGAACTTTGTGTGTCGGAAATTCCGATGGAAAAAGTCCGATGGAGCCTACACACGGTTGGAATTTCTGACAACAAGCTCCGATCGCACATTTTCCATCGGAAAGTCCGACCGTGTGTACAGGGCATGAGGGTATCTAGTGGCAAAAAAAAAAAACTGTGGAGGAAATCTCTGGATTGAAGATGAATTTTATGGCAGAAGCTGCTTTATTTTATTTTATTTTTTTTTTATCATTGAATGGGCCATTTATTTTTTATCTATATTTTGACTGATTACAGGTTGCTTCTTGCTGAAAGTTTCTGTCACAAGTGATTAAGTGGCGTTTTGTACGAAGTGTCGCCAAGAGGATTCTAGAGCACAGGCGCATTCATTTAAGGAAGAATTACTCCTGCGCTTGTGAGAGCGTTTTGGGGTAAATTGGTAGTATTGTGGACAGTAGAAGAACTGAAAGGGACGGTGTCGCGTGTCCCGCTGCCTCGACTGACCCCGGGGTGGTCAGAGGAAGATTATGTAAAGAAAGGTGGATGGATCAACCGCTAACATCGAAGAATGTTTGATTTATTCATATATAATGGAATGCAAACATATAGATAATACCAATACTACGTTTCATACAAACAGGTAACAAAATATGCACTAAAAAAAAGTAAAAAATAGGTTAAAAGTAATATATGCCCATGTTAAGGCAAGCATTTAAAGTTGGCTGACGCGTTTCGAGGATAACCTCTTCATCAGAGCCTTGAGAACCAGAGTACAGTCTATATGAGCCGGTAGGCCAACATGTGTACATAAGAAGGAGTGGCTAGTTGGGAGGTATAGCCTGTGATGGATAATTAAATTATTCTAAGCTCCATAATGCCCCGTACACTTGGTCAGATGTGTGATAGGACCTTGTTGTCGGAAATTCCGACCGTGTGTGGGCTCCATCACACATTTTCCATCGGATTTTCTGACACACAAAGTTTGAGAGCAGGCTATAAAATTTTCCGACAACAAAATCCGTTGTCAGAAATTCCGACCGTGTGTACACAAATCCGACGCACAGAGTGCCACGCATGCTCAGAATAACTTAAGAGACGAAAGCTATTGGCTACTGCCCCATTTATAGTCCCGACGTACGCGTGTTTTACGTCACCGCGTTCTGAACAATCGGATTTTCCAACAACTTTCTGTGGCCGTGTGTATGCAAGACAAGTTTGAGCCAACATCCGTCGGAAAAAATCCATGGATTTTGTTGTCAGAATGTCTGAACAATGTCCGACCGTGTGTACGGGGCATAACAGTCCACGTCCAAACGTTCTAGGTGGAATAAAGATCAAAAATATATATAGAGTATGGAGCACATGGCAAGTATATACAATACAATTAATATGATAGATAAATGTACATATGTACACTTTGAAATACTGAAGGATACAGTGTCAATAAAAACCATAAATAATTAAATCGGTAACGAACATTGAAGCGTAAAAATAGAAACATAAAAAGAATATAAGAAATATAAACAATGTATATATATAAATATATATAAATATATAAAATTACTTTTGACCTATTTTTTACTTTTTTTTTTTACTTTTTTAGTGCATATTTTGTTCCCTGTTTGTATGAAACGTAGTATTGGTATTATTATATGTTTGCATTCCATTATATATGAATCAAACATTCTTTGATGTTAGCGGTTGATCATGCTCCCTCCATCCTCCATTCTTTACATTCATTTAACGCCGTGTAAAACATAACGGCACAAAACGGGTCATGGGTACTCTTTACAAATATGATCATCTCATTGTCCAACGTAACAATATCACTTTTAGAAAGAAGCCGTTTTATTTATTTAATTTTATTAAATTTTTTATTTTATTTTTTTGTTTAACCTTGAGCACAAAATCTAATGCCGCGTACACACGGTCGGACTTTCTGGCATACTTGGTCTGGCACACTTTCTGATGGACTTTGTCCGCCAGGTGCGCCGGACTTTCTAACGGACGGACTTGCCCACACACGACCGGACTTTCTGGCGGGCTAAGGCTGCCCGTCTTTCCGACGGACTTTCACCGAAGTTACGGCGGACTTTCAGAATGAACGGACTTACCCACACACGGACAAGTCCGTTCATTTTGAACGTGACTCAGGTGCGACGGGACTAGAAAAGGAAGTCAATCTTGCCGCTTTTATCGGCGAGATTGACACCTTGCGAGCCCCGTCGCGGGGCATACCAGGCCCTTAGGTCTGGTATGGATTATAAAGGGAAACCCCTACGCTGAAAAACGGCGTGGGGTCCCCCCTAGAATCCATACCAGACCCCGATCCGAGCACGCAGCCTGGCCGGTCAGGAAAGGGGGTGGGGACGAGCGAGCGCCCCACCTCCCTCCTACCCCCTCCTGAGCCGCATGCCCTCAACATGGGGTGTCGGTGCTTTGGGGGAGGGGGGCGCCCTGCAGGCCCCCCCACCCCAAAGCACCTTGTCCCCATGTTGATGAGGACAAGGGCCTCTTCCCGACAACCCTGGCCGTTGGTTGTCGGGGTCTGCGGGCGGGGGCTTATCGGAATCCGGGAGCCCCCTTTAATAAGGGGGCCCCCAGATCCCGCCCCCCCACCCTATGTGAATGAGTATGGGGTACATGGTACCCCTACCCATTCACCTAGGGAAAAAGTGTCAATAATAAAATACACTACACAGATTTTTAAAATAATTTATTAAACAGCTTGGGGGGATCTTCCTCCGACTTCGGGGGTCTTCTTTCGGCTTCGGGGGTCCCTCCGGTTCCTCTTCTCCCGGCGTCCGGTTGGTTCTTCTCCGCTCTCTCCGGTTCCTCTTCTCCCGGTGTTCCAGTTCTTCGGCCGCCCCTCCGCTGTCTTCAGGTAGCTCTCTTGCCAGCGGAGGTCCGGACTTCTGGGCTTCTTGTCTTCTCTTCTCTTCTCCAGATGTTGACACGACGCTCTCTCCGGCTGGACTGCTCCCTGCGGGCTCCGTTGTGACTTATATAGGCGGAGACCCCGCCCCGTATGATGTCACAGTCCCTGGGCATGCTGGGACTGTGACGTTTTAGGGGGTGTGGTCACTGGGTGATGTTGACCACGACCCCTAAAACGTCACAGTCCCAGCATGCCCAGGGACTGTGACATCATATGGGGGCGGGGTCTCCGCCTATATAAGTCACAACGGAGCCTGCAGGGAGCAGTCCAGCCGGAGAGAGCGTCGTGTCAACATCTGGAGAAGAGAAGAGAAGACAAGAAGCCCAGGAGTCCGGACCTCTGCTGGCAAGAGAGCTACCTGAAGACAGCGCAGGGGCCGGCCGAAGAACTGGAACACCGGGAGAAGAGGAACCGGAGAGAGCGGAGAAGAACCAACCGGACGCCGGGAGAAGAGGAACCGGAGGGACCCCCGAAGCCGGAAGAAGACCCCCGAAGTCGGAAAAAGATCCCCCTGAGCTGTTTAATAAATTATTTTAAAAATCTGTGTAGTGTGTTTTATTATTGACACTTTTTCCCTAGGTGAATGGGTAGGGGTACCATGTACCCCATACTCATTCACATAGGGTGGGGGGGCCGGGATCTGGGGGCCCCCTTATTAAAGGGGGCTCCCGGATTCCGATAAGCCCCCTGCCCGCAGACCCCGACAACCAACGGCCAGGGTTGTCGGGAAGAGGCCCTTGTGCTCATCAACATGGGGACAAGGTGCTTTGGGGTGGGGGGGCCCGCAGGGCGCCCCCCTCCCCCAAAGCACCCACCCCCCCATGTTGAGGGCATGCGGCCATGTACGGTTCAGGAGGGGGGGGGCACTCGCTCGTCCCCACTCCCTTTCCTGACCGGCCGGTCTGCGTGCTTGGATCGGGGTCTGGTATGGATTTTAGGTTTCCCTTTATAATCCATACCAGACCTAAGGGCCTGGTATGCCCCGTGCTCGCCGCAATAGGAAAATTTGTTTTTCCTATTGCAGCGAGCGCGAAATGCAATACCCTGCCCTCGCGTTGTATCTGGTCCGTTGGACCAGCATACACACGAGCGGGCTCTCCGTCGGACCAGCACACAGACGAGCGGACTTTCCGCCAGAAGCTGAATCCGACGGAAAGATTTAAAACTTGTTTCAAATCTAGGTCCGGCGGGCTTTTGGGAAAAAGCCCACCGGAAAAGTCCGCCGGAGCCTACACACGGGCGCATTGTCCGGCAGACTCTGGTCCGCCGAACCAAGTATGCCGGAAAGTCCGACCGTGTGTACGCGGCATAAGAAGCACTTCCAACAAAACCTATATAAAACAACCATTATTTCTGTATCCCTACAAAACCCATCTAATTAACTTCCACTTCAGTTCCCTGTCAATGCCAACGAGCGGTTACAATAGTCTACTAGGTAACAATGGTGTAGTAAATGTGTTTTGTACAAATAAATGATCTTTAGGGAAGCACATTACTTTTTTCTTCTCCATTTTTTTTTTCTCTACTGTTTCTTTTATTTTATTTTTTGTAGATATGATTTAGCAATTTTTGTACGTAGGTCTATTGTAGTTTGCAACACAGCTGGGTATGTTAAAATAGAACTAAGGGCCCATTCACACCAGAACGCGGTGCGGGGGAACCAGCTTGCTCTAGGGGCACCCAAGCAGGCTCGCTCCTGAGCCGCTGCTGTGTGTGTGTGTCCATTTACACGCGCAGCTGCGGCTCGGCCCCCCGCCCCCCTCACTCTCCTCATTGGCTCACTGGCTGTGATGGACTGCTGTCTCAGCCAATGAGGAAGGAGAATCCCCAAAGAGCAGAGGTTTAGAACCCCTTTAATAAAATGAATCGGTTGCCAACACAGCCTAATGGGTTTTTTTGGGGGTTTTTTGTGATGCAACACACCCCGAAACGCACTATCATGTTACCTTAGGGCGTTGGGATGCCATTCAAAATGAATGGCATCACATCGCAGTAGAGCTGCACGATTAGTTGTTAAGAATCGAGATCACGATTCTTTCCCCCTTGCGATCTTAAAGGGGTTGTAAACCCTCATGGTTTATGCATTTACTTACCTGGACGCTGTCATCCTCTGTCCGGGAACAAGCACACCATCTGTAGCTGGTGTCTCGTGTCCCGATTGGATAGATTGATTGACAGCCATTTGTTCCTGCTGCTGTCAATCAAATCCAATGACGCGGCGCCGGGGGGGCGGGGCCGAGTCCTGCATTCCGTGTGATTGGAGACAGATGCGGGACTCGGGAGAGCGCCCGCTCGGGTGTCCACCAAGGTGAGCGCTTCTCAAGTGTGGACACTCGATGCAGGGAGGAGCCACCAGCGCTGCCGCGGGACCCCAGAAGAGGAGGTTCGGGGCCACTCTGTGCAAAACGAACTGCACATTGGAGGTAAGTATGACATGTTTGTTAATTAAAACATAAAAAAACAAAAAACGAGGGTTTACAACCCCTTTAGCAAAGCATTTTCCCGATTCTATGCAGAGTTCTCTGCTCAAGCCCTAACTATAAACATTGTAATGTTTTGTTCTTTAGATCAAAGGAATGACCTTCGGTCTGTAAATGAGGGAAGTATAACCACTTAAAGACTAAACCTTTTTCTGAAACTTGTTGTTTTCAAGTTAAAATCATTATTTTTTGCTAGAAAATTACTTAGAACCCCAAAACATTTATATATTTTTTTTTAGCAGAGACCCTAGAGAATAAAATGGCAGTCGTTGCAATATTTTATGTCACATGTATTTGCGCAGCGGCCTTTCAAATGCAATTTTTTTGGGAAAAAAAAAATACACTTTAATGAATTAAAAAAAAAAAAAGAAAATGAAACAGTAAAGTTAGCCCAATTTTTGTGTATAATGTGAAAGATGATGCGACGCCTCGAGAATCGTGATCTTTATTCCAAGAAAAAAAAAATTGTGATTTCTTATTTTTCCCAGAATTGATACACTTTAATGAATCAATACACTTTTATGAATTTTTACAAAAAAAAACTAAACATTAAAGTTAGCCCAATTTTTGTGTATAATGTGAAAGATAATGTTACGCCACGAGAATCGTGATCTTTATTCCAAGCAAAAAAAATTGTGATTTCTTATTTTTCCCAGAATCGTGCAGCTCTACATCGCAGTAATACATGTTATGTGTGTGCCTGCACGTTACCATGATATGTTGGTAAAAATGCACCCTAAAACTAATCACTGGTCATAGAAAGCACCAATAAATACATCTATTTCAATTTAAATGTAACTAGTATTGCCATGCAGCTCTAAAATAGTTTGAACAGCACCGTACAGACTGCTTATGGGAGGAGCTTTGTGAACAGAGGAAGAATTGATGAGGGTGCTGCTGCTCTTTCATTTACCAATCAGCAGGCTGAGCGTATATTTTTGACTAAGCTGTGCATTAGAGGTTGAAATCTATGACTATGCGGTCTGACAAGGGTTTTTTGGATCACAGTGGCTTAACGATGGCAAATACACTCACTTTATTAGGTACACCTGTTCAATTTAGGTAGACCTGTTCAATTGCTTTGGTAACATAAATTACTAATCAGCCAATCACATGGCAGCAACTTAATGAATTTAGGCAATCTAGACCTGGTGAAGACGACTTGCTGAAGTTCAAAATGATCATCACAATGGGGAAGAAAGGGGGTTTAACCACTTCAGCCCCGGATGATTTGGCTGCTGAATGACCAGGCCATTTTTTGCGCTTCGGCACTGCGTCGCTTTAACTGACAATTGCGCAGTCGTGCGACGCTGTACCCAAACCAAACTGACATCCCTTATTTCCCATAGAGATTTCTTTTGGTGGTATTTGATCACCTCTGCGGTTTTTATTTTTTTGCGCTATAAACAAAAGAAGACCGACAATTTGGAAAAAAAAAAAAACAATATCTTTTACTTTTTGCTATAATAAAGTTCCCAATTTAAAAAAAAAAAAAAAAAAAAACAAAACAATTTTTTTCCTAAGTTTAGGCCGATATGTATTCTACATATTTTTGGTTTTAAAAAAAAAAAATCGCAATAAGCGTATATTAATTGTTTTTTCTGCAAAAGTTGTAGCGCCTACAAAAAAAGGGGATAGATTTATGGCATTTTTATTATTATTTTTTTTACTAGTAATGTCGGTGATCAGCGTTTTTTATCGGGACTGCGATATTGCAGCGGACACATCGGACACTTTTGACACATTTTTGGGACCAGTGACAATTATACAGCGATCAGAGCTATAAAAATGCACTGATTACTGTATGAATGTCACTGGCTGGGAAGGGGTTAACACTAGGGGGGCGATCAAGGGGTTAGGTGTGTTCCCTCACTGTGTTCTAACTGTGAGGACGATGGGACTGACTAGGAGAGATGACAGATCGCTGTTCATAATCAGTATGAACACACGATCAGTCTCTTCTCCCCTGAGAGACCCGGGATCTGTGTTTACACACACAGATCCCGGTTCTCGCTCTGTCACGAGCGATCGCGGGTGCCCGGCGGCCATCGCGCCCGCCAGGCACTTTCATCAGGTCCGGCGGCGAGCCGCGGGCGCGCGAGCGTGCCTCTGGCTAGTGGCCAAAGGGCAAAGCGACGTAAGGTTGCCCAGGGGAGCCAACCTGCCGCAGTAAAACTGCGGCAGCTGGTCCAGAAGCGGTTAAGTGACTTTGAACGTGGCATGGTTGTTGGTGCCAGACAGGCTGGTCTGAGTATTTCAAAAACTGCTGATCTACTGGGATTTTCATACACAACCATCTCTCGGGTTTACAGAGAATGGTGGGAAAAAGAGAAAATATCCAGTGAGCGGCATTTCTGTGGAGGAAAATGCCTTGTTGATGTCGGAGGTCAGAGGAGAATGGGCAGACTGCTACAGCAGCAGAAGACCACACCGGGTGCCACTCCTATCAGCTAAAAACAGGAAACTGAGGCTACAATTCGCACAGGTTCACCAAAATTGGACAATAGAAGATTGGAAAAATGTTGCCTGGTCTGATGAGTCTCGATTTCAACTGCAACGTTCAGATGGTGGGGTCAGAATTTGGTGTAAACAACATGAAAGTATGGATCCATCCTGCCTTGTATCACCGGTTCAGGCTGGTGGTGGGGGTGTAATGGTGGGGGGGGGGGATATTTTCTTGGCACACTTTGGACACCTGATGCCGCGTACACACGAGCGGACTTTTCGACCAGACTGGTCCGACGGACTATCTGACGGACTTTCAGCGGACTTCCAATGGACTTTCCCAATGAACGGACTTGCCTACACACGATCACACCAAAGTCCGACGGATTCTTACGTGATGACGTACGACCGGACTAAAATAAGGAAGTTGATAGCCAGTAGCCAATAGCTGCCCTAGCGTTGGTTTTTGTCAGTCGGACTAGCATACAGACGAGCGTTTTTTGCGACCGGACTCGAGTCCGTCGGAAAGATTTGAAACGTGTTTTATTTCTAGGTCCGTCGGACTTTTGGGGAAAAAAAAGTCCGCTGGAGCCCACACACGATCGAATTGTCCGACGGAGTCCGGTCCGCCGGACCAAGTCTGCCGGAAAGTCCATTAATGTGTACGCGGCATTAGTGCCAATTGAGCTTCGTTTAATCACCACGGCCTACCTGAGTATTGTTGCTGACCATGTCCATCCCTTTATGACTACAGTGTCCCCATCTTCTGATGGTTCCTTCCAGTAGGATAATGTACCATGTCACAAAGCTCCAATCATCTCACCACTGGACAATGAGGTCCCTGTACTCCAATGGCCTCCACACTCACCACATCTCATCCTATAGAGCAATTTTGGGATGTGGTGGAACGGGAGATTGGCATCATGGATGTGCAGCCAACAAATCTGCAGCAACTGCGTGATGCTATCATGTCACTATGGAGCAAAAATCTCTGAGGAATGTTTCCAACACCTTGTTGAATCTATGCCACGAAGAATGAAGGAAAAAGAGGGTCCCACCCGGTACTAGCAAGGTGTACCTAATAACGTGGCCAGTGAGCGTATTTTGGCGGGTAAAGCATTCCCCTTGTATATAATTTCAGCTGCATACCAATCTGCTTTCTAGAGTTCCGTTTTAATAAAATACTATATAATTATTGGAATGGGAACAAAAAAAAAATAAAAATGAGCATAATCAATGTCAAAGGAGCAGTGGAGTGAAATGTAAATATTGCAGATGACAGCCATCAAATCAGCGGCCAGGACTTAAAGGACAATGCTCAAAGGTGCCGTAAACCTTGTGCGCAAATCATAAGTTTATGCTGCGGCCTCCAGGAGTCATATGAGGCCGGCCCGCCACCGAGACCTTTCTAATTCCTTGGACTTACACTGTAAATCCTTCTCTATCAGGCTCAATGATCCGTGACCAGAAAACCAGAGGAAGAAAATCATCTGCAATGAATGAAGAATTGGTGAGATACCTAAACTCATTATCTTCCCGACTCCTCGGGGAGATGAGCAGATATAAGTCACTGGACACTGAATTTCACCACGCAGCTCTGGGCAGCTGAAACTTGACATATGATACCTGATTTTTAGCAAGCAATGCAACAATATTCAAGCATCAGTAGGCTTTAGGGTCCCTTAGTGGTTAGCATAGTTATCTTGCAATGCTGGCGTCTTGGGTTAAATTTTCTCTCGGCTGTAACATGGTGGTTGCGGCTTGGGGGGGGGGGGGGTGGTTACACAAAAAGCAGAATAAGATCTTTCAGCAGTATTCTGCATGCTCTTCACTAACACCTGTCAACAGCAATAGATGGGGTACCACACATCCCAGAGCCACACTATCGCCACCCAGAATGGTTTCCCGATCATGGGCAAAACATCATTAAGATACACGCTTATGACTGTTCAACTAGTACCAGCAAACGATCACCCATCTCTCTCTCCAGGCCACATGGGAGAGAAAGACTAACAATTCCCATCCAAGAAAGTCACCAGAGCTGGTCCACTTAATCTTTAGGTTCTCTGAACTTTGTTGCTTCTTCCTAGACCTTGACCAACTCTGATCCCTCAATCTCTCTTTAGTCTTCATTAAGATACACGCTTATGACTGTTCAACTAGTACCAGCAAACGATCACCCATCTCTCTCTCCAGGCCACATGGGGGAGAGAGACTAACGATTCCCATCCAAGAAAGTCACCAGAGCTGGTCGACTTAATCCTTAGGTTCTCTGGACTTTGCTGCTTCTCCCTAGACCTTGACCAGCTCTGATCCCTCAATCTCCCTTTAGTCTTTATTAAGATGCACGCTTATGACTGTTCAACTAGTACCAGCAAACGATCACCCATCTCTCTCTCCAGGCCACATGGGGGAGAGAGACTAACGATTCCCATCCAAGAAAGTCACCAGAGCTGGTCCACTTAATCCTTAGGTTCTCTGGACTTTGCTGCTTCTCCCTAGACCTTGACCAACTCTGATCCCTCAGTTTCTCTTTAGTCTTCATGAGATCCATCACCTCCTAGTTGGCAGCAATAGATAACCATTGAGTCTCCAAAGAAGGTCCCACTGAGATTTGAACTCGGATTGCTGGATTTAAGCAGGCCATACATGGGTCGAAAGCCGAAAGAATTTTCTTACGAAAATCTTAACTAAGAATTTTCATTCAATACTCGCAAAACATTAGTGGGCTGTAGCAATGGCAGATTTTCATGCGGCCATCGAATATGAAAAATCGGGCATGTTGGAAATTTTTGGAAAGACTAACAAAGTTCTAATAAATGATGGGAGAATCGTGCAAGAAATATAATCGAAAAAGAAATGCGCATGAGCTGTGACCTGGAAAAAAAAGAAGATTCCCAACCACAAAACTTATTTTCTGTAGCAACATGAGTTGAATTTGAAGGCTTGGTTGGTCAAATTTCGAAATCAACGTTGGCACCATCGTGCTACAAAATGTACACATTTTCTGATTTTCAAAAGAAAATTTGTTCAGAATTCGACCCATGTATGGCCTGGAGTGCTAACCATTACACCATGCAACCCCATGGCCATCCTAAATCAGTTACTAGACAAACTGCCAACTGAGGAGCTCAAACTTGGCCACCTTTCCAAAGTTCATGCTCTGCAGAGAGCAATAGATAGACAAGTCATCTTTTATAAAGTCCAAGGATGAGTAGAAATGAGGTGCTGGATGCAAATCTTTAATCAATAGAAACAGTCATTGTTTGAGCTTGACTTCATCACCTTTCCACAAAGCATGGGGCGCCTCCAAGAAGTGGGGGGGGGGGGGGGGGTCACCGAAATGGAAAAAGCCAAGTGTATTTGAGCCAAAATCTTTTCTAAAGTGGAAGGAGTAGTTGGAGTTCATACAACCGTCTTTTGTTGAACAAGATAAACTCTCTTTATTAGGGAGTTTATATATACTACTTTTACATTATGAGCAGTTGGATCTCGGGGGGGGGGGGGGGGGGGGAGGCACCAAGCAGGCATAGTGTGGCACAATTTATTAAAAAATAAGAAACAATATGAACAACAATAGCACTCACAAACAGGTGGGGATGAGGATGACAGCTCGCTGTGGATGAACCGGGATCTGGGGTCTCTGTCCGGGGTCAGAAGAGAGCAAGCCATATGGAAGGAGCCTGATGAGCCTGGGATCCAGTCAAGGGGAGCCGGTGTCATGCAGCCCTGTGTTCCTGTGGTGGTCTGTCCAGTGTTCGGATATCTGCCCAGAGTGTGTGTCTCAAACCGGAGTGTGGGAAGGAGCTGTCAGCCCATCTGCTGTGAGAGCCAATGGGAACTTCAGAAGCAAGCCACGAAGGAGTTCTTCCAACACACATGCCCCGTGCACACGATCGGATTTTCCGACAACAAAACCGTGGACTTTTGTTTGAAGGACGTTGACTCCAACTTGTCTTGCATACACACGGTCACACAAACGTTGGTCAACAATTACGAACGTGGGAACGTGGTGACGTACAAGACGTACGACGAGCCAAGAAAAAGGAAGTGCAATAGCCAGTGTGGCTCCTTCTGCTTGATTCCGAGCATGCGTGAAATTTTGTGCGTTGGACTTGTGTACACACGATCGGAAATTTCCGACAACAAAGTTTTGTTGGCGGAAAATTTCAGAACCTGCTAGCCAACATTTGTTGACGGAAAGTCCGCCAACAAATGTTCGATGGAGCGTACACACAGTCGGACTTTCAGCCAACAAGCTCACATCCAACATTTGTTGTCGGAAAATCAGATCGTGTGTACGGGGAATTAAGCTTGAGACACACACTCTGGGCGGACCATCATGGTAACACAGGACTGCCCGACACCGGCTCCCCTTAGACAGATCCCAGGATCATTAGGCTTCCTCCATACGGCTTGCTGTTTTCCGACTCCCGGACAGAGACCCCAACTCAGGGTTTCAAACTTGGACTTCCTATCCACCGCGAACTGTCATCCTCCACCCCACCCGTTTGTGAGTGCTATTGTTGTTCATATTGAGTCTTATTTTTTTAATAAATTGTGCTACACTATGTTTTCTTGGTGCCTTTTTTTCCCTCCCCTCTTGAATTCCAGATTGTGGATTCCCAGTTCATAGTAAAAGTGTCAGAAACCATGAAATCAGACCGAGACAAAAGTACAGTTAAATCACACTTGTTTAAGAATAAAAGTAAAAAGAACAAACGTAGTCAAAACATAGCCAAAGTTCAGTAACCGGAATGGATAGTCAGCCAAGCCAGAAGTCAGGGATCAATGTAGTGGAACAGCAAGCAGGATCTGGAGCCAGAAGGGATGTCAGCAAAGCAAGTCTTTAAACAGGACCGCAAGCGAATGTCTCTGTGATGTTGACCAAGGCAAAGGCAGAGATCCTCTGGACTGGACGGCTTAAGTAGGCAGGACTGACGAGCAGGATATCATCAACAGCTGACTAACTGTGGAGAGATAGGAGCTGGCAATTAGTCGATAGCTGAGCGGCCAGCTCAGAGAAGGAAGGGCTGGGCCCAGCCCTGACAAAAAGGCAGCCTTGCAAGCACCAATAGTGTCAGCCAGTCTCATAATAATTGGCATTTATTCCTATACCTTCGGGAATAAGACTTTTTATTGTTGCTTATTAATACATTAATTACTTGCTCAATAACATCCTATGACCATGAGATTGGCACAGAGATAGCACTGTAGTGTACTGTGTTTTGTGAGCAGTTGGCTCTGCCCATCCTTCAAAGTCTATCACCATCTAAAAATAAGAGCTAAACCAAGATAAATACATGGGTTTGTCATTTCTATCCTTCCCTATTGCAAATGCTAGTTTATGGCTTTCATGATTGTCCTAATATTTACGGTGATCTTTTTAATTTTTACTTTTGCAAATGTCTACTCCTAAAATTTCAGGAAAATACAGCAGTGGATTCTGAAAAAAAAAAGAAAAGAAAAACAACTATTTTGATTATTTTTATAATTAGCCTCCACAGGCATACTAAAATATCCAAATCTGCGAAATTTGCTCAAATAGCAGCTTGTAGAACCTTGCCTTCCAATCCGCTTTTAGGGCTTTATTTTTTTACAGAAAAAAAATAGAACTGCTAAAAGGATCCTTTGGGCTAGCTCACTGCTATGTTCCTTTACAATGCTACATAATTATATCATTGCTGTAATAAGAAAGTATAACTTTTTCTTAATATGTTTATAGCATTATAAATATAGCACCATCCCAGATAGGCTGCTAGTTTTGGTTAGGAAAATTTAGTTCCGTAGCTCTCCTGTAATCAGCAGAGCAGAACGTGATTGCTTTCGGGTGCTCTTTGGCTCCGCAGGCTGCAAGTTTGATTGCTCCCCCGTCTTCTGGAAGCTTCCGGAACACAGTGGGTGGGAGAGTCAAATGAGCAGCCTGAATATTTATGCAGCTCCAGCCAATCCATGGGGAGGTGTACCCAGATGGTAGTTAGGGAACCTCAGAGAGCAGGAGAGGTTTCCAGCCAGAAGGGCTGCTGCCCTTCCTGGCAGTCCAGCTGAAGATCCTGCCCGTCTCATTGAGGTCCCAGCTGTGCAAAGCTGGGGGGGGGGCTCTATCCTGCTGTTAATTCTTTGAGAGCTGGAAGAGGGGTTTCACTGAGGATACAGTCTGAGGAAACGTTCTGCCTGAGTCTGGAGGGAGACCTCCAAGTCCCAGGGACACTGTGAGTACAGACCTGAGAGAGGGATCCTACGGACCCCATGGTGCAGTAAGTTTAAAGCTTGCCTGGAGCATTGCCAATGGTGTCCCATTGCTGTCCACTTCATGTCCTACTGCTCAAAGGACTGGGTTAAGAAGTAGCTGCAAAGGGAAGTGCGTCCTCGCATTTCTGTTAGGCCTTCCGGAGTATCTCACAGCTTCCCTAAGCCCCATCTAAGTTAATCTGCAATAAACTTTAAAAAAGCAACCTCTAGACCAGTGACGGCGAACCTTGGCACCCCAGATGTTTTGGAACTACATTTCCCATGATTCTCAACTACACTGAAGAGTGCATGAGCATGAGCATTGGTTCACCATCACTGCTCTAGACTGTTTACTGAGCCAGAGGAGTAAATGTTGCTGTTTGCCTGGCTGCCACTGCAATAGTGGGGGGAGAACCTGGGACACAACTCAGGGGTGAGCTCTACATAAAGATTGAGATTGAATCCTGACTCCTGTCTATTTATAACATAGGTGATCCCTACAGATTTGGGCTGCAGAGTATTGCCATGGGGTCAAAGAGTAAGGATTCTGGGAACCCCATGCAAGCATGAAATGCCTAGGAGTAAACTGGAAACCCTAATCCTAAACCTGGTGGCAGAAATTTGGGCTACGGAGTGTTGACAGGAGGTCAATGAGTAAGGATACTAGGTGGCACCATGCAAGCATGAGATGCCTAGGAGTGGACAAAAAAACCCAAATTCCAGACCTAGTAGCAGATTTGGGCAACAGAAAAGCACAATCTATGGGATTTCATGCACAGACTGGCACTTCTTCGTCCCTCGGTCTGGTGGATTGCTGAAGTTTAGACCTGGTGGTTTGGCAGTTCTATGGCAGAACACATTTTATGTGTCATCCACTATTCTGCGGCGTGCCCTTCCTCCTTTGGTCCTTTATGGTAGCCCCAGCCTATGGCTTCCCACCCCTCTACAGCTTCTGGAACAGACACCCTGTGAAGACTCTCATGTATCCATCGACGGCGATTTAACTCCCCCTTTGTTACAATTGGCTTCATCAACAGAGAAAGGAAGGAACACCGCTCACTGACCCAGTGCATGAATATGTGAATGAGTGTGGCTGCAGTGAGTGCCGCTCCAGCCACGTTCCTCTGACATGTTGCGCCCCCCACATTAAGGCTTGATTACAGCTTGTGATCAAGCCCCGGTGCGTCAGGGGGCATGGCTGGCACTGGCTGAGGCTACACTCACTCACATATTCATGCACTGGGCCGGTGAGCGGTGTTCCTTCCTTTCTCTGTTGATGCATCTACACCCCTTATATGGTGCATAGGCGCCTGCTCCCTTCACTGGAACTGGTGGGGAGATCATTGTCTCAGCTTAGAGCGGCACTGCAAGTTATACCTGGATCTCTGGGTTGATATTCAGGCAAAAAATATTTTATCCCGATGAAGTGAATGGAGGTTGATGAAACGCGTTGAGAATGTTCATGGTATAAAAATACCTACGATATAGTCCAGTCATTTGCATTTTTTGTGCTATTGTTGACATATTAAAAATGTTGGTAAATCCATAAATGAAAGAAACAATCTAATTGTTCACAAATATACATCTCAAGCTTCTTTAAAAAATGTATTTGTAAGTATATTCTGTACCTATGTAATAAAAGCTATGGTTTTATTCTTCTTACTACTGTATGGCATTTCTTAGTAAAGTCCCATGTCCATTATACATACACTAGATAACCAAAAGTATTGGGACACCTGCCTTTACACGCATATGAATTTTAATGGCATCCAGTCTTAGTCCGTAGGGTTCAATATTGAGTTGGCCCACCCTTTGGAGCTATAACAGCTTCAACTCTTCTGGGAAGCCTGTCCACAAGGTTTAGGAGTGTGTCTATGGGAATGTTTGACCATTCTTCCAGAAGCTCAGTTGTGAGGTCAGACACTAATGTTGAACAAGAAGGTCTGGCTCGCAGTCTCTACTCTAATTCATCCCAAAGGTGTTCTATCGGGTTGAGGTCAGGACTTTGTGCAGGACAGTCATTTTCCTCCACCCCCAAACTCACTCATCCATGTGTTTATGGACCTTGCTTTGTGCACTGGTGCGCAGTCATATTAGAACAGGAAGGGGCCATCCCCAAACTGTTTCCACAAAGTTGGGAACATGAAACTGTCCAAAATGTCTTGGTATGCTGACGCCTTAAGAGTTCCTTTCACTGGAACTTAGAAACCAAGCCCAACCCCTGAAAAACAACCCCGCAACATAATCCCCCTCCGCCAAATGATTTGGACCAGTGCACAAAGCAAGGTCCATAAAGACATGGATGAGCGAGTTTTGGGTGGAGGAACTTGACTGAGTCCTGACCTCAACCCGACCTTTGGGAGGAATTAGAGCGGAGACTGCGAGCCAGGCCTTCTCATTCAACATCAGCGCCTGACCTCACAAATGCGCTTCTGGAAGAATGGTCAAACATTCCCATAGACACACTCCTAAACCTTGAGGCCACCCTTCCCAGAAGAGTTGAAGCTGTTATAGCTGCAAAGGGTGGGCCAACTCAATATTTAATCCTATGGATTAAGACTAAAGGCAGGTGTCCCAATACTTTTGGAAATATTGTGTATGTATTTGGACAACAGAGTGTTGCTGGAGGGTCAAAAAGTTCTGTAAACCCTATATATGTATGTATGTATGAGATTCCTGGGTGTGGACTGAAAACACTAAACCCAATTACAGATATTTGGGCACACACATTTCTGATACCATCGCTGGTATTACATATTTCTTGACTATTTCTCAGCCTTTCCGTAGCAGATATTTAGTCAACAGAGTGTTGCTAGAAGGTGAAAGAGTGAGATTTGTGGGAGCCCCGTGCATGGATGAGAAGCCTAGGAGTGGACTGAAAACCCTAACCCTAATTACAGGTATTCGGGCACACACATTTCTGAGACCATCGCTGGTATCACATATTTCTTGACTATTTCTCAGCCTTCCCTTACGAGAAAGTAGGAGATCTTCTTGAAAATGTTAGAAATGTAGAAAAAAGATATTGCGGACTGAACAGTTTGTGGGAGGAGAACTTTGTGGAATTAATAGAGTAATTTTCCATAAACCAGATACATATATGTATTATTCAATTCTGCCCGTACAAACTCGAAGTTCATATCAAGCCCCAAATGAGCAGTAGCAGTCTTTCCTCCCCTCTATCAGATCAGGGATTATTGTTTCACGGAGATGAAAAGAAAATTATTAATGTGGCTATTTACCTGTTTTCCTTGTTTGATAAAACACACGGCAGCGCGGCACATATTGTGCCATAAATTATTCAGGCAATTTGCATGTTTTCCAGAATCTGGCGTTAAACTTATCAAAGTGTGTGTGTCATCTATTAATAACACAGGAGGAAATGACTGACAATGTAATAAAGATTTTATAGTGTCTGTCACTCCGGGATGAATATTACATGTTGTGGTAAGCCATTACCATCTATAGCGCAAGAAGACAATGCTGCAGACTTTCCGCAATTATAAGAGGACATTAAAATTGGAAGGGAAGAGCTTTCATCAAGGGTTATGCATGTTCGCGGCTAAAGTGACCATGAACAGGATGATATTTTTCGGGAAGAATAGACAAAGTCTCAATATCTTTTCTAAGAAGGTTTTAGGCGGGTGCAGTTAGCCTTCCCACCTGTATTTGGCTTAATGTATGGGAAGGGGAGCCATGTGAGGGAACTGGTCCCCTAGATATTATGTGCAGTGTCTTGAGAGAGAAAAGTAGTCTGATTGAACCCAGAACTCTCGAGAAACTTTGGTGGCCATCTTGGTTGAAGGTACTTTTTAAATAAGGGACTCCATCTCATTTTGGTATGCTTGCGAGTGAACAATCAGTGACAGGAACCCTCATGTGAGGGACGATACGGTGCACGGAGAGGTTCCAGATGGGAAGGGATATCTCAAGGAAGTTTTTCATCTCATACACTCCAGTGATTTATACAGAGGCATGGAACCAGTACATCCTGCAGAATTATCTTGTACACATTACAAGAAATGACTCTGATCAAAGCTGTCCTCCCGGTAACACATCTGGTTAAATACTGAGACTGTATTACTCTGGATCACTATATATATATATATATATATATATATATATATATATATATATATATATATATATATATATATATATATATCAGCGCCAAAGTACAGGTTAAAAACATTGCTCAAGACTTATATAAAGAATATTGGTGCAACATATACTGTGTGAGAGTGATTCCTCCCAAGCAAGGGACAGCAACCTAAGTTAGGCCCCCTTTACAGGTGGGCAAATAATTTTTTTGCAACTCTTTTAGACCAATGGTTTGAAGCCAATTATTGGTTGCTTCCCCTTGTTTCAACTTAGAACGTTTACAGATATAATTTAGATTGTATTAAAAACCAAGTTCAAGACCTAAGGTCAATAGACCATCAATGGTCTCTAGGTGCTTAGTCACGTGTCAGGTGGTCCATAGGCAGGGCTTTTTTTCAGCAGGAACTAGGGGGGAACTCAGTTCCACCACCTCTGGCTTAGGTCTTCTGCTCCCTGCTCACCACTATCACTTGGTAACACTGAAGTCCAGCTTCTGCATTTAGAAGTGAGTGCTTATCTCCCAGTAGCTCCCACAGGTCAGATCTCCTGCGCAGATCCCACTGAGTGCCGGACAGGGACAAGGGAGATACAGAACAGGTACCCAGGTTTCAGTGCAGTCATGGGCAGGAGAGGGTGCGTGGTAGGCCGCACCCTCTGTGGTCTCTATTTTTTCCCTGGTGACCAGTTGTTGATGCTCCTACTGCATGATCTCCCTGCAAGTGACTGTAGTATAGCATAGTATGCTGGGAGGCACTACAGCCAGATAGGTGTTTCAGCTTAATATTGCAACAAAGGTGAGACATATGACAGATGGTGAAGCTTTTAAGGAGGGGGGGATGAGGGCAGTGGAGGGAGGGGTTGTATGCAGAGGGAAGAGCTACTATTTGATGCCATTTGGCAGGTATGTGTGTGTGGTGGGGATGGTTGACTTCCTGCACCTATTCTCTGAGAAAAAAAAAGCCCTGTCCATAGGTATCTTCCCTTGTTCTTCTATAGGATTTGTTGTCATAGGTGCCAGTGAGCAGTGGGGTGGTAGAACATTTTCTTCTACAACCTTCCTGACTCTGCCAGAACTAAGCGTGGCAGAGTGCTCAATGCATATTCAGCCATCGCTGACAACAAAGAGGAAAACCAAAGTAGAGATAAGAGTAAGGTGCTGCCCTGGGATCTCCAATCAATCCATATTGATGTCCTTAGTTCAGCCCAATAGTTTAGCACCGATAGCTCCCCACAAAACAGGGAGCGCCTCCCGAGGGGTAGAGATCACCCAAAATCAGTATTCTATGTATATTTGAGCCCAGAGAAGTGAAACAAATGTTTAATGAAGACCAAAAGTATTTACTTAATTCCACAAATGAAAAAGCTAGCCATTGTTTTTCATGTGGCCAAAACAACCCACCCTTCATCAAGGCTTCAGTGCTTCGCACAGCGTCTAATAGACTCAAGAGTAAATGCCCTGGACACAACAATCAAAGCAAGAAGTCAACTGTCTTAATTTGGCCACCAAAAAAGAATGGTTGGCTTTAGTTTTCTTTTTGGTCTTAGTGGAATCAAATAAGTACTTTCAGATGCTAAGAAACATTTGTTCGGCTCTCTATCTAGCTTAAAATTACCAAAGAGGAAAAGACTTTCCGTCCCTTTTGCTGCTCCATTGTCCGTAGGTAAGGCGCCAGTGCAACCCTGAATGGAGATGTTGGCTCATCCTACACCAATAAATTTCGTCAACCATTTTTCACGGTGCAGGTGTCCATTTTTCAAGAACATCACATGAAAAAGAAGAGGGTGAAGACATATTTGAAGAGGGAGGACTCGCTGAATGGTTCTGACCAGTATGTGCAGCCATGCAGTTGGGAGGGAGCAGAAACCAACTGATGATCTCATCCTCCTACATTCCCCAGCATGTTCCGTGTCAGCACATGTGAATGCAGGACACCTGATTGGCCACAAATGCTACTCCTTCATCTCCTAGTCCAAGTGCTGCAGTTACAAAATGAAGTCAAATTCGGTTATTTATGCTAATGCAATTTAGGAGGGAAACGTGGACTGTACAGATAACGAATTGCAAGGTCAGCAAATTGTAGCTTCACAATGAACCTATTTAGTATGGGAACGACTGACAGAAAAGACAAACCTGAATTTTCTTTTTTTTTGTCTGCCGCAGTTGTTACTTAAACAATTAAATGCTTAATGTTTGACCCATACATCCTTACAGTCTTTGCAGATTTAATTACTTAAGAAGGTAATTTACTTTACAGACATTTCAGCCTTTAACAAAAAAAAAGAGCAGGTATATATAAAGGAAGCTTTTGTTTTACATCCTAACTGTCAGAAGCTGCTTTTTTTTGTAGAGAAGAGCGTACCTCGCAGCTTAAATTTGATTTCAGATATATATAGGGACCTTATAAAAAAATAAGAGCAAAGGCGTGGAAAAGGTCAAAACAAAGGAGCAAAATCTTAAGTGAGAAAAACAAATACGGCCTTATAATACAGAGAGAAAGCATAGCAAGGGAGCAGAGGAAAATTACAACAAGGAACCCCATTTGTGAGAAAAGAGACCAAAACCAAGAGTATCATCTGCCTTTGGATGAAGAATTTTAACCAATAAGGCATACAGGTAGATGTAGGCAAAAAACACAGTCCCAAAGAGAAAACATGCTCTACCGAAAATTACCTGAATGACTGGAAGACGATCCTCTGGCCCATAGGTCTTTGGAATGTAGCAATAATCCTCATGAATTCTTTATTGGCTACATGGAAGAATATAGCAGTAACATCCCAACACATTTCAGCCAAAGCCTTACTCATAGCATAAGTTATGCCCTGTACACACGATCGGACATTGTTCGGACATTCCAACAACAAAATCCATGGATTTTTTCCGACGGATGTTGGCTCAAACTTGTCTTGCACACACACGGTCGCACAAAGTTGTCGGAAAATCTGATCGTTCTGAACCCGGTGATGTAAAACACGTACGTCGGGACTATAAACGGGGCAGTAGCCAATAGCTTTCGTCTCTTTATTTTTTTCTGAGCATGCGTGGCACTTTGTGTGTCGGATTTGTGTACACGCGATCGGTATTTCCGACAACGGATTTTGTTGTCGGAAAATTTTATAGCAAGCTCTCAAACTTTGTGTTTTGTGTGTCCGAAATTCCTATGGAAAATGTGTGATGGAGCCTACACACTGTTGGAATTTCCGACAACAAGGTCCTATCACACATTTTCCATTGGAAAATCCTATCGTGTGTACAGGGCATTAGGCTTAGGCCAAAATGTGTTGGCCTGTTACTGCTGTACAGGGCCGGTACAAGGGGTGGGCGAGAGGGGCGGGTGCCCTGGGCGGAGTGTGAGAGGGGGCGGATTTCTCCCTCTGCTCGCTGACTCTGAGCATAATGTGAGAGCCGCTCCGACCGATCTGCTCCCTCCCCCTCATTGGCAGGGAGGAGAGCGACTTCAGAGGGATTGAACCAGCAGGGGAGGAGCGGACAAGCCTCCCATTATCTTGGTAACTGTGAAGAAACAGACTGATTTCTCCCGTCCGTAGGATAGGAGAATCAGTCTGTAATATTGTGAAACTGGTGGCTGCAGCTGTGTAAGTGTGTCTGACTGTGACACTTACACAGCCCAGCGAACACATTACCTCCCCCCTCACTGACAGGAGATCAGGGAGGAATACAGCACCTCCTCCTCCCACCTCTGCTCCTTCAGTGACTTCCCGCCCCGCCCACACTATCCCCATACAGCTCCTCCCATCTCTGCTCCTCCAGTGACTTCCCGCCCCGCCCACACTATCCCCATACAGCTCCTCCCATCTCTGCTCCTCCAGTGACTTCCCGCCCCGCCCACACTATCCCCGGCGTGCAGATGTATCTGAAGAGAGGGGATGTGTGGGAGGGAAATATGAAAACAGCAGCTGCAGATCCTGTGTGCCAAAGATGCCTGAGTATCCAGCCTGGACCTGGGTGAGTGAGCAACTGTGTACACTACAGTGCAATGTAATCACTGAACTGTCCTTATCTCCATCTGTCTCCCCCTCCCCCCATCATGTTCTTTCAAGATATTCACTAACTTTCACTTTCAATTTCAGTTAGACAATAGATGGTACAAATTTCTTTCCAGTAACCACAGATTGCAGGAAAGAAATGTAAATGATTGCCCTGTCAGCACAGTCAGTGCTGACAGGGGAATCCCTTCTGCTGAGCAATTGTATTGTCCCCACAAACAGTGATTATCACTAGCAGATATAGCAACCGCTAGTGATAATCATAAGTATCCGGCAGGCTGGTTGTACCCAATTTGATCGATCAACTTGGTACATTCAGCCTGCCCATTAATGGTTCTAATCTTAGCCAGTTCTCGCTGAAACAGCTGAGATTTAACCACTTGCTTACTGGGCACTTAAACCCCCTTCCTATCCAGACCAATTCTCAGCTTTCAGCGCTGACGCACTTTGAATGACAATTACGCGGTCATACAACACTGTACCCAAATGAAATTTTTATCATTTTTTCCCCACAAATAGAGCTTTCTTTTGGTGGTATTTGATCACCTCTGTGGTTTTTATTTATTGTTAAAAAAAAATGTAAATGACCGAATGAAAAAAAAAAAAAAAAGTTATTATATTTTGTTATAAAATTTGAAAACAGGTAATTTTTCTCCTTCATTGATGTACGCTGTTGAGGCGGCACTGATGGGCACTGATCAGTTACACTGATAGGTGGCATTGATAGGTGGCACTTGTGGGAATTGATAGCTGGCACTCATGGGCATAGGTAGGTGGCAATGGCAGGTGGCACAGATGAGGCATAATTGCCTCTTCCTCTTCGGGACCAATGTCCCTTGCAGATGAGCCAGTGATCAGCTTTTTTTTCTCCTCGCGCTGTCAGCGTGAGGAGAAAAAAAAACGATCACAGAGCTTTTGTTTTGATCATGTGATCAGCTGTCATTGGCTGACAGCTGATCACATTGTAAGGGGCCGGGACTCAGTGACTCGGTGATCACAGCGCGCACAGGGCACGTGCACTCCCAGAAATTCAGGTCCGCGCTGTGGCCGTCATTCAGCTATAGCGTGGATGTCAAGAGGTTAAACTATCTTAGTCTTCGCTCTTGGGCAGCCCATCACTTTTTTCATTCAACTATTAGGTTGAATGAAAAAATAAAAGAATGTTCCAATTCCCCCATCTACACATTCCAGGTGGAAGGGGGAATCCTCCCACTGTGGACGAGTGGTGGAATCCATTGTGGTGGTGTATGGAGCCAAAAAGATTAGAATTGTGTCAATGTCCCAATATTTATGGACCTGACTGTACATATAATTAAAAGGTGTGAGTGAACTCTGTTTCTATCACATTAAACCTAATTAAATTTGTATTGTTTTAAGTATATCCTTGTTTTGAAATGACATTGATTCTTTCTTAAAAATGGGGGGGGGGGGGGGCGCAGTTTGCCATCTTTGCCCTGGGCACCAAATGGCCTTGTCCCAGCACTGCTGCTGTATCATGCCATGTAGCCAATAAAGAATCCATGGAATGGATGTTACCAAGTAACCGGCTTCATTATATTGAAAGATGTGGGCAAAAGTGGTCTTTCACATCTGTGAATTTGTTTAAAGTGGTCCACAGACTATATACAAAACAAGACAAGATCTCGTGCAATAAAAATAGTGTTCAAAAGCAAGTGAACAACTCACAGACATCCAAGAGTAGGAAGAGCATCTCTGGCCAGTGGAGTACTCTCAGCTAAAGACAGCCCACACACCTTGGCTGGTTGTGGGGTTGTGATAAAGTCCTTGCAACAGTTCATTAACTCCAAAGATGGGACCTGGACCATTGGTTTGCAATACCAGTCACCCGAGGACACCTCTAAGGTGCCGAATGTTTTCAAGTTGGGGGTCAAGCAGGCGACACCTTTTAAATACTTCTTTATTGACTCCAAAGACAAGACTGTTTTTAGAACTCTTCATCAAAGTAGGCTTGATAAAGAGGTACATTTCTTGAAATGTACCACCTTCCTGACCCCTCAAATTGGAAACCTCCTGTACCGTTTCCCTAGAGATGTCCTGTGGTGACAGGCTTTCCCACTCACTGGAGATATCTGGAGCGAATCCAGTCTTTGGAGTTAACTGCAAGAACTGTATCACAGCCCCGCTGCAGCCACCATGTGAGAGCTGCAACTAAGCGACTACTCCACCGGCCTGAGATACACTTCTTACCATTGGGTGTCTATGAGTTGTTAACCTGCTTTTAAACACTATTAAACTCATCATTTTCAGCGCATAAGTCTTGTGAGCTCATGTCTTGCTTGTTTGCTGCAGTAAATGGGTACCCTCCATTTTTTGGACTTGCAGGATCAAGTGCACCCTTAACTTATTGAGCTTCCCCCACCTTCTTTCGAGTTGTGAACGCCTGATCCATGTTGAAAAATGGTCCACAGCCTACTAAACTATACAGCTGACCAATGAGATTTCTGCATTTGCAAATTGGAAAGGCAAGGTGTACAAAAGTTGTAGGCGACTATTAATGGGTTTTGGAACAAGTACAGATAAGGCCAAGCCAATCACACTTACTTGTACATGAGGCAAGGCCGGCCATGACTTATGGGATGTAGGGGGGATTCTTTGTTACACTGTTGCACAGCTTAACATTTCAACTACAGCCGAGGGGTTAATTATACTGCTTTGTTTATTGTTCACGAGTATTGCTGATAAAATGTCACAACTATCAAAATAATTACATTTACTTTCATCAGAAATAAGACAGCGCCATGTATTATGCATAGAGATTTTTTTTCTGCCAAAAATATGATTTCATAAACACATTTAAATTAGACGAATGCTAACAATTATTCAATCCATTCCTGTCCAAGAACCAAGTTAACTTTTCTTTATGGATGTGTAATATCTTTACTCAGAAATTGTATCTTTTCAGAGACCCAGTTTCAAATCCCAAAGCATTGGGTCCTATGCCCAACAATGGCTCCAATTGGAGCCCATATGCCAGGTTCCTAGTCAAAGTGGACTTAGAATCAGAGATATTTTCCATGTTAAAAGGATGCATGCTAAGTGAGGTGTAAGGCCTCTTTCTCATAGGCAACCAGGGGGTGGTAAAAAGAGGCAGGCAATCCACAGTTTTAACACCAACCACCCCGCTTTCCCTAGGTGCCCACCTATAGACCAAAAGACAGGTGGAGGAGACTGTCCACATGCCATGGCCTTGATGCTTGTTGTGTCATGGGTGCCAAAAAATGTAATGCGGTATGTCAAGCGGACAGCCTGTAAAACTTGGCCATTCAAGTAAATAGGGGCGTGCCGCAACTGCGAGCCAAAGCTCAACACTTGACACTTCTTCAGTTGCTCACCTAAAGTCCAAAATACAGCTGGAGGAGACTGTTCACATTCCATGGCCTTGATGCTCTGTGTCGCGGGTGCAACAAATTAAAGGCAAAAGTCAAGTCAAACTCAGCCATTCAAGTCAATAGGGCCATGCTGCAACTGCAAGCCAAAGCCCAACACTGTGGGGTATATTAGCTCCATTGTAAGTTTCCATTTTTAAAAAACAAAACAAAAAACAGGCATTCAGGAGACGGCAGGATTGCCTTCTGAACGCCTGACAGCAACGGCTTTACCGCACTCCAAAAAATGTTCAACTGCAGGTCGCTTTTCAGAGCATGGGCTAATTTAAGTCTAGCCCAGCCTTTCTCATCCGTTTAACCCCAAAGGAACCCTTACACAAAATTTCAGGTCTTGAAGAAACAATGCTAATATTAATACAGTTTGGGTCAGTGGAAAAAATGCCATCCTTACAGTGGTGGTCAAAATGCCACACCTACAGACCGATAAAATTATCATTATGTCATGCAGCTGGCTCTGCCAAGTGACATTAGCCCTGAAAATATGCAGACCCAACAGATGGGAGGTCAATCAGCCACAGCTAAGGAAACCTCTAGGAACCTCTGGAAGAACCCTAGGGTTCCACAGAACCCTGGTTGAGAATGGAGGATCCAGCCACCTACACTACCGTTCAAAAGTTTGGGGTCACATTGAAATGTCCTTATTTTTGAAGGAAAAGCACTGTACTTTTAAATGAAGCTAACTTTAAACTAGTCCTAACTTTAAACAAATATACTCTATACATTGCTAATGTGGTAAATTACTATTCTAACTGCAAATGTCTAGTTTTTGGTGCAATATCTACATAGGTGTATAGAGCCCCATTTCCAGCAACTATCACTCCAGTGTTCTAATGGTACAATGTGTTTGCTCATTGGCTCAGAAGGCTAATTGATGATTAGCAAACCCTTGTGCAATCATGTTCACACATCTAAAAACAGTCTAGCTCCTTCCAGAAGCTACAAAACTGACCTTCCTGTGAGCAGATTGAGTTTCTGGAGCATCACATTTGTGGGGTCAATTAAACGCTCAAAATGGCCAGAAAAAGAGAACTTTCATCTGAAACTCGACAGTCTATTCTTGTTCTTAGAAATGAAGGCTATTCCATGCGAGAAATTGCAAAGAAATTGAAGATTTCCTACAACGGTGTGTACTACTCCCTTCAGAGGACAGCACAAACAGGCTCTAACCAGAGTAGAAAAAGAAGTGGGAGGCCGCGTTACACAACTAAGCAAGAAGATAAGCACATTAGAGTCTCTAGTTTGAGAAACAGACGCCTCACAGGTCCCCAACTGGCATCTTCATTAAATAGTACCCGCAAAACACCAGTGTCAACATCTACAGTGAAGAGGCGGCTGCGGGATTTTGGGCTTCAGGGCAGAGTGGCAAAGAAAAAGCCATATCTGAGACTGGCCAATAAAAGAAAAAGATTAAGATGGGCAAAAGAACACAGACATTGGACAGAGGAAGACTGGAAAAAAGTGTTGTGGACGGATGAATCCAAGTTTGAGGTGTTTGGATCACAAAGAAGAACGTTTGTGAGACGCAGAACAAATGAAAAGATGCTGGAAGAATGCCTGACGCCATCTGTTAAGCATGGTGGAGGTAATGTGATGGTCTGGGGTTGCTTTGGTGCTGGTAAGGTGGGAGCTTTGTACAGGGTAAAAGGGATTCTGAATAAGGAAGGCTATCACTCCATTTTGCAACGCCATGCCATACCCAGTGGACAGCGCTTGATTGGAGCCAATTTCATCCTACAACAGGACAATGACCCTAAACACACCTCCAAATTGTGCAAGAACTATTTACAGCAGAAGCAGGCAGCTGGTATTCTATCGGTAATGGAGTGGCCAGCACAGTCACCAGATCTGAACCCCATTGAGCTGTTGTGGGAGCAGCTTGACCGTATGGTACGCCAGAAGTGCCCATCCAACCAATCCAACTTGTGCGAGCTGCTTCTAGAAGCGTGGGGTGCAATTTCTCCAGCTTACCTCAATAAATTAACAGCTAGAATGCCAAAGGTGTGCAATGCTGTAATTGCTGCAAAAGGAGGATTCTTTGATGAAAGCAAAGTTTGATGTAAAAACAATGTTATTTCAAATACAAATCATTATTTCTAACCTTGTCAATGTCTTGACTCTATTTTCTATTCATTTCACAACGTATGGTGGTGAATAAGTGTGACTTTTCATGGAAAACACAAAATTGTTTGGGTGACCCCAAACTTTTGAACGGTAGTGTAAGTGTAGCACTTCCAGGTATTTTTCACCTCATCACAACAGATCACAACATTTCCCCTGACAATACCGTCATCTGCTTTTCTCTCAAGAAGGACAGAGCCACCTTATGTCAGGTGTCCTCCAGGGTGAGCATTTACTTTATGGACTGAAATGGCGTCTCAGAGATGAAAAGATCATGTAAATCCTGACGCCTGATCACAGATCACCCTCTGCTACAATGTTACAATGTTGCAGTCTGATCATTGAGGGGACTAAGGAAATGCTTATTTCTGCCTGCACAGGCCTAATGGGCTTATCCCAGTCACTGGATAGCATTTTAATGATAGTTGTTCCTATAAATTGTGACATGGCAGGAATGTATTCATGCAGTCTTGTAAAGCCAATGAAAGGTCTACCCCAACCTATTATTGGGTTTCCCATTGACTATCATGGTTCCATTGCTTCAAACTGGATAGCTTTTTAATGGTGAAAGGAACGGCTGTGCCTACATATTGTGACATGGCAGTAATGTATTCATGCAGTAGAGTAAAGTAAATTGAATATTCCATCGAAACCTATTATTAGGCTTCCCATTGGCCATCATGGTTCCATCACCTGGAACCGGGTGGATTTTTGTTGGTGAAACGAACAGTTGTCCCGATAAATTGTGACATGGAGGGAATTTTTTTTCATACGGTCTGGAAAAGCCAATGAAAGTTCCATCCCAACCTATTATTGGGCTTTCCATTGGCCATCATGGTTCCATCACCTAGAACTGGATGTCTTTTTAAGGTGAAAAGAAACAGTTGTTCCTACATATTGTGACATGGCAGGAATCTATTTTTGCAGTCCTGTTAAGCCAAAGAAAAGTCCATCCCTACATATTACAGGGCTTTCCATTGGCCATCATGGTTCCATCGCCTGGAACTGGATGTCTTTTTCAATGGTGAAAGAAACAGTGGTTCCTACAGATTGACAGAGTGACATAGCAGGAATGTATTCCCATTATTGGGCTTCCCATTGGCCATCATGGTTCCATCACCTGGAACTTGATGGCTTTTTAATGGTGAAAGAAACAGTTGTTCCTATATATTGTAACATCACAGGAATTTAATCATGCAACCTTGTAAAGCCAAAGAAAGTTCCATCCCAACCTGTTATTGGGCTTCCCATTGGCCACCATGGGTCCATCACCTGGAACTAGATGGCTTTTTTTTGGTGGAAGGAACGGTTGTCCCCATAAATTGTGACATGGCAGGGATATATTCATACAGTCTTGTAAAGCCTATGAACGTTCCATCCCAACCTATTATTGGGCTTTATGTTGGCCATCATGGTTCCATTGCCTGGAACTGGATGGCTTTTTAATGGTGAAAGGAACAGTTATTCCTACATATTGTGACATGGCTGGAACTTAATCATGCAGTCTTGTAAAGCCAATGAAAGTTCCATCCCAACCTGTTATTGGGCTTCCCATTGGCCACCATGGGTCCATCACCTGGAACTAGATGGCTTTTATTTGGTGAAAGGAATGATTGTCCCCATAAATTGTGACATGGCAGGGATATATTCATACAGTCTTGTAAAGCCTATGAACGTTCCATCCCAACCTATTATTGGGCTTTCCGTTGGCCATCATGGTTCCATCGCCTGGAACTGGATGGCTTTTTAATGGTGAAAGGAACAGTTATTCCTACATATTGTGACATGGCTGGAAATTAATCATGAAGTCTTGGAAAGCCAATAAAAGTTCCATCCCAACCTGTTATTGGTCTTCCCATTGGCCATCATGGTCCCATTGCTTCCAGAGAAGATTTAATCTGAGGTTTCAAAACCTCTCTCATGCAACCCATACACACATTTTCAAAGCCTGTCTGTCTAATTTGCTCTGTATTTACCAGGGCACTAACACGATAATAACTTAATGAATATGAACATCCTGTCTTAATACGGAACAAAGGAAACCACTAGAAAATAGATGGTTAATAATGGAAGTTTTAATTAGACTCCCTGCGATTGAAAATTACTAGCGTGCCCATCTGATCTTCATAAAAAAAAAAAAAAAAGAAATATAATAAAACAACTTAGATGCAAAGTTAGCAATTAACGTATATCACGCTACGGCAAAGGTAAGTGAACAGAAAGCTTTATCCCTTAATTTGAGGCTCGTTAAGACAGAAATTATTGTCCTGGCAGTGCTTTTAAATTTCAATATTGTATAACAGTACAAAGGGTCAGAGGTAGTTCGGCTTGGTAATTTCAGCGAGTGCCTTCCTGTTTCCTCCCGCAATAAAACTGGGCATTAAGCTCAAAAAGGCGCCACCCCCCCCCCCCCCCCCCACCCTCCCCAACCAATGCCAGGAAATTAGGTTTTAAATCTTGGCAGCGTCCATTTTGGCATCTCCGTGTGAAAAAGTCAAGCCTTTGCATTTTCCTTTCCCTCTCGTGGATATGCAAGTTTATTTACAATTGCACAGAGGTTCGAAAAACTCATTTTATCTGAAATCAAATTTAAGCCGCGGGTACGCTCTCCTCTAATAAACTGCAGCTTATGACGGTTAAGATGTAAAACAAAAGCTTCGCTATATACACCCGCTTATATTTTATGTTATTTTAAAGGCTGAAGCGTCCGTAGAGTAAATTGCCTGTTTTGTTTTTTTTTAAGTAATTACATCTGGGAAGAGTGTAAGGATATATAGGTCAACCATTAAGCATTTAATTGTTTAAGGAGCAACTGCGGTGGACGAAAAAAAAAGAGAAAAGAAAAGAAATTGTGGTCGGTCTTTTTTGTCGGTAGTTCCCATGAAAAATAGGTTCACCCCAAAGCTATAATTGATAACCTTACAATTTGTATTATTATTATTACTATAGTGTCAATGGTTTTCAACATAAATCCTGTACAGTCCAAGCACATATATATATATATATATATATATATATATATATATATATATATATATATATATATATATATATATATATATATATATATATATATATATATATATATAAATATATATATGTATATATAATGTGCATGCGCAGTGACCTCATGGCTTCCGTCTATGCCTAACACGTTTCGTCATTTATATATATATATATATATATATATATATATATATATATATATATATATATATATACACATACACACACACACCTATACACACTATATTGTCTAAAGTATTGGGACGCCTGCCTTTACACGCACATGAACTTTAATGGCATCCCAGTCTTAGTCCGGAGGGTTCAATATTGAGTTGGCCCACCCTTTGCAGCTATAACAGCTTCAACTCTTCTGGGAAGGCCGTCCACAAGGTTTAGGAGTGTGTCTATGGGAATGTTTGACCATTCTTCCAGAAGCGCATTTGTGAGGTCAGGCACTGATGTTAGACGAGAAGGCCTGGCTCGCAGTCTTTGCTCTATGTCATCTCAAAGTTGCTCTGTCGGGTTGAGGTCAGGACTCTGTGCAGGTCAGTCAAGTTACTCCACCTCAAACTCACTCATCCATGTCTTTCTGGGCCTGCTTTGTGCACTGGTGTGCAGTCATGTTGGAACAGGAAGGGGCCATCCCCAAACTGTTCCCACAAAGTTTGGAACATGAATTTGTCCAAAATGTCTTGCTATGCTGACGCCTTAAGAGTTCCCTTCACTAGATCTAAGGGGCCAAGCCCAACCCCTGAAAAACAACCCCCCACACCATAATCCCCCCTCCACCAAAGGATTTGGACCAGTGCACAAAGCAAGGTCCATAAAGACATTGATGAGAGAGTTTGGAGTGAAGGAACTTGACTGGACTGGACACAGAGTCCTGACCTCAACCCAATAGAACACCTTTAAGATGAATTAAAGAGGAGACCGCCCAATACTTTTGGCAATATAGTGTGTGTATATATATATAAAATTTCAGCCCCTTTTAATCCTTCATAGACTGGGAGAGGGAGGGGCGGTACTTGTGGCCAATCAGGTGTCCTGCATGCACAAGTACTGACAAGGCACATGCCGACAAAAAGGAGAGCAAGAAGAGATGAGCTCATCAGCTGCTTTCTGCTCCCTTTCTGTGCAATCCCAAGCTGGGAGGGCAGGGAGGTGACCTTGCTCTGTTTCCTAAAGCATTTGTTACCCCAACACTTCATATTCCTGATATGTGCCTGCTGTACCATGTACTTGTATCAGAAAGTATCCTGTTCTCTTTATATTGCTTCCTTGGTGTGAAATCCCTGGTGTACCTGCCAGACCCTGTACTTTCCTACTAAAAAAACTGACCGCACTAAGCAGGAGAGCACACCGTGTTCAGATCTCTAGCTATGCTGGGAACTCAGTGTACTCTCTTCCAATGATCAGACTTGTCCTGGCATGCCCCCTGCTGCACAGCCATTCACTGGGAAGCTCAGCGTGCTGCTGCTTCTTCTCACCCAGCTCTTATGCAACTGAGAACAGAGGGAATGTGAGCACTTATAAAAAAGAGAAAAAAGATATTCGTAGTTTTTTATATCTATATCTGAACAAAAATGTTTTGCATTTCATTTTTGTTTTAAACTGAATGGGTTGATTTTTTACACTCACTTTAACAGAAGCAGACAAAAATCAGGTCATTGTACAGTCTTGGAGGACTGTGTAAAACTCAGGACTGAATGTAAATATATATAATGTATATATATATATATATATATATATATATATAGAATGTATGTATGTATATATATATATATATGTATATATATATATATATATATATATATATATATATATATATATATATATATATATATATATATATATATATATATATATATATATATATATAGTGCATGTGCAGCGACCTCATGGCTTCCGTCTCCGCCCAACACGTTTCGTCAGTTATTTATATAAATAAATTAGCCAAGATAAGCTTGAAACATTTGTTTGATGTTGCATTTTTCTAAAGCTGAACAGCAGGTAAGATAATATAAATATATATATATATATATATATATATATATATATATAGAGAGAGAGAGAGAGAGAGAGAGAGAGAGAGAGAGATCTATATAGATATATATCTATATAGATATCTATAGATATAGATATCTATATATATATATTTATATTATCTTACCTGCTTTTCAGCTTTAGAAAAATGCAACATCAAACAAATGTGGATCTTAACGTGTTGGGCATATATATATATATATATATATATATATATATATATATATATATATATATATATATATATTATCCTACCTGTTGTTCAGCTTTAGAAAAATGCAACATCAAACAAATGTTTCAAGTGGATCTTAGCTAAAGCCCAGTGGAACCCAGAATATGCACAATGTTGAATGAATGTAAAAACGCCAAGCGGAATAAGACTTGCATTTCATTTTCATGGTGTTTTTACTTAGTTATCATTGTATAACAATATTTTTTTATACTATTTGTGACTGTTCTGGGTTCCGCTGGGCTTTGTTGTTCCATGACTTCCTGTAGCGGCTCTTCCTGTCATTAGTTTAGCTTGAGAAAGGAGTGTGCATGTCCTGAAACGCGTAGCCACGCCCTGCCATCCCCCCATTGTGACATCATCTCCGCCCGGCGAGGCCGATGCATGCATCGTGCTTCCGGAACCGATGGAGCATTATGCCGAACACACCAAGCAGGCAGCCACTCAACCATGGACACAGGACTGGATGCAGAAGTTCATATCTTTTGAAGAGCCAGGGTATTAACCCATTAATGTGAGCTGCCAATTGTCATTTTATCGATAAATACTTCTTAATACTGCACTTAGGAGGTGCTCCCCCCTTTGTTTTCTATATCAAATCAGATAGAGACCTTCCTATTTTCTGGCTGGAGGATGTCCAGCCTCATCCAGCTATTTCTGCCTAAGCCTGACTGTCCCTGACCTGCCTCTTTCATTCATTGGATTTTAGTTCTTTCAATCATGGAGGCTCGGAATTACAAGTGGGCATAACTGAAGGCAAATACAGCCTGCCTAGGAACCCCAACTCTTGCAGATTGACATCCACCCATCAAGGCATTTTGATATTTGCATAACTCTTCCCAAAAGCTAGTCTACTGCTTGCATCAGAGTTGAGGAAGGAGGTGGTTTAGATAAGGAGTTGACAGCATGGTGGGGCCACAATCCACCTGTCACATGGCTGTGACTGATGGGTAGACAATTCCAATGCATACATTCCTGGAAAATGGCTGTGTATGTAGGCAGGTGCTGTAGGGACCATTGGCTGGATCTGAAGATAGTCAAGGCAGAAGAACGTTACCAGAACACCATGGATCTCCAAAGTGGGTCCAAAGCCTTTTTTAGCGATCACACTGTTACAGCAACGTTTCGGAGCCCTGCAGGACGCCTTCATCAGGATTGTGACAGTTGCTCTTGCTGTAACAATGTGATCGCTGAATAAAGCTTAGAGATCCACATTAGAGATCCACGGTGTGCTGATGGGTGGATCGGGTGGTTGCTGACCCTACTATACATTGTTAGAAAAGAGATGGGGACTATCAAGCTTCAGCCGAACTGTTGAAAACAGACTGTGGTTAATAGTATGAGGCGTGGCCTAGGTGAATTGTGGGGGCGTGGCTCATTTTTTCCAGCATAACAACCGGATCTATGTATCAAAATACAACAAAAAAAAAACAAGAATTTTAATTCAGATTCCATATTATAATTAGGAAGCAGAATTTGTTCATGAATGCGTTCCTTATGTTAATTTTACTTTGTTATGCAAATAAATGCCGGAGATATATTCAGACATATGGCCTTGAAAAGGAACATTTAAGAAAATTAGATATTTAAAGTAAAATATATTAAAAAAAAAAAAAAAGTGCACTCGTACAAGTAAACTAAGTGAGAGGTAATTGAAAATTCATGACAGAAGAAATAGAAACAAAACTTGCAAATTGAATCTTTTCAAGGTAAACATCTACCATTAGCTTTTCAACAGATGCCGCCTTGACGTGCTGATGAGAATGACAAGTTTATTACACTAAAAACATAAAATATAATAAAATGATATACAGGAGAAAAGCCAGCGCCAGTGTCTGGTGTGCTGCAATCACCACCAATACTGAGACGGTGCATCTTCTTCATTCTAATGTTAAGCCTCGTACACACGATCGGATTGTTTGCCAACAAAACCGGCGGACTTTTGTCCGAAGGGCGTTGGCCCAAACTTGTCTTGCATACAAACGGCAAGGAATTGTCGGCCAACAATTACGAACGTAGTGACGTACTACGTTGTTTTTCAGCTCTTTAGCGCCACCCTTTGGGCTCCTTCTGCTAATTTAGTGTTAGTTGAAGTTTGGTGAGTGTTGATTCACGTTTTTCATTTCGCGCTTTTCATTTTGTGCTTTTCATTTAGCACTTTTCAGTTTGTTTCTGAACGGCCGTTCGTCAACCAGCCATGTTGCGGAATCGGAGGAGATAACAGGTTATTTATTATTGGCCTTGGAGTTATTGCTTTGACATTATTTTTTGGTTGAATAATAATGATTTGATTTGTTTTATTTTCTATATTTTTGGATGCATAGAATGCACTTTTTGGTTAAGTTCTATTTGCAGATATCATGTCTAATTTTATTTGTTTTCTTTTATTATTGCACAATAAAAAAATTGTGTAGAATAATACTTGGCTATGTGTTTTACTTCAAAGGACAGTTTGGGAGTTGGCAGTTACATTTAAAAAAATACAATGTAAAATTAAGAAGAGACACCAACACATCTTTGATCTTAAAAACTACGGGATAATGGTGTTGTGGTAACTTGCCCAAAAAAAAAAAATAACAAGCATAATAATATTATTCTTGATATCACTAAAAAAAAAAGCCTTTGAAAATTTGTTTCCAATAATTCCATCAGTATCACCAGCAAAGCAGCTTCATTATTATCCCATTAAAGAAGAAGAGAATTGTGCGCTGCATTTCCAGATTTCATAATTTGCCGCGTCATGAATGTTAATTCTGCATTACGAATGCTAGTTTACAAGACCGACCGCTTACGGCTCGTCCTTGCTTCCGAGCATGCGTGTTTGTACTTTGGACTTTTGTCCGACAGACTTGTGTACACACGCTCGGAAAATCCGACAACAGACATTTGTCCGCAGAAAATTTTAAAACCTGCCATCCAACATTTGTCCGTGGAAAATCCGATAACAATTGTCCGATGGAACGTACAAACGGTCAAATTTTCCACCAACAGCCTGACATCACGCATTTCCCGTTAGAAAGTTCGATCGTAAATTTTCACTAAGATATTAGCCAATAGATTATCCCCACTATTAACGTTCCTGATCCACAGAGACCAGGTGGGATTTGTTCCCTCGAGACATGCTGGAGATAATACAAGAAGAACCATAGATCTGATAGACCTAATAACTAGAACTAAACGTCCCACCATAGTCTTGAGCTTAGATGCTCAAAAAGCTTTCGATCGATTAAGTTGGCCCTTCATGTTCGCAGTCTTAACCCGATTTGGATTCTCAGGCCCCTTTATACGAGCCCTACATACCCTATACTCCCTCCCTACGTCTCAAGTCCAGCTGTCCTCCTATATCTCGCAACGATTTACTCTCAGTAATGGTACGAGACAAGGATGCCCTTTGTCGCCCCTATTATTTATATTAAGCCTAGAACCTTTAGCAGCAGCTATCAGATCCCATCCTAATATCAGAGGAATCCCACTACGACATCAGGACTACAAACTCTCTCTTTTCGCAGACGACATTCTGCTAACCATCACACACCCCGAGATTTCATTACCCTTCTTACACAAAACCCTCTCCACATTTGGGTCCTTATCAGGATTTTGTATTAATCAGACCAAAACAGAAGCTCTCCCCATCAATATACCCTTAGATACACTCAGCTCCTTACAAAACAGGTTTAAATACAAATGGTGCCAGACTTCACTAAAATATTTAGGAATTCATCTTACTCCTTCATACCACTCTCTTTATCAAGCCAATTTCCCTCCTATGTTCGCAGAAATTGCTAAACTCCTACAACATTGGTCTCCCATCCCAATTTCCCTCCTTGGTAGGATTAACGTTCTCAAAATGTCGGTTTTGCCCAAATTACTGTACCTTTTTGAAACACTTCCGGTCCCGGTCCCTATGTCGCAGTTGAGAAATCTCCAGAGAAAGTGCCTTAAAGTGGAGTTCCACCCAAAAGTGGAACTTCCACTCATCAGATTCCTCCCCCCCTCCGGTGACACAGTTGGCACCTTTCAGGGGGGAGGGGAGTACAGATACCTGTATATTACAGGTATCTGTACTCACTTCCGGCATAGATAGCCGCAGAATCTGCGGTTATTTACGCCACTTCCTGCTCCCTCCCCGCTGCCTGCTGGGAAACACACGGGTCCCAGAGGCAGCAGGGACCATCCGTATTGCGCTGCGCGACTCGCGCATGCGCAATAGGGAACCGGGAAGTAAAGCCGCACGGCTTCACTTCCTGATTCCCTTACCGAAGATGGAGGCGGCAGCACCCGAGGACGGAGAGACGGTTCAGCCTCGGGTGCCGACATCGCGGGCGCCCTGGACAGGTAAGTGTCCATGTTTTAAAAGTCAGCAGCTGCAGTATTTGTAGCTGCTGACTTTTAAAAAAAAAATTTTCGGCGGCGCTCCGCTTTAACTTTGTTTGGAACAATGCATCCCACAGAATTGCTCAATCTGTAGTCCTTTCTCCTAGAGCTAGAGGTGGACTAGCCTCCCCCGACTTTATTAAATATTACTATGCCTCTCATCTAATGCCCCGTACACACGGTCGGACTTTGTTCGGACATTCCGACAACAAAATCTTAGGATTTTTTCAGACGGATGTTGGCTCAAACTTGTCTTGCATACACACGGTCACACAAAGTTATCGGAAAATCCGATCATTCTGAGCGCGGTGACGTAAAACACGTACGTCGGGACTATAAACGGGGCAGTGGCCAATAGCTTTCATCTCTTTATTTATTCTGAGCATGCGTAGCACTTTGTCCATCGGATTTGTGTACACACGATCGGAATTTCCGACAACGGATTTTGTTGTCGGAAAATTTTATATCCTGCTCTCAAACTTTGTGTGTCGGAAAATCCGATGGAAAATGTCCGATGGAGTCCACACACGGTCGGAATTTCCGACAACACGCTCCGATCGGACATTTTCCATCGGAAAATCCGACCGTGTGTACGGGGCATTAGAGTATTGACAACATGGACCTCAAGGAAGGCTGCAAACAGATGGACCGAAATTGAAATGGGGATTACTGCCCCTGTACATCCATGCTATCTATTATGGCCTTCCTCTCAGAAATTCATACCCCAACTACGGTCTCTGTGTCTCTCCCCGATGCTTTTTACGCTATCAATCTGGAAAAGGTGTAGAGACAAATTTCATCTCTCCTTACCTTGCTCTCCTCTCCAGAATTTCCTTTTTAACCCAGAAATTCCGGACGGATTATCGTACCTGCGAACAATTTTCGTGGACACACGCGGGGATGTTTCAGCTGCGACATTTAGTTCACCCAGTAACACACAAACTTTTACCTTTCTCAGTCCTTAAAGAAAAACACGCCCTACCGAAATCTACAGAATACTTCTACCTACAAACATTTTTTCCAAACCTGCTTCCCCTCTTTATCCCTAGAAAATCCCACTGCTTTTGAATTATTATGTACAAATGGCCCTTACGAACCAAACCTAATCTCATCCATATATAAAATACTCCAGACAACACCCCCTTTAAATGATTCCATACATAGATACATGACAAAATGGTCCAAAATGCTAAACAGATCAATTTCATTAATAGATTGGGGTAAAATCTGGGAGTCGGCTTTTAAAGTTTCCAGATGTGTGGCACAAAAGGAGACCGCCATTAAGATAATATTTCTATGGTACAAAACTCCTGAGTTGCTACATGCCCAAAATGCATCTCTTTCTGATTTGTGCTGGAGATGTGGACGGTCCGTAGGTACACACCTTCACATTTTCTGGGACTGTCATGTCTTAGGTACATATTGGATTGAGATACAAAATCTATTGCAATCACTTTTCGCCACATCTATTCCATTAAAACCCATACATTTCCTGTTAGGTCTACCCTTCCCGGGTATCCCTAAACCACTACAGAGACTAGGGTCTTTTGTACTTTTGGCAGCAAAAAGAGCCATCCCTAGACTTTGGCTCTCTACCAACGCCCCCACTTTACACCATGTCCTTTCCATTGTTACAGATATGCGTAAAATGGAACATTTAACAGCAAAAATTGAAGGTAAAATTCCCCAATTTGAAAAAATTTGGGAACCTTGGGATGATTCAAAATTTTGTTCTGTACCTTCCATTTCTGCTCCTTTTTGATTCCAACCTACATGTTCTCTTGAGCATCCTTGTGTTTTGAACATGTACTTGAGTTAGCAACATAGATACTGTATGGAATTATTTCTTTCTTAATATATGACCCAATCCGGGAAGAAGCTGACTTCTATCTATACAGATATCCTCACCATGTCTCTTTATAATGTATACAATTGTTTGCACTACTTTTATTTTGATTGTTTCTATGACTTTTCCTTATTCCTTTTGTTATGCTGATTTATATTTGTTGAAAAACTTATTGAAAAAAAAAAAAAGAAAAAAAAAAAAAAGAAAGTCCGATCGTGTGTACGAGGCTTTAGTCTCAATGGCAACTGAACCTACTGACCACGTGTGTATGGCTTTATGTATTGAGTTGCAGTCACATGAGTCACTGTTGGCGCGCGCATGGAACAAACTATAGTGGAAAACGGAGAAAATGTTTCCTAAAGCAAAGGATAGCGATTCCCAGAACGCGTTAGGAAAGTGCACCAGAGGTGGTGCAAAATGTGAATGGACGCTAAAGTGGATAATAGTCCCTACTACATATGAGCGCCATCATCGTCAATAAACCTACTAGGTTTTTATTACCACGATTTTCATTCCTTAACCACTTAAGGACCGGAAGGTTTTACCCCCTTAATTACTAGGCCTTTTTTTGCGATACGGCACTGCGTCGCTTTAACTGACAATTGCGCGGTCATGTGACGCTGCACCCAAACAAAATTGACGTCCTTTTTTTCCCACAAATAGAGCTTTCTTTTAGTGGTATTTGATCACCTCTGCGGTTTTTATTTTTTGCGCTATAAACAAAAAAAGAGCAACAATTTTGAAAAAAAAAAAAATTTTTTACTTTTTGCTAGAATAAATATCCAAAAAAAAAAAATTCTTTATCAGTTTAGGCCAATATATATTCTTCTACATATTTTTGAAAAAAAAAAAAAATCACAATAAGCGTATATTGATCGGTATGCGCAAAAGTTATAGCGTTTACAAAATAAGGGATACATTTATGGCATTTTTATTATTACATTTTTTTTTTACTAGTAATTGCGGTGATCAGCAATTTTTAGCGGGACTGCGACATTGCGGCGGACAGATCGGACACTTTTGACACTATTTTGGGACCATTGACATTTATACAGCGATCAGTGCTATAAATAGCCTTGTATTACTGTATAAATGGCACTGGCAGGGAAGGGGTTAACACTAGGGGGCGATCAAGGGGTTAAGTGTTTCTAACTGTGGGGGGCAATGTAGTGACAGGGAGTAGAGAGATTGCTGTTCCTGATCACTAGAAACAGCAGATCTCTCTTTCCTCCCCCGTCAGAAAGGGGATCTGCCTGTTTTTATATTGACAGATCTCTATTCTGGCTCTCTGAGGAGTGATCGTGGGTGGCCGGCGGACATCACGGACGCCGGCCACGCGCATCAGCTCCTATGTCGCACTGACTATACCCCTTAAAGCGCCCGCTGTGCAGCTATGACAATTTACGCAGGGGAGCCAACCTGCCGACGTATAACGACAGCGGCTGGTCAGCAATTAGTTACATTTGGACACATTCTGATTGGTTATCTGTGAACTGTCTTTGAATAAAGAACCATATGAGGCAGAAAAAGTGTTTTTTTTTACGTGATGTCGTCATGGAGGAGGGGAAGAGGACTCCAGTGGCAACCTGTGAAGCTCTGGTGAACTCCATGCCCAAGAGGGTTAAGGCAGTGCTGGAAAATAATGGTTGCCAGGGGTGTTGCTAGGTCTACAAAATATCTGGGACTAGAGCCCATAGCAGCGTAATAAAGAAAGTCATACGCTTGGGCAGGCATACACATGTATATACAGTGATATACGTGTGTGTGTGTATATATCCCCAGAGAGCCCCCCACTTACATCAGGGTCCCCAGAGAGCCTCCCCCTTAAAATCAGGGTCCCCAGAGAGCCTCCCCCTTGCATCAGGGTCCCCAGTGAGCCCCCCACTTACATCAGGGTCCCCAGAGAGCCTCCCCTCTCCTTGGGGACCCCTGCAGAGACTCAGGGCTATGGGCCCCAGATTTGGGGCTATAGCCCCAAAAGCCACCCCCTAGAGACGCCACTGATGGTGGCCACACAAAATATTGACACTTTGGGCCCAATTTGGACATTTTCACTTAGGGGTGTCCTCACTTTTGTTGCCAGCGGTTTAGACATTAATGGCTGTGTGTTGAGTTATTTTGAGGGGACAGCAAATTTACACTGTTATACAAGCTGTACACTCACTACTTTACATTGTAGCAAAGTGTCATTTCTTCAGTGTTGTCACAAGAAAAGATAGAAGAAAATATTTACAAAAATGTGAGGGGTGTACTCACTTTTGTGAGATACTGTATTTCTTCAGAATAACAAAAGGTAAGAATATGAAGCAGTGTTTGTTAATTCCCCGCAATGTACATAGATCACCCAGAGGGGAGAGTTATTTTAAACAACAAAAATTGAGTTATTCTTTAACCACTTGTAGACCGCGCTATAGCCGAATGACGGTACAGAGCGACTGTGTTGTTCCGGTAGGGCGTCCATGAACATGCTCACTGAACCACGCCCCCTATGCTCCCCCTGGGTCTCACATCTGGTGTGCTTCGTGATCGAAGATCGTGGTAAAGGTGAAATCACAGCTGATCACAATATAAACAGACTTGCAGGTTATCGGTAGTACTTTCCTCATGTGCTGTCACAGCGTGAGGAGAGGAGAGCCGGTAACCAGCAATCCTGACAGAGGACATGTACACTGATAATCAAGGCACTGAGCATCAGTGTCCTGATTAGCAGTGCAGCCCCAACAGTGCCTTTCAGTGCTGCCAATCAGTGCCTCCTCATTAGCGGCACCTCAGTGTCACATATCAGTGCAGCCTTATCAGTGCCTCCTCATCAGTGCCCATCAGTGCCTATCAGTGCCTATCAGTGCAGCCTATCAGTGCCCATCAGTGCAGCCTCATCAGCGCACATCAGTGTCACATATCAGTACAGCCTCATCAGTGCACATAAGTGCAGCCCATCAGGGCAGCCCATCAGAGCAGCCTCGTCAGCGCACACCAGTGCAGCCTATTAGTGCCCATTTGTACAGCCTCATCAGCACACATCAGTGCTGCATATTAGTGCAGCCTCATCAGTGCCTCCTCATCTGTGCCCATCAGTGCAGCCCATCAGGGCAGCCTCATCAGCGCACATCAGTGCTGCCTATTAGTGCCCATCAGTGCAGCCTCATCAGTGCCCATCAGTGCAGCCTATTAGTGCCCATTTGTACAGCCTCATCAGCACACATCAGTGCTGCATATTAGTGCAGCCTCATCAGTGCCTCCTCATCTGTGCCCATCAGTGCAGCCCATCAGGGCAGCCTCATCAGCGCACATCAGTGCTGCCTATTAGTGCCCATCAGTGCAGCCTCATCAGTGCCCATCAGTGCAGCCTATTAGTGCCCATTAGTACAGCCTCATCAGCGCACATCAGTGCCGCATATCAGTGCAGCCTCATCTGTGCCTCCTCATCAGTGCCCATCAGTGCAGCCCATCAGGGCAGCCTATTAGTGCCCATCAGTGCAGCCTCATCAGTGCCCATCAGTGCAGCCTCATCAGCGCACATCAGTGCCGCATATCAGTGCAGCCTCAACAGCGCACATCAGTGCTGCCTATTAGTGCCCATCAGTGCAGCTTATCAGTGTCCATCAGTGCAGCCTATCAGTGTCCATTAGTGCAGCCTCATCAGCACGCATCAGTGCCGCATATCAGTGCAGCCTGATCAGCGCACATCAGTGCTGCCTATTAGTGCCCATCAGTGCAGCCTCATCAGTGCCCATCAGTTCAGCCTCCTCAGTGCCCATTAGTGCAGCCTCATCAGCGCACATCAGCGCTGCATATCAGTGCCTCCTCATCAGTGCCCATCAGTGCTGCCTCATCAGCGCGCATCAGTGCTGCCTATTAGTGGCCATTAGTGCAGCCTCATCATCAGTGCCCATCAGTGAAGGAGAAAAGTTACCCGTTTTTCTAAATTTTATAACAGAAACTAAGAAAAACATTTTTTTATTCAAAATGTTTAGTCTTTTTTGATTTGTTTATTAAAAAGTAAAAAAAAATGCAGTGGTGATTGCCAGACCGTTGTTCCTAATTTCTACAGACAGTCTATTGACTGGAATGGTACCAGCTGATTGGAGAAAAGCCAATGTAGCACCAATATTTAAAAAGGGCCCAAAAAACATCCCTGGGAATTACAGACCAGTTAGCCTAACATCAATAGTATGTAAACTCTTGGAGGGGATGATAAGGGACTATATACAAGATTTTAGTAATAAGAATGATATCATTAGCAGTAATCAGCATGGATTCATGAAGAATCGTTCTTGCCAAACCAATCTATTAACCTTCTATGAGGAGGTGAGTTGTCATCTAGATAAAGGAAGGCCCGTAGACGTGGTGTATCTGGATTTTGCAAAAGCATTTGACACAGTTCCCCATAAACGTTTACTGTACAAAATAAGGTGCGTTGGCATGGACCATAGGGTGAGTACATGGATCGAAAACTGGCTACAAGGGCGAGTTCAGAGGGTGGTGATAAATGGGGAGTACTCTGAATGGTCAGGGGTGGGTAGTGGGGTTCCCCACGGTTCTGTGCTGGGACCAATCCTATTTAATTTGTTCATAAACGATCTGGAGGATGGGATAAACAGTTCAATCTCTGTATTTGCAGATGATACTAAGCTAAGCAGGGCAATAACTTCTTCGCAGAATGTGGAAATCTTGCAAAAAGACCTGAACAAATTAATGGGGTGGGCGACTACATGGCAAATGAGGTTCAATGTAGAAAATTGTAAAATAATGCATTTGGGTGGCAAAAATATGAATGCAATCTATACACTGGAGGGAGAACCTCTGGGGGAATCTAGGATGGAAAAGGACCTGGGGGTCCTAGTAGATGATAGGCTCAGCAATGGCATGCAATGCAAAGCTGCTGCTAACAAAGCAAACAGAATATTGGCATTAAAAGGGGGACCAACTCCAGAGATAAAACGATAATTCTCCCGCTCTACAAGACTCTGGTCCGGCCGCACCTGGAGTATGCTGTCCAGTTCTGGGCATCAGTCCTCAGGAGGGACGTACTGGAAATGGAGCGAGTACAAAGAAGAGCAACAAAGCTAATAAAGGGTCTGGAGGATCTTAGTTATGAGGAAAGGTTGCGATCACTGAACTTATTCTCTCTGGAGAAGAGACGCTTGAGAGGGGATATGATTTCAATTTACAAATACTGTACTGGTGACCCCACAATAGGGATAAAACTTTTTTGCAGAAGAGAGTTTAATAAGACTCGTGGCCACTCATTACAATTAGAAGAAAAGAGGTTTAACCTTAAACTACGTAGAGGGTTCTTTACTGTAAGAGCGGCAAGGATGTGGAATTCCCTTCCACAGGCGGTGGTCTCAGCGGGGAGCATTGATAGCTTCAAGAAACTATTAGATAATCACCTGAATGACCACAACATACAGGGATATGTAATGAAATACTGACACATAATCACACACATAGGTTGGACTTGATGGACTTGTGTCTTTTTTCAACCTCACCTACTATGTAACTATGTGATTAAATAGCACCAAAATAAAGCTCTATTTATGCGGAAAAAACGATAAAAATGTCATTTGGGTACAGTGTTGCATGACCGCGCAGTTGTCATTCAAAGTGTGAGAGCGCTGAAAGCTGAAAATTGGCCTGGGCAGGAAGGGGGTAAAAGTGCCCGGCAGGCAAGTGGTTAAGGAAATAACTGAACAGACTTCAAAATGCAGCGACCACACACAGCGCAGAACATACACCAAACCGATTGGATGAAAAAGTTTTGCGGTAGACAGGTTGCAATCACATTTTTTTGTTTTCTTTTTAGAAAGCTTCCTTCAGTACAAAAGAAAGTTAATTTCAAGTTTCTCTCTTCCACTTTTATAACACAATTATGGAAAGTTGCTTAATGCTACAATGTGCCGAAATCGCTGTGCTGGGGTGGTGGGCGACTCAGCGCCTTTGTTTTCAGGAACAGTAACCGCCCTTCAAATTACAAAGAATAACAAATATCCTTCTGTTTGAATATGCATCCCATTGCCTTCATTTGCCACTTAAAAAAAACAGCTTTTTGTTTAACTCAGCATTTCAAAAGTGCCAAGTCGCGAAATAAATAAATCTCCATATGCCTTGAGCAGTCTTGGCAGTTAAACAATTTGTACATTAACCAAACCGGGTGTTTACAAATCTCTGATAGAAGTGGCGAGTGTCTGCGTATTAGTTCAGATAATAAGGAAACAATAGATGACAAGCTTGTCCCCCCCATACATCATATTCGTAGACGGCAGACATAATAGAAAGTGGAGCTTCATAGTGAAGTCTGATACACCATCTGTATACTGGGCCAGATATACATCTCAGGAGCCTACAGGCAGAGAATTGTGAAAAGTTTACTGTAATGATAGGGGGAACAACGGCATCACTCGTCCTGTCCGCCCAGCGATGGGGGCAGCGAGGAGCCGAGACGTGGTGCAGGCTGTGTTCTCACTCCCCCTTCTCCTTCCTGGCAGTGCAGAACTCCTGTATTAACAAGCAGGCGGCTGTGTTCACAGACACACAGGAGCTGCACTAGCAGGAAGGAGGAGGGGGAGAGAGAGCAGAGCCTGCACCACCAAGTGGAGAAGTGTCCAAGAGAGAACCAGGAGTGGAGGAGAGAGCCGGGAGTGGAGGAGAGAGCCGGGAGTGGAGGAGAGAGCTGGACATGAAGTAGAGAGATGGGAGTTAAAGAGGGCCAGGAGTGGAGGAGAGAGCAGGGAGTGGAGGAGAGAGATGGGAGTAAAGGAGAGATCTTCAAGTGGAGGAGAGAGCAGGGAGTGGAGGAGAGAGTAGGGAGTGGAGGAGAGAGTAGGGAGTGGAGAAAAGAGGCAGGAGTGGAGGAGAGAGGCGGGAGTGGAGGAGAGAGACGGGAGTGGAGGAGAGAGGCGGGAGTTGAGGAGAGAGCTGGGAGTGAAGTAGAGAGCCATGAGTGGAGAAGAGAGCTGGGAGTGGAGGAGAAAGCCAGGAGTGGAGGAGAGAGCTGGGAGTGAAGGAGATAGCTGGGAGCAAAGGCGGGAACCGGGAGTAGAGGAGAGAGCCGGAAGTGGAGGAGAGAGTCAGGAGTGGAGGAGAGAGTCAGGAGTGGAGGAGAGAGTAGGGAGTGGAGAAAAGAGGCAGGAGTGGAGGAGAGAGGCGGGAGTGGAGGAAAGAGGCAGGAGTGGAGGAGAGAGGCGGGAGTGGAGGAGAGAGGCGGGAGTGGAGGAGAGAGGCGGGAGTTGAGGAGAGAGGTGGGAGTTGAGGAGAGAGCTGGGAGTGAAGTAGAGAGCCATGAGTGGAGAAGAGAGCTGGGAGTGGAGGAGAAAGCCAGGAGTGGAGGAGAGAGCTGGGAGTGAAGGAGATAGCTGGGAGCAAAGGCGGGAACCGGGAGTAGAGGAGAGAGCCGGAAGTGGAGGAGAGAGTCAGGAGTGGAGGAGAGAGCCGGGAGTGAAAGAGAGAGCCGGGAGTGAAAGAGAGAGCTGGGAGTGAAGGAGAGAGCCGGGAGTGAAGGAGAGAGCCGGGAATGGAGGAAAGAGCCGAAAGTGCAATAGAGAACCGGGACTGGAGGAGAGAGCTGGGACTGGAGGAGAGAGATAGGACTGGAGGAGAGAGATAGGACTGGAGGAGAGATCTGGGACTGGAGGAGAGAGCTGGGACTGGAGGAGAGAGCTGGGACTGGAGGAGAGAGATAGGACTGGAGGAGAGATCTGGGACTGGAGGAGAGAGCTGGGAGTGGAGGAGAAATCCTTCTATGAGCCTTGCCCACCTATAACTATACCACCGGTTTTCCACTTTTGGTCGGTCCTGGCCACTGTAGACCAGGAACATCCCACAAGAGCTGCAGTTTTGTAGTTGCTCTTATCCAGTTGTCTAGACATTACAATTTGGCCCTTGTCAAAGTCGCTCACATCCTTACTCTTGCCCAATTTTTTTTTTTGCTTTCAACACATCAACTTCAGTGTCAACATGCAAGAGTACCTGACTTCAGACAAATCAGTTTTAAGGTGTCAGAACCAGAGGCGTATCTAGAACCTTCAGGGTACAGGTGCAAGAAACCATTAAGAGCCCCCCTGACTGCCGGGGGGTCCCCTTTCCTCTGATCCTGGAACCCTTCCCTCTGAATTAAGGCCCTTCCCACTAATCCTGGGGCACTTTACTCCGGTTACGGGGCTCTTTATAAGCCCCATTCACACTGGGACACATAAAGTTGCATGACAAGTCAAAACACGTGACTCAAGTCGCTGGGCTGTCTCTTTGCTGGACTGGGGATGCCTCTCTGCTTTACTGGGGATGTCTCTTTGCTTGACTGGGGATGTCTCTTTGCTAGATTGGGATGTCTCTTTGCTGGATGGGGATGTCTCTTTGCTGGATGGGGATGTCTCTTTGCTGGATGGGGATGTCTCTTTGCTGGATGGGGATGTCTCTTTGCTGGATGGCGATGTCTCTTTGCTGGATGGGGATGTCTCTTTGCTGGATGGCGATGTCTCTTTGCTGGATGGGGATGCCTCTCTGAATGAATATCCTGTCACCAACCACCCCCTTGAATGCCCGCCCCCTCATCTTCACCTCCCCCCATATGACCGAACTGCCCAGTCTAAAATTCCCGGGCCTATTTTTTGCCCCAGTCCGGGCCCGGCAAGTGCGACCTTTGCGACCCCGGTAGTTTGACCACGGGTCAGAACACTCCCTGACACCGCAAGAGCAATGGCCAAAGGCCTCCTAATAAAATTTTGCTATGGGGCCCATGATTCATAGTTACGTACCTGTTCATCTCCTCCCAATAACACTGAGGAGGAATAGTAGAAAGGACTCTAAGAGATGGCACATGGATAATGGAAAATATGGATGAAGTAAGAGATAAGACCAACTTGCAAGTCTGCATGCATGCAAATGTTGTAACTTGCAGTGTTCAAGTGTTTGTATTAGAAATAGACACTTTCCTTCCACTTTAACGGGTCAACAATGTGTCATCTGAATCCAGTCTGGTACATTCGGTCTTTTGCCGCATCTTTCTGCTCATTAATTACGTGGCAATCAAATACTGCATAAAAGCAACTTATTAGAAGGTGGCAGTAAGGGGGATCAGGAGGTTACGGGATAATGGAAAAAGAAAATAGAAGATCTGTGCGTATAGCAGACAGCCTCACCTCTGCCGAGGTACTTGAGCATGAATTACAGAAATGCCGACTTATTTTTGGTATATATCCGATCGTTACGCAAGCTGCTCTCCGAGTCAGGAGGTCACTCCACATAATGATTTTCACTTAGATATAAAGAACAGTCTTTCAATTACTGAACCCAGCTGGAACTGAAGGGGAAAAAAAAAGTATATATTTTTTTAAAACTTTTGGGAAAATTGAGGACAGTATATTGAAAAGAATAAACGTTTGTCATGTCTGTGGCGTGGTACGCTTCAGCATAATGCCATCTCCCTGGATGCGTTCATTAATAAATAGAGCACGATCTAAATGTTGTTTGCAGTTGATTTTTGTGCTCATCTCTGTATCTCAGGTGTATCTCAGGTGCAAGTTTCCTTCTTTGCCTGCATCTGTCTGCAAAAATTCTGGCTTGTCAAGTGGGAGATTGTGTGCATGTTTTTCCAATTAACAGATTGTTACAATTGTAAATAAAAAAATTTTAAAAAAGGTGTATTACATGACAGTGGAGTAAATTCTCTGCACTGGCTTCAATTTGTATTGCGGTGTCCCATATATTACTGGCAGTGGGGACATAAGTACAGGAAAACATTTAACTTTAAGTTGGCTATAATAATACAAGAGGCTAATTGAACAAAGGGCTTAGCATGGCAATGTGAATTATTTGATGTTTTCATTGGTATAATAGTCAAATTAGTGTAATAAAAATTCTTAATTTCTTACAGATTGCTTATAAACAATGTACTTAGCAGACACCTCTTTGCCTCAGTGAATAGCTGTATATATATATTTTATTTTATTTTTTTTTGCATATACATATCGACATATTTGGCCTTATTCATCAAGGCAAAGAAACATCTATTTAATGTATACATATATAATAAATAATCCCAAATATGTCAATATGATAACTTAACAAAGAAACATCTACTTAATGTATGTATATATATATATATATAAAATAAATAATCCCAAATATGTCAACATGATATACACACACACACACACACATATATATATATATATTTTTTTTTTTTGCATATTCATATTGACATATTTGGCCTTATTTATTAAGGTTAAGGCAAAGAGACATCTACTAATATAAATATGTAGATATATATCTATCTATATAGATAGATAGATAGATAGACAGACACACACTATAAGTTGCATTAAAAAAAAAAAAAAAAAAACGCATAACAATTCATCAAGCAAAACTGCTACAGGATTTGTTGCAAATGGGGAAAAAAACGAATGTTCTCCTATTTTCTCTACAGGTTGAATGTGATTAAAATATATATAGGGTTTGAAAAAAATATATGATCTTGAGCTCCATCTAGTGGCCATGATGCTATATTTTCACAAACCACTCTATTTTTTTTTTATTTTTTTTTAATATATTGTATCACATTCAACCTGTGGAGTGGTGTGTGACAATACTGCATCATGGCCACTAGATGGAGATGGAGATCATAATAAATGATCCTCAGCTCCATCTAATGGCCATAATGTGGTATTTTCACAAACCACTCCCATATTGTTTTTTTTTTGTTTTTTTTTAACAAGATTTGACCTGTAGAGGAAATAGAAGAACATTTGATTTTGCTTCATTCGCACAGAATGGTTGTAGGAGCAGTTTCACTGTACAAATAGCTATGACTTTTTTTTTTTTTTTTTTACACCCCTATATACCATTATAGGACCATAATAGACATATACTAGAAGTGGTGTGACTACTCTTCAAATATATAGATTAGAAGGGACTTAAAAACTGTTATTTATTTTGATTGGGCAGCCCAAACGCAACATATCTTGAACTTGTGTAGCACAAATGTGCCCTAAAACAATGTGGAAGGGTTAAAAATTCTTTTTTTTTTTTTTTTTGGAGACACAACAGGAAGTGAGAGGAAGCCTCACCAATTTGATGGAAATGCTCCCTAGGACAGCTGTCCCTTCTCCTGACCACGGTACATTTTTGGATTTTCCCATCACTTCTAGTTACAATGGCCACTGGGATTAATAGAGAGGAAGAATCTACCTAGCAGGGACAAAAAAGTGCAATATCAACCTAACAGAGGTTCTAAATTTTCCCTGCTCCATCCAAAGTAAAAAAAAAAAAAGAAGAAGAAATAAAATAAATAAAAAAATAAAAATAAAAAGCTATTAAAATACTTTAACTCACTCTGGGGTATCCAAAAATTCCTCCCCTTCATTTAAAAAAAAAATACTTGAGTCTGTTTTTATGTAAATACACACGGGGAAATTGTCTGGTTTGCAGGTGAGAAGGACAAAACTGCCGAGCTTGCAGCAGAATCTCATGAATATGTTAGCGGGACGCAGCTGTTCGACCGCTCAAGCTGCAGAGGAATGGGAAATCGCTACACCTGAAAATTAATGGAAATTTAACTATGCAAGCTGTTATAATGGCGAGTTTATCTATTTTTTTTTCTTTAAGGTATGCCAGAACAAAATGACATGTTTACCGTATAATGCTACAGTGGTGGGTGGTGCTGCTTGAATATCCCTCTTTGTTCAATTTTGCGGGCAGTTCGGTCAAACAGGCTACAAGTTGGTGAAAACCCCAAATCTCAACACTATTAAAGTCAATGGTACTTGAGGTCAATGGTGGCTGGGATTCAGGTGGGCTGTACATGTCAAACTCCCTCTGCTAAATGATAGATCCCTGGCTGCAGTAATTTAAATGTACCAGCAGGAAACCCAAAGGAGGTCATTGACCAAATTCAGTCAATAAAGTCCAGGGTAACCCCAAATCCAAACACCATTGAAGTCAACGGTGTTGGGATTCTGGTCGGGTGTACATGCCACACTCCTGCTGCTAAATCACAAATCCCTGGCTGCAGTAATTTAAATTTACCACCGGGAATCCAAGGAAACATCACTGACCAAATGTAGTCAAAGTCAATAACCTGCAGTAAAATACATGTACCATTGGAATCCCAAGGAACATCACTGACCAAATTAGTCAATGAAGTCCACGGTAGCCCCAAATCCAAACACCACTGACTTCAATGGTGACGAGGATTCAGGTGGGCACTCCTGCTGCTGCTAAATCACAGATCCCTGGCTGCAGTAATTTAAATTTAGCACCGGGAATCCCAAGGAACATCCCTGACCAAATTAGTCATTGAAGTCCATTGTAGCCCCCAAATCCAAACACCATTGAGGTGACGGGATTCAAGTGGGGTGTACATGCCACACTCCCACTGCTAAATGACAGATCCCTGGCTGCAGTACTTTAAATTGACCACCGGTAATCCCAAGGGATGATATTGACCAAATTTTGTGTATTAAGTCAATGGTTGCCCCAAATCCAACAGTGAAGGGATTCTGGTGGGCTGTACATGGCACACTCCTGTTGCTAAATGACATATACCTGACTGTGGTAATTTAAATCTACCGGCAGCAATTCCAAAGAACATGGCTGACCAAATTTAATCAATGAAGTCAATGGTAGTCCCAAATTCAAACACCACTGAGATCAATGGTGACTGGGATTCAGGTGGGCTGTAAATGTCACATTGCCGATGCTAAATGAGAGATCTCCAGCTACAGTAATATAAATTTACCACCTTGGAATCCAAAGGGGCGGCATTGACCAAATTTAGTCAATTCAATGGTAGCCCCAAATCCAAAGACCACTGAGGTCGACAGTGATGGGATTCAGCTGGTATGTACACACTCCTGCTGCTAAATTACAGATCCCTGACTGTGGCTATTTAAATTTACCACCAGGAATACGGGGGAACATCATTGACCAAATGTAGTCAAAGAAGTCAATAACCTGCAGTAAAATAAATGTACCGTCGGGAATCCCAAGGGACATCACTGACCAAATTTAGCCAATGAAGTCAACAGTAGCCCCAAATCCAAACACCAGTGAGGTCAAGGGTGACGGGATTCTGGCGGGCTGTACACACCACACTCCTTCTGCTAAATCACAGATCCCTGGCTGCAGTAATTTAAAGTTACCACTGGGAATCCCGAAGGATAAGTGATGGGCCGGACACTTTCCCAGTTCGGTTCGCACCAGAACATCCGAACAGAGAAAAAGTTCAGACCCGAGCCACAAACTCTATTAAAGTCTATGGGACCTGAACATGAAAAATCAAAAGTCCCCATTTTGAAGGTTTATATGCAAGTTATTGGCCATTAAAAAGGATATGGGGGGCCAAGTAAAAGGATTGAGACGGAAACTCTGTAGTCCATATAGAGATTTTAATAGTTGGTTACAAAAAGTGACAAGCAAAACAACTAACCTGTTTTGGCAACAGTGTAACTGCCCTGGGGGGACATATATCAATGCAAATTTTTATTTTTTAAATATTTTTTTTAAAGAAGCAGTGATTTTGATGATGCTTAAGTGAAGTGAAACAATAAAAATGAAAAATTCCTTTAACTATAGTGCCTGGGGGGGGGGGGTCCCCTTAGTCTGCATGTAATGTGGCACATCTGTACCATGTATAGAACCTGCTGCAGCAAAACTGCAGAAAAAAAGAAAAAAAAATGAAATTAAATTGCAGACAATACAATATCATTGCCGGCAATACAGAAATGTTACAAAAAACGGCATTGGGGGCCCCCTCAAATCCATACCAGTCCCTTTGGTTCTGGTATGGATTTTAAAGAGAACTCCACGCCATTTTTTAAAAAAATGGCATAGGGTCCCCCCCAAATCCATACCAGACCCTTATTCGAGCATGCAGCCTGGCAGGTCAGGAAAGGGGGAGACGAGCGAGCGCCCCTCCCCCCCTCCTGAAATGTACCAGGCCACATCCCCCCCCAAGCACCTTGTCCCCAGGTTCAAGGGCCTCTTCACGACAACCATGGCCTGTGGTTGTCAGGGTCTGCAGACAGGGAGCTAATCGGAATCTGGAAGCCCCTTTGTTAAAGCCCCCCCCCATGTGAATGAGTATATTATTATTGATAATAATAACAAAAATTATTTGAGGAAAATGTATTGTTGCAATAATAATAATAAACATCTATGTATTTATTATAAAAATGTTGTCGCTTAGTACAAATATTATAACTTTTAATAATATTAATTCTAAAAATAAAATATTTTACAAAAAACTTTGTTGCTTAATTATTATTATTAATATTATTAAGAATAAAACTGACAACAACAACATTAAACAATGTATTTATCCTTATTTTTAGTAAAATAAAGTAAGATATCTAGAACCTTAAAATTTGTCTGTACATCACACAGATCTTTCAGTTTTTTGTTTTTTTTTACAAATCCACATTTACGAAGTTTGGAAAGACTAGTGAAACTTTTTGCACGCTTGCCAAAAAAAAATTTTAAAAAATTGCCACGCTACAGAACTGAAACCGCTTGTGGATACAGATTGCACCTGTTTTCAGAAGCGATTAGCCTTTTATTTTTTTCCTCTGAAACAATTCTCTTTACGCTGATACAGAAACGCGGCTCTGCTCCCGATCGCCTCCCCAGGAACGCTGCCTGCGCAGCTTTTAACAAACACACTAAATCATCGTTGAAGAAAGAAATTAGCATAATTCTCATTTATGACATTTAATTTCTCCCTCCGCAGAACCCGAGCCAGCAAGAACTGCAATTAGCGGACCATTCTGCAAGATGGAGCAGGACACAAAAATTGCTCTCTGCGTTCAAATTGCAATCAGCACGCTAATAACATCCACAAGCCTCCATTTCCCAGCTACATATCGCGTCTGCAAAACGACTGAAAAATGGAAAAAGGAAAAAAAATAAATAAATAAAGAGGAAGCGGCATAAAACTATTGTATGTATTGTTGGAAACAAGTGGGAAAGTTGGAGCTGATGTTTCAATTTTAGTTTCATGGAAAGACTTCTGTTTGCAGTGTCTGTAGATGTAAATGATGTGGGTGAAACTTATTACATAATAGATGCAGACCTGGTCAGAAAGTTCAGTTGTTTTTCCATCAAAAATTAGAACGTGAAAAGTGATTGATCGAAGTCACTTAAAGTGGTTGTAAATTCCCCCCCCCCCATGTTTTTTTTTACATATCTGTAGTGCGTGAATCCAGCTTTGTCCCACTGCAATCCTCTGTTCAGGTGCCACACAACAGGTCCCACGCCCGCCATCGTTGTCTTCTTCAGCGGGGTGCCTCTATCGGGTCTAGGCAGCCACCTATTATGGACCATTGGATCCACCCGTGGTCCGCCCTCAGGACTCCCTGGCCTGCACCCTGAACTGTCCCTCCCCATCTTGGCCCACCCTCAGGACACCCCAGCCTGCCCTCTAGACTTCCCCTCCCTATCTTAGTCCGTCCTCTGGACCAACCCATTTCCACCCTCTGGGCTGCCCCTGGACCACCTCCTAGCCACTCTGTGTGCCAATCCTACAGCCTCCTGGAAGATGTGATGTAAGTAGCCCATCTTGGGCTGCCCTCAGAACCCCTCCTTAGCCCGCACTATGGATGGCCCTTCGCTATCTTGGCCTGCCCTCAGAACCCCCTGGCCCACTCTCTGGACTGTCCCTCCCCATCTTGGTCTACCCTCAGGACCCTCAGCCTGACCTCTGGACTGCCCCTCCCCCGTCTTAGACCACTCTATGGACAACCCCCCAGCCCCCCACTGGACTGTCCCTCCCCATCTAAGTCTGCCCTCAGGACCCGCTAGCCTGCCCTCTGGACTGATCCTCCCCATCTTGGTCTACCCTCAGGACCCTCAGCCTGACCCCTGGACTGCCCTTCCCCCGTCTTAGTCCACTCTCTGGACCACCCCCCAGCCCTCCCTCTGGACTGTCCCTCCCCATCTAAGTCTGCCCTCAGGACCCGCTAGCCTGCCCTCTGGACTGCTCCTTCCCATCTTGCTCCACCCTCTGGAGCACCCAGCCTGCCCTCTGGACTACCCCTCCCCATCTTGGTCCATCCTCTGGACCACCCCCAGCTCACCCTCTGGACTTTCCCTCTACATCTTGGTCTGCCCTCAGTACCCCCCCCAGCCCGCCCTTTCGACTACCCCTACCCATCTTGGTCCATCCTCTGGACCACCCAGCCCGCCCTCTCGACTACCCCTCCCCATCTTGGTCTATCCTCTGGACCACTCCCAGCCCACCCTTAGGGCCCCCCCCAGCCTGCCCTCTGGACTACCCCTCCCCATCTTGGTCCATCCTCTGGACCACCCCCAGCTCACTCTCTGGACTGTTCCTCTACATCTAGGTCTGCCCTCAGGACCCCCCCAGCCCCCCCTTTCGACTACCCCTACCCATCTTGGTCCATCCTCTGGATCACCCAGACCGCCCTCTTGACTACCCCTCCCCATCTTGGTCCATCCTCTGGACCACTCCCAGCCCACCCTTAGGGCCACCCCCCAGCCTGCCCTCTGGACTACCCCTCCCCATCTTGGTCCATCCTCTGGACCACCCCCAGCTCACCCTTTGGACTGTCCCTCCCCATCTTGGTCTGCCCTCAGAGAAGTGATTAGGATTTTTTAAATATTTTTTATTAAATATTGTTCTTTTTTTAAGTTTTTTTTTTTATACACACGGTGACCAGATCAATATATTGTTACCAGAGTAACATTGTACTACTCTGGGGAAGCGATCAGGATTTTGTTTTTTTTTTACATAGTATGATTGCTTATAGCAGTGAATTACATTGCTATAAGCAAGCATTTTACTGAACTAAACTGATTTAGTTTGTTTTGTTGTGATTAGCTGTGATTGGTCAAATCTAATCACATGGTACAGATGGGCTGCGACTGGCCCTGTACCAAGTGATCAAATTGACCAATCACAGCAACACAATTATACACAATAGATGGCATGAAAGGAAGCCATCCGTTGTGTACAACTGTCATGTGACCTGCTGTGATTGGTCACACTGATCACATGGTACAAGCAGCAAGCCGGTAAACTTATCAGTCATCAGCCATGTCCCATGAGGGCCACACGAGCGGCACTTCCTGACAGGACGTCATACGATGCCCAGTCAGGATGGGAAGGCCACCGCCCAGTCTATAGCAGGATGACAGAGGAAATAAACCCTCCTATTACTTTTCAGCCAAGGAAGCTGCCATCTTGGCCTCAGTTTAATCTACAACTACCATGATGCTGCACATGTGATCAGTTATGACACCAGCCATTGGATGGTTTGACAGTTTGGTTGAGAGCACAACCAATGGGGGTGTTACATTTCCGGCAGGTGCCGGGAAAGGTAACTGTTTTTAGGATGGGTTTACTTCCGCTTTAAGGGGAAGCCAGGGCTGATTGGGAAGGGGTCAAGAATGGTATGGGTAACTGCAAGTATCCCAAAATGTTTTAAAAATTGTAGCAAACCCTCATTTTTAATGGAAAAAAGGTGTATAGGTGCTACAATCTTCCCACATAAAAGCTCTGTCAGTTGCTCAGACCTTGAGGCGTCTGACACCCCCATTGTATTAAAGTAAGGCAAGGGATGGCCGTCACCCAGGATGACATCCAAAATAGTATTTCTTTATCAAGTAAAGATGTACAACGCTGTAAAACAGCCTACGCGTTTCGGACGTTAGTCCTTAGTCATTAGTCATAGCTAATTTTCAATCTGGAGTTTCTCCATAAGGTCCACACCATGCCACCTCTATTAGACATTCTCTGGTGGTTTAAAGCTGTTGTTGCGACAGCAACATAGCCATCCAAGGCAATTTTTAAAATAAAGGCAGCTCTCGATCTGAAAAACGTACAAAGTATTTAGAGTATGTTTTCAGCAAAAAAGGAGGAGGAGAAGAAAACACATTGATCTCATGCCTTATTTCCTAGAATCCGTCTTATTTACCGTTCTCTGCCCATGATCTGAGGGAAGAAAGCCGAGCAGAATCTACACCTTCCAGCGTATATTAAGCCCCGTGATTGACAGAAATATATTGGAACTTCACGCTTTCTCTGAATAGCGATGCCGCAGGACTATTAATGAGATGTTTGAAGTTTGCTGACAGTGAAAATACACAATTAAATCTTGTTAATGGCATTTCAAAAACATCAACCAGAAGACACTTTTTTTTTGAGAGAGAGAGAGTATATTTTTACTTCTCCATGAAGAAAGGGGAGAATAAATTAGCCAATGTTGATTCGTGAAAGTCTTGGGAAGTAGAAGGCTTCTGGTGTAATGATGTAATGTAACCATACCAGATGAAATAAACTTTTTCTTATGCTAATTATGTCGGCCCGTGTGACTTTTGATATCTTCTGTTTTTTCTCTGAAGATGATTTGATTCTTCTGCTCCAAATCACTTCTGTCATACAACAGACATGAGATGGAAGTATGCGACAATGTACTCGTGTAGGGTTAATTAACTCAAGAGCTAAAATGAGAACTTTTGCAACATTTTCAAGTTACTTGGAGACGATAACGAAGCCGAGGATAATGTCAAGAGCTAAGGACTACGTTTTGTGAGTTGGACATGTTGAGCTTTCACATTCCTGGAGTTTCTGCACCAGTGATGATGATTGTGAATGTTTGAAGAGCTACACTGTATTGTCAAAAGTATTGAGACGCCTGCCTTTACACGCACGCGAACTTTAATGGCATCCCAGTCTTAGTCCGTAGGGTTCAATATTGAGTTGGCCCACCCTTTGCAGCTATAACAGCTTCAACTCTTCTGGGAAGGCTGTCCACAAGGTTTAAGAGTGTGTTTTTGGGGAATTTTTGACCATTCTTCCAGAAGCACATATGTGAGGTCAGGCACGAGACGAGAAGGCCTGGCTCGCAGTCTCTGCTCTAATTCATTCCACAGGTGTTCTATCAGGTTGAGGTCAGGACTGACATTGGATGAGAAGGTCATTTGTGAGGTCAGGCACTGATATTGAATGAGAAGGTCTGGCTCACAGTCTCCGATTTAATTCATCCCAAAGGTGTTCTATCGGGATGAGGTCAGGACTTTGTGCAGGCAAGTCAAGTGCCTCCAACCCAACTTGCTCACCCATGTCTTTATGGACCTTGATTTCAGCAGTATTACAACTTGGGGTGGTTGCCATTTTTTTTTGGAATTGGCATGGGGACACATTGGATGCCATATGCTGCCATTGTGCTCTGTTGGTGTGTCCCTGCACCCTTAAGGAGGATTGGACTGCCTCCAGACATAGCTGTCCTCAATTTATCCCTTGCTTCACACTGTATACTCCAACAGGGAGGCTCTCAATGATTAGGGGTTAAGGGTCTTCACATGGCAGTGCGGCTGCCACATACACTAATCAGCCATAATATTGTGACCAAACACCATAACATTATGACCACCCACCAAATATATTGAGTAGGTCCCCATTTTGCCGCCAAAACAGCCCTCACCCATTGAGGCATGGACTCTGCTAGACAAAGCATCACATTGTTAGCTTGCTTTTCTCCTCTAGTATATCCTGCTTCAAATCTCTTCCCCAGGTAAGTGACACACACGCACTCGGCCACCTACCTAATGTAAAAGAAAATGTGATTCATCAAAGCAGGCTCCCTTCTTCCATTGCTCCTTGGTCCAGTTCTGATGCTCACATGCCTATTGTAGGTGCATTTGGCTGTGGACATGGGTCAGCATGGGCACCCTGACCGGTCTGCTGCTACTCAGCCCCATACACAACAAACTATGATGATCAATGTGTTCTGAGACCTTTCTATCAGAACCAGCATTAACATTTCCAGCAAATTGAGCTCCAGTAGATCTTCTGTTGCCCCAGAAGAAGTCCTCTTAGCGATGAAACGATCGGTCGGGTAAAAGAGCTGTTTCTTGCTATCGCGTTCCTGTTTACAGTATCTGGATGTTTTTATGACGGCCACCTATGTTTTGTACAATGCTGGTTTTTATCTGAACAAATGTAAGTGTAATACATTTTATTAAATGAGTCCTTTGGGATTTTACACTATCTGGCGTCTCCTTCTTTTGCATGGTTAAATCTGGTCGTGGGGCGAGTGGAGCCTGGTTTGATATTCCAATGAAAGTTCTTAATTTGATTTTAGGACACATCTCCAGCTGATGACCCCAGCAAAGAATATTACATCAAGCCTGTTTGACCCTCTGTAATAAAGGGTCCAGGCACTCCGGTAGGTGTCCATATTGCTTGTGGTGGCTGTATCTGCACGAGGTGGAGAACACAAAGAACACAAAGCAATTGTTTTGTTTCAACTTTGGAAAGCCATGAGCTTGCAAGATTTGGCAACGTTTACATGCGTTATTGCTCCATTATTCTCTTTTGTAATGTCTACACAATTTACAAACCTGCCTGCATGTGGTGAGGTCATACTGGGATGACATCACAAAATAATAGCTGGCACAACTCAATTTGGAGCAGTTATGTAACTAAAAACTGACAAATGACAATAGCTGGCTGGAGTCAAAGAGATTCTATAGTTTGTCTTTAAACTTTTAACACATTTAACAATGAGGAGAAACTGTTGGGGGAAAGAAAATAACTGAGAATGGTGATGATGTAACAAAAAGTCGAAACGTTTGGCACGGCTGGTTTTGGACAAATTAAAGGTAACAATTTAGCAGAAAACATGAACAGTTTATGGGAAACTGCAGGATGAAGTTGAAAGAGTGTCAAAAAAATAGATGTCATTGTGTTCTTGTTGGAAAAACGAGGACACGCAATTAAATTAACAAAAGAAGTTAGGAGTTATGCAGTAAGATTTTAGTATACTGTGGCCTTGAAATGGATGTAAAGCTGACCATTTGTGATGAGCTGAACTTTGGCAAGTGTCAGGACCTGGATCACCATGCTGGTGGCACAGTTGTTTCCTAGGCGAAGGGCTGTAGTTGCAGTGTCCACCAGCAGGTGTCTTCCAGCAGGTCCCAATAGTCAGTCTCCATCTAATGCTGGCCGTTTGGAGACACCTACTGGCTAGCAAAGCAAAACACTGACCTGAGGGGCACTAATAGAGGAGGAACTAAATACCTTCCCAACAGCCAGCAGATCCCAGTAATCAGTCTCCATCTAATGCTGGCTGTTGGGAGACACCTACTGGCTAGCAAAGCAAAACACTGACAGGAGAGGCACTAATAGAGGAGGAACTAAATACCCTCCCAACAGCCAGCAGATCCCAGTAATCAGTCTCCATCTGATGCTGGCTGTTGGGAGGCTATTTAGTTCATCCATTATTAGTGCCTCTCGTGTCAGTGGTTTGCTTTGCTAGCCAGATACTGTGTGTATCTGGCTAGCAGATGAATCCAGGGTGTTCTGGATTCATCTGCAATTTCATGGATTTGTGTTTTTTTTTTTTAGTTTTTTCACAATTGGACTTTTTGTAACACTTTATGCACAAAATTTATGTTTTGTATATGCTATGTAATGTGATTATATTTGTGAGGTCAGGCAGAGATGTGGACGAGAAGGCCTGGCTCGCAGTCTCCACTCTAATTCATCCCAAAGGTTCCTTCACCTTAAACTCGCTTATCCATGTCTTTATGGACCATGCTTTGTGCACTGGTCCAGATCATTTGGTCGAGGGGGGATTATGATGTGGGGTTGTTTTTCAGGAGTTGGGCTTGGCCCCTTAGTTCCAGTGAAGGGAACTCTTAAGGTGTCATTATACACCTGGACAATTCATGCTCCCAACTTTGTGGGAACAGTTTGGGGATGGCCCCTTTCTGTTCCAACATGACTGCACACCAGTGCACAAAGCAAGGTCCATAAAGACATGGATGAGCGAGTTTATGGTGGAGGAACTTGACTGGCCTGCACAGAGTCCTGACCTGAACCTGATAGAACACCTTTGGGATGAATTAGAGTGGAGACTGCGAGCCAGGCCTTCTCGTTCAACATCAGTGCCTAACCTCACAAATGCGCTTCTGGAAGAATGGTCAAACCTTCCCATAGACACACTCCTAAACCTCGTGGACAGCATTTCCAGATAAAATGAAGCTGTTATAGCTGCAAAGGGTGGGCCAACTCAATAGTCAACCCCACGGACTAAGACTTGGATGCCATTAAAGTTCATGTGCGTGTAAAGTCAGGGGTCCCAATACTTTTGGTAATATAGCGTAGCTCTTCAAACATTCACAATCATCATCATTGGTGCAGAAACTCCAGAAATGTAAAAGCTCAACATGTCAAACTCACAAAACTTTGTTTTGTTTTGTGACTTTTTAATAATACCCAATAGGTGTAATCCCAATGGTTTGTTCTTGTTCCGCGGTGACCCTGGTCTTATGTATGCTGATACTAAGAATTCCCATGTTTTTGAATGCTTTGTTCATTTTATTGTCTTTTGGGGTACTTTATCTCAATAAAAATATTGAAAGAGAAAAGTGTGGTCGGGGTTGACTTTTCTGAGAGTTTCCTAAGTGCAGGATTCAAGATAGATTGCATTTTCAGCAGTGTTGGAACTTGAAAAGTGCACTTTTTTTTTCCTGTGAAAAGTTCCATGATATATTATTGAGATCAAAAGAAGTGGTAAGAATTAAATTAATTTGTGTTCTCAGCGCTGTCCCAGATTTTTGTCGAAGGCGTGCTAAGCTATATATATTACAGCTGCTCTTCCAGGGCTTCTATAATACCTCTGCCTTTGTTAAACGTGTTAAATTCTGACAATAAAATATATTTCTCTTTTCAAAGTTTGCCGGTAATTGGCAAAGGACAAGCCATAACCTCCCAGAGTTGCATCCCGCAGATCCTGGGCAAAAATCAACCTATATATCTTGAATTATTTTTTTTATTTTTTTCTGCTGACATTACAAGCAGTTAGAGCCACTGTCATGAAATGAAATAATACGCTTCTGTTTTTTTTTTAAAGGGCGGAAAACAATTAAACAGAAACACGAGGTGTCAGCGAGAAGATGAAGACATCCGAAAGAGCGCAGCTGAGCTACATCCATACAACACTTATTTTCTTTTTTTTTTTGGCATGTCCTGAAATGCAAACGAAAAAAAAAAAAAAATAGAAATTGTTTTGTTTCAACTTTGGAAAGCCATGAGCTTGCAAGATTTGGCAACATTTACATGCGTTATTGCTCCATTATTCTCTTTTGTAATGTCTACACAATTTACAAACCTGCCTGCATGTGGTGAGGTCATACTGGGATGACATCACAAAATAATAGCTGGCACAACTCAATTTGGAGCAGTTATATAACTAAAAACTGACAAATGACAATAGCTGGCTGGAGTCAAAGAGATTCCATAGTTTGTCTTTAAACTTTTAACACGTTTAACAATGCGGAGGAACTGTTGGGGGAAAGAAAATAACTGAAAATGGTGATGATGTAACATAAAGTGGAAACGTTTGGCACGGCTGGTTTTGGACCGGTGTAAAGACAAATTAAAGGTAACAATTTAGCAGGAAACATGAAAAGTTTATGGGAAATTGCGGGGTGAAGTTGAAAGAGTGTCAAAAAAATAGATGTCATTGTGTTCTTGTTGGAAAAACAAGCACACGCAATAAAATTAACAAAAAAAGTTACGAGTTATGCAGTAGGATTTTAGTATACTTTGGCCTTGAAATGCATGTAAAGCTGACCATTTGTGATGAGCTGAACTTTGGCAAGTGTGAGGACCTGGATCACCATGCTGGTGGCACAGTTGTTTCCTAGGCAAAGGGCTGTAGTTGCAGTGTCCACCAGCAGGTGTCTTCCAGCAGATCCCAATAGTCAGTCTCCATCTAATGCTGGCCGTTGGGAGACACCTACTGGCTAGCAAAGCAAAACACTGACGTGAGAGGCACTAATAGAGGAGGAACAAAGTACCCTCCCAACAGCCAGCAGATCCCAGTAATCAGTCTCCATCTGATGCTGGCTGCTGGGAGGTTATTTAGTTCATCCATTATTGGTAACTCTCGTGTCAGTGGTTTGCTTTGCTAGCCAGATAATGTGTGTCATTTATCCTGCTCCTGATCTTGTCCTTGCCCTGTACCCTGCTGCCTTAAATCTGCGCCCCTTGTTCCTGATCCCAGTCCTGGTTCCCCCTCCTTCCTTTATCTCTGTTATTACCCTGTTTATCCGTGTTCCTCATTTTGTATATACAGTTTATATTGTATTATAGTTAGGTTATTTTGTCCTTTGGTTTATTGTTCACTTGTATCTTCAGATTTGCTGGGTTTCCTTTTTGCTGGTGTTTAGATGGATTTTGATTTCACTGTAAACAAATATAACAGCACACACACTCTGATCTCAGTTTCCTTTATGTAGCCATGCAGATCTGGCTATCCCTGCTGCCAATTCCTGACAGCCATGTTCACATCTCCAGCCAACAACTGAACTTTTACCTCTTCCATCAGCTCATTCCCCACAGGTAATTCCTTTTGTACCACCTGCCCCATCCTATTAGATTGTAAGCTCTTATGAGCAGGGCCCTCCTAACCCTCTTGTATTTTATTGTATTACAACTGTACTGTCTCCCTTTATAAAGCGCTGCTCAAACTGTTTGCACTATAATACTCAGTGGCGGCTGGTGCTAAACTTTTTGGGGTGGCAAACAAACCCCCCCAGGTCCGCACTCACCCCTCCATGGTCCCCTCACACTCAGCCCTCCACGGTCCCCCCTCACTCAGCCCTCAACTGTTCCCTGCACTCAGCCCTCCATCGTCCCCCGCAATCAGCCCTCCATCGTCCCCCGCAATCAGCCCTCCACCGTCCCCCGCAATCAGCCCTCCACCGTCCCCCGCAATCAGCCCTCCACTGTCCCCCGCACTCAGCCCTCCACCGTCCCCCGCACTCAACCCTCCACGGTCCCCCGCACTCAACCCTCCATAGTCCCCGATACTTAACCCTTCACGGTCCCCGCACTCAGCCCTCCACAGTTCCCCCACACTCAACCCTCCACGGTCCCCCCACACTCAACCCTCCACGGTCCCCCCACATTCAGCTGTCCATGGTCCCCCCCCACTCAGTCCTCCATGGTCCCCCCCATTCAGCCCTCCACCGTCCCCTGCACTCAGCCCTCCACGATTTCCCGCACTCAGCCCTCCACAGTTCCCCCCGCACTCAGCCCTCCACGGTTCCCCCACACTCAACCCTCCATGATCCCCCCACACTCAACCCTCCACGATCCCCCCACACTCAGCCATCCATGGTCCCCCCCACTCAGTCCTCCATGGTCCCCCCACTCAGTCCTCCATGGTCCCCCCCATTCACCCCTTCACCGTCCCCCGCACTCAGCCCTCCAATGTCCCCCGCACTCAGCCCTCCACCGTCCCCTGCACCCAGCCCTCCACCGTCCCCCCGCACTTAGCCCTCCACCGTCCCCCGCACTTAGCCCTCCACAGTTCCCCCGCACTGAGCTCTCCACGGTCCCCCCACACTCAACCCTCCATGGTCTCCCACACTCAGCCCTCCTTTGTCCTACCACACTCAGCCCCCCTCCGCGGCTTCCTCGGCTTCTCCTCCCGGCCAACCCAATCTACCTCCTGTCCTGATTGGCCGGGAGGAGAAACCAAAAGACAATAGCGAACATCTATATATTAGTGTCCCAAGTGGGTGGGTTCTGCGCCCCGAGTCCAACCTTTTTCAAGCCAATTAGAGCCTCAGGCTCTAATCATGTGGTTAAAAAAAAACAAAACAACTCATAGAAACCTATGAGTTCGCATCTCCGCATGCAAACTAGGGGGGGGGGGCAGCGTCCCTTATGGACTGGCCACTCCTGATACTAATAATATTAATAATAATAAAATTCCTATTACAGGTGCCTAAAATCTGACTTGTATCTTAGTGCAAACTACAGAAAATCAGTAAGCCAATCACACAAGTAGGAAATGACATTTTTGGAGGCCTTCTGTACACTAACGTTTGCCATGGGGTCACTCGTGCGGGCTTAAATCCAAGATGTGCGGCTTGGCCCTGCCCCTGACTCTCTCCTCACAGGCTTTGATTGACAGCCAATAGCTCAAATGGCTCTTGCTGCTGCCTCCATGTCCAGTAAGGAGAGAGCCACTGCTCTTTTGCACAGTGCTGGATTGAGATTGGGCTCAGGTAAGTATAAGGGGGAGCTGAACCCAGACATATATATATATATATATATATATATATATATATATATATATATATATATATATATATATATATATATATAATTATTTTTATTTTCTATTAATTTGCTTTTTTTTAAAATAAAAACATAAAAATGGAATTACTATTTTAAAACTGGGAACATTTAGCAGTTTATATGAAAAATGTTTAGGTTTTGATTGGACTGTTGCATTTCAAGAGCTGTACCAGCAGAGAACAAAACCAATAAATACAATTTATATCGCTGATAATTTCACTGTCCTGCCTTCCCGCTGCAGAAAAAGGTCCCAAAGAACCCGCTGATGTCTTACAATAAGGACAACCTGATAAGGATTGCCGATTGGAACTGGCCGGAGCCTTGGCGCAGGGATAGGGATGTTCAAATCTACACGGCCCGGCCCGGCGTAGCAGGAAAATAAGCCAATCCATAAAATCTGATAACTGTATATATAAAATGACAGCATCGAGCAAAAGGGATTGTGTTAAATGCAGAATGCCGAAGTAAGCATAAATATTTTCTGGGTAATCACAAATAATCATTTCCCTTTAAGCCTTTTGCCTCCATTTCTGTAATTACATTTTCAGTCTCTAAAGTACTTGAAATAGAAAAAAAAAAAACTCCATTAAAGAAATGTCACTTCCAATAAAGTATTTGGCATCCTAAGGGAAGTACAAAAATGAAAATATAAAAGTAAAGAATTACTTAGGCGATCCCAGTGTCCTTTGCAGTGCGCTAAACAAGATGCGATTTGGCGCTGAAACAGGGAAAATGAAAACGGAAATGAACATCTTCCACAATGATGAGTAATGACGACTGAATCGTGATTTCCATTGGAAAATTTCATTGTGATTAGTGAGAGGAGCTAAGTGGGCGTGGTGTAAGAAATTTTTCTGTTGGTCTACAACCACCAAAAACACGTCAAATTTCATTACAATGTAGCGGAAGCCGGGGCTTGGATTTGGGCTGCAACACTCCCCTCCTGTCTGGAGCTGTCCCTCGCAGTAGTTCCTTTCCACCACTAGATGTCCCCAGTCTTCCACCACACATCATTCAACCTGGAAGTATGAAGAGATCTTGTGAGTGCGGGGAGTCATGGGTCCACCCCTGAGGGGATGTCACCAAAGGCCTCTGCACTCACAGTCACAGTGCAATATTGAAGACTGCCCAGCACCCGCTAAGGCAGGGGTAGGCAACCTTCGGCCCTCCAACTTTTTTGAAACTACAAGTCCCATGAGACATTGCAAGACCCTGACAATCACAGGCATGACTCCTAGAGGCAGAGGCATGATGGGATTTATAGTTTCACCACAGCTGGAGGGCCGAGGTTGCCTACCCCTGAGCTAAGGGAAAGAGAGCCCTGCGTGTCACGTGATCAGCCCTAAACAAATTTAGGAAAAGGTAAGTATAAAGCAAAAAAGTGTGGGAGTCATGGGTCTGCCCCTGAGGGGATATTACCAAAGGTCCCTGCACTCATAGTTACTGAAGCAATATTGAAGACTGCCCAGCACCAGCTAAGAGGAAGAGGACCCTGTGTCACATGATCAGCCTAAACACAATTAGAAAAGGTAAATATAAGGTAAAAACTGCAGGGAGTAATGGGTCCGCCCCTGAGGGGATGTCACCAAAGGTCCCTGCACTCATAGTTACTGATGCATTATTGAAGAATGCCCAGCACCAGCTAAGAGGATGAGGGCCTTGACCTGTCTCATGATCAGCCTAAACACATTAGGAAATGGTAAGTATAGGGCAAAAATGCAAGAAGTCATGGGTCCACCCCTGAGGGGATGTCACCAAAGGTCCCTGCACTTATAGTTACTGATGCATTATTGAAGACTGCCCAGCACCAGCTAAGAGGATGAGGGCCTTCTGTGTCATGTGATCAGCCTAAGCAAATTTGGAAAAGGAAAATATAAGGTAAAAACTGCAGGGAGTAATAAGTCCGCCCCTGAAGGGATGTCACCAAAGGTTTCCTGCACTCATAGTTACTATTGCATTATTGAAGACTTCCCAGCACCAGCTAAGAGGAAGAGGACACTGGGAAGAATAAAATACATGCTATGGAGACCTTATTTAATGGGATAGCGGGTCACTTGGGGCCTGAACGGGGACCACAGGGGGGGGAGGTTGCTGGTGCTTGGTGTTGGCCTTTAAATTGTCCCGTAAGTGTTTACTTAAAGCCCAATTGTAGCCACCCACTCCCAGTCCACTACTGCTAATTTCCTGCCCCAGACCACACAGTCTATAAGAAGCAGCACTCATACCTTACAGATCAATACTGTCTCCATGAAGCGGGAGGGTAACTCCAATATATCTATAAATCAAAACACTTCTTAGGACTCATGTTTCTGTCAGTTTGGCCTTAAAAATGGGGTGTTTGCAGGTGTAAGGAGGCACAGGTGTAGCATACAGCCCATTGCCAGCAGCCTGTCAAAATCAATGACAGGATGAAATACAGTGGTTGTTCTAAAAGGTTGACTTTGACGGGCTGATGGCAGTGGGCTGTATGCTGCATCTGTGCCCCCCTTGCACCCAAAAACACCCTTTTTATTTCATTTTGTTTTGGCTGTATGCTGCTGTTCCAAATTCGTTTTTTAACAAATTTTGACAAATTTGTTAATTCAGAAATATCCAAATCAATGAAATCCCATTTAACAAATTTTTCCCAATATTCGTAAATTTTAATATTTGACAATTCGGAAATTCGGAGATCCGAAAACCCGAAACTTCGAAAATCTGAAATAATAACTAACTAATAATAGCTTAACTATTACTATTAGATTGTGGGTATTGGAATTTCCTTTCAAATTTGGCTGTTAGTGAACGTAACGAATACCAATTTATCGGAAGTTTCTAATTATCTGAAATAACGGAAGGCAACAAATACAAATTTATCTGAAGTTTACAATGATCTAAATGAATGGAACGTAAAGAATTAATAATAATAAATAACAACAATAATAATAATAATAATAATAATAATAATAAAAACATTTTATTATTATTTAATATTAATTTGTTCTGTCCATTTGTTTAGATGCGGCATTTGTTATTTCGGATAATTCTTAACTTCGGATAAATTCACTAACAGCCAAATTTGAAAGGAAATTCCAACACCTATAATTAATTAGTTAGTTATTATTATTAGTTAGTTGAATAATAAAAATGTTTTATTATCATTATTATTTATTTGTTCTGTCCATTTGTTTAGATGCGGCATTCGTTATTTCGGATAATTCGTAACTTCGGATAAATTCACTAACAGTCAAAATTGAAAGGAAATTCCAATACCTACAATTTAATAGTTAGTTATTATTATTAGTTAGTTAGTTGAATAATAAAAATGTTTTATTATCATTATTATTATTATTATTATTTATTATTTATTTGTTCCCTCCATTTGTTTAGATGCGGCATTCGTTATTTCGGATTATTCGTAACTTCGGATAAATTCACTAACAGCCAAATTTGAAAGGAAATTCCAATACCTATAATTTAATAGTTAGTTATTATTATTAGTTAATTAGTTGAATAATAAAAAAGTTTTATTATCATTATTATTTATTATTTATTTGTTCCCTCCATTTGTTTAGATGCGGCATTCGTTATTTCCGATTATTCGTAACTTCGGATAAATTCACTAACAGCCAAATTTGAAAGGAAATTCCAATACCTATAATTTAATGGTTAGTTATTATTATTAGTTAGTTATTCTTTAGAATTTTCGGATTTCCTTTCTTCTTTTCTGATTATCATATTTACGAATTTACAAATTTACGAATTTTCAAATTTATGAATTTACGATTTGCGATCATAACGAATGACCTAAAAAACGAAAAAAAAACAAAAAAAAACAAACAAACAAAAAAAAAAGAATGAGACGAAAACGAACAAATTTCTGCAGTGCACATGTCTACTGAACATCTTCTCGTCCGATCTAACTGAAGTTTCTGGAGTGTACAGAGAAGCGTCTTTAAATCACTCGCTTACAAAACAAGTTATCCGTCTGTCAGGTGTGAAGTATAAAGCGCAGTTCAGCGCACTGGCAGAGCAGAGTAGGATATTGCTGCTTGCTACAGAAGATTCTTTAATATAACAAGGCATATATTGAATAACAGCGAGTCTGAACATGGCTAAATCAAGTTTGTTCTCCTTTTCAGCAATTCAGCGGCAAGAGAAAACGTGATTTGTCAAAATATAGAGCAAGGTAGCCGGGCGGAATGGCTGCGCGGTATGGAGAGGACACGCGGGGACACTGTAGACTTATATTTGAAGAGTAAATGAGCCTCGAATAAAATAAAGCAACTATAGGATAACAAACCTGGAGAGCTTCCAGTTCTTCAACGCCGGAGACCGACTGCGCCATGACAGTTTCTGACGAACCGCCGGCTGCCATATTAAATATAACATAAATGGAAGCGTCACATCACCGCTCCTAGGTCCAGATTCAACTTTTTTCCAATAAAAGTCAGGGGGACAATCCAAAGAGTAATTGGATTGGATATCACAGTGATCAGTCATTGTGCAGCCGGCCCCTCTGCATTTTTTCCCTCTTGAATGGAGAAAAAGATACATTGTACCTTCTTATCCTGCTAGAGGAGAAAAACGTAAACAAAAACAAATGTGTGTACAAAAATGAAATGAAATAAAGTAATTATTATTAATAATAATAATAATATTATTATAAAGAAAAATAGGTATATCCAGGTTTCATCTAGGTCAGTGTCAGGGTAAGGGTCAAAGGTCAAGAATCCGAGAATGGAGAAAAAGATGCATCTTTTTCTCCTGCTAGAAAAATGTAAACAAAAACAAATGTGTGTACAAAAAATAAAATTAAATAAATAATAATAATAATAATATAAAGAAAAATAGGTATATCAGGGTTTGATCTAGGTCAGTGTCAGGGTAAGGGTCAAGGTCAGGGTCAAAGGTCAAGAATCAGAGAATGGAGAAAAAGATGCATCTTTTTCTCTGGCTAGAAAAATGTAAACAAAAACAAAAAACTAAATGAAATAATAGTAAAAAAAAAAAAAAATAATAATAATAATATAAAGAAAAATAGGTATATCATGGTTTGATCTAGGTTCGTGTCGGAGTTAGGGTCAAGGTCAGGGACAAAAGGTCAAGAATCCGAGAATGGAGATAAAGATACATTGTACCTTTTTCTCCTGCTAGAGGAGAAAAATGTAAACAAAAACACGTGTGTACAAAAAATAAAATGAAATAAAATAAATAATAATAATATTATTATAAAGAAAAATAGGTATATCAGGGTTTGATCTAGGTCAGTGTCAGGGTTAAGGTCAGGGTCAAAGGTTAAGATTCAGAGAAAAGCTACATTGTATCTTTTTCTCTTGCTAGAGGAGAACATTTTAAACAAAAACAAATGTGTGTACAAAAAATAAAATGAAATAAAATAAAATAATAATAATAATAATAAACAAAATGTCCTGGTCATTGAGCAGCCAAATTTTCCGGGGCTGAATCGGTTAAACTCCGGCTTTAAGCACAGACGCTCATCACGCCTGCTGAGATACAGGTGAGCACTAGATGGAGCATTAACAAATTAGCATCTCAAATACAATTATCACAACATGGAATAGCAAGCGGGGAAAAAAAAAAAATAATCTGAAAATCACATCAACTCTCAATGTTACAATAATAACTCAAAAAATGAGAACTTCCTGAAAATACTCCTCACTCCCCTTCTCAAAGCTTTCTGAATGACTAACAGACTAACATTCTCCCAGAGATTCTCGTTAGCCGACGGTCATTTTGGTTTCCTCTCTTCCACTTATTTCAGGCACACAAACAGCCAACGGAGCGAGAAGGAGAGAGAACGCCGGCAGTGTCAGAGGTCACCGCGAGGAAATAAATGATCTTCCTACATGAAATGGCTGTGGGGTGGGTGAGGGACTCGGCGAACCCGCTATCAAAGCCCAGCCTGAACCACAAACGCGGCGCCAATCCTGTTTTCGCGGCACACCGCGGAAACCATGAAACGAATTTCTGGAGAGCGTTTCCCCCGATCTGCGGCATCCAGTGCCACGGGCACGGCTGACAATTCCACTACTTGGCTCCTTCGAGAGAAAGCGGTTTTCGATGAAAGAGGTCCGAACAGTAGCGGGGTGGTGGAAGGCGGGAGCGACGTCTGAAGCTTCGCAAAACAGAATAAAGCAAGGGAGGGAGGACGGGCTCCATTATCTTCTGTATTGTAAAGTGATGAAAAAGGTGAACCTCCCAAATGTTTCTGTTACCAAGGAGCCGTCCCAATTTTTACTGACCCGTAAAAAGGTTGTGCGTCTTCTCTATTACAAGAAGCGCCAACGTGGAATGTTACTAGAAAGTTAAGGCAAAATCTTGAGGCACACCAGTCTAAAAAAGGAGTCCCCATCACATCAGAGTCCTCAGCCCCCCCCCCTAACATCAAAGTACTCCTTCTTCTCCCCTTTTACATCAGAGTCCTCAGCCCCCCTTTAACATCAAAGTACTCCTTCCTCTCCCCTTTTACATTAGAATCCTCAGCCCCCCCTTTAACATCAAGGTACTCCTTCCTCTCCCCTTTTACATTAGAATCCTCAGCCCCCCCCTTTAACATCAAAGTACTCCTTCCTCTCCCCTTTTACATCAGAGTCCTCAGCCCCCCCCCTAACATCAAAGTACTCCTTCCTCTCACCTTTTACATCAGAATCCTCAGCCCCCCCCCTTTAACATCAAAGTACTCCTTCTTCTTACCTTTTACATCAGAGTCCTCACTCACTAGCACCCCCCTTTACTTCAGAGTTCCCAGTCCCCCCTTGACTTCAGAGTTCTAAGTCCCCCCTTGACTTCAGAGCTCTCAGTCCCCCTTGACGTCGGAGTTCTCAGCCCCCCGCTTGACTTTAGAGTTCTCACTCTTCTCCCCTTTCACATCAGAGTCCTCGGTGCCCCCCTTTGCATCATAGTCGATTGACCTTTTATATCACACAGTGGCGGTGCGTCCATAAGGGCGCACAGGCGCCGCCCCCCTCTCTCCAGCCACCCCTCTAGCAGCAATAAATAGATTCATGCATTGCATGAATCTATGGCCGCCGCTGCCACCGCCTATTCAGGCGCCCGGCCCCTTTTTCGGGCGCCTGAATTACATTACCATAGGCTCTAATAGGTGTCAAAAAAGGTGACCTGCGAGCGCCATGCTAGGCACTCCCAGGTCACTGAGCTGTGTTAGAAACGCTAATGAATATTCACTTTCCTAACACTAAACTGCCTCTCCGCCAATCAGGTGCTTGGATCTGTTACCTGTCACCTGATTGGCTGAAACGACACGCGCTGTGATTGGACGCCTATAAGGCGTCCAATCATAGCAGAGGATGGGAAGAGAGGATGGAAGAAGACATTGAGGAGCTGTCCCACCGCCACCGAGACAGGGTAAGTACAGACGGCGGGCAAGGGGCACACTGGCAGCATTTTATATGGCACAGTGGCTGCGTTTGATGGGGCACAGTGAGGCTGCATTTGATGGGGCACAGTGAGGCTGCATTTGATGGGGTACAGTGAGGCTGCATTTGATGGGGCACAGTGAGGCTGCATTTGATGGGGCACAGTGAGGCTGCATTTGATGGGGCACAGTGAGGCTGCATTTGATGGGGCACAGTGAGGCTGCATTTGATGCGGTACAGTGAGGCTGCATTTGATGGGTACAGTGAGGCTGCATTTGATGGGGCACAGTGAGGCTGCATTTGATGGGGCACAGTGAGGCTGCATTTGATGGGGCACAGTGAGGCTGCATCTGATGGGGTACAGTGAGGCTGCATTTGATGGGGTACAGTGAGGCTGCATGTGATGGGGTACAGTGAGGCTGCATTTGATGGGCACAGTGAGGCTGCAATTGATGGGGTTTTTTTTCAGAATTTTTCAGTTTGTTTGTGCCCCACAAAAAATTTTGAGCACCAGCCGGCACTGCATATCAGAGTTCTCCTTCTTTTTCCCCCTTTTTATCAGAGTCCTCAGTCCCCTCCCTTTTACATCAGTGAAAAAGTTCTAATACGTCTCCCCTTTCACATGTGAGTCCTCTGTCCCTCCTTCACATCAGAGTCCTCAGTCCCCCCACTTTCACTTCAGAGTCCATAGTCACCACCCCCCCTCACACCAGAGTCCTCCATTCCACACCTTTTACATCAGAGTTCTCATTCTTCTCCCTTTTTACATCAGAATCCTCAGTCCACCTTTTACATCAGAGTCCTTTGTCCCCCTTTCATATCAGAGATCTTATTCTTCACCTCCTTTTACACCAGAGTCTTCAGTCCCCTCTCTTTCATATAAGAGTTCTAATTCTTCTCCCTTTTCACATCAGAGTCCTCGGTTCCCCTTCACATCAGAGTCTTCAGTCCCCCACCTTTCATATCAGAGTCCTCATTCTGCTCCCCTTTTACATCAGAGTCCTCAGTCCCCTCTCCTTCATAAAAGAGTTCTCATTCTTCTCTCCTTTCACATCAGAGTCCTCAGTTCCCCTTTCATATCAGAGTTCTAATGCTTCCCCCCTTTCACATCATAGTCCTCCTTCTTTCTCCCTTATCACTTCAAAGTCCTTTGCCCCCCCCTTTCATATCATAGATCTTATTCTTCACCCCCTTTTACATCAGAGTCCTCATTCTTACCCCCTTTCACTTCAAAGTCCATAGTCCCCCCCCCCCCTTTCACATCAGAGTCTCCAATTCCACACCTTTTACATCAGAGTTCTCATTCTTCCCCCATTGACATCAGAATTCTCTGGTCCACCATTTAAATCAGAGTCCTCGGTTCCCCTTCACATCAGAGTCTTCAGTCCCCCACCTTTCATATCAGAGTCCTCATTCTGCTCCCCTTTTACATCAGAGTCCTCAGTCCCCTCTCCTTCATAAAAGAGTTCTCATTCTTCTCTCCTTTCACATCAGAGTCCTCAGTTCCCCTTTCATATCAGAGTTCTAATGCTTCCCCCCTTTCACATCATAGTCCTCCTTCTTTCTCCCTTATCACTTCAAAGTCCTTTGCCCCCCCCTTTCATATCATAGATCTTATTCTTCACCCCCTTTTACATCAGAGTCCTCATTCTTACCCCCTTTCACTTCAAAGTCCATAGTCCCCCCCCCCCCCTTTCACATCAGAGTCTCCAATTCCACACCTTTTACATCAGAGTTCTCATTCTTCCCCCATTGACATCAGAATTCTCTGGTCCACCATTTAAATCAGAGTCCTTGGTCCCCCCTTCACAACAGAGTCCTCAGCCCCCCCCCTTTAACATGGAAGTCCTGAAATGATTCTCTCCCGTTAAGATCAAAGTCATCGGGTCCCTCCCTCTCTTTTACAAGTGAGTCCTACCTCCCAATCTTCACCACAGTGCAGACAGAAGCAGCATTATGGTCCTGAGTCTCCATGGTGTGGATGGCCTGGCTACCTGCACCATGGAAATGGCTGACACTGTGCGAAAATACCAGATTCAGCGCGGCCAAGATGGCGCACCAGACGTAGGCACCCTGATGGAGAACCATTGTCCTATACAACTACTGTACAGAACACCAGAAAGTGTTAACTGCGTCATCTTTCCAAAACCTTCTCTTTTTTTTTTTTTAATCTGGATGACAAAGCTTTTAGAAGAAGTGTTCCAGAAGTTTCTTGAGACTACCATACCAGCAATAAAACTTACATTTTTAGCTAGTCATCCAAAACTCAAATTGGCCTTATCTTAATTAAAAACCTTGCTGTGCGGTCAGTCTGTTTCCAGAATGGATGAGCGTGCGCGTTTATAAAATTGAACTTAAGTCTAATTAGCAGTTTTACCATCACTGTTCTATTGGAATGGTGGGGGAAGTTAATTCATCGACTAAGTAGCTGATGTTCTAACAAATTATGGGGCATCCCGGTGATTGTAAAACAAAGACTCCAGTGACTAGTGAAGAGGGAGTATGTGGTCCCGGGTATGTTCCTCGAGTTGGAGATGGGAAAAGCCACCGCTATGATCAGAACACATTGAATACGAGTCTAGTGATCAGAAGGCTTGTTTCATTGATGGGTTAGCCATCTTCTATAGAAGCTTTGCTTGGCGCTGAGATACCGGAGCAGACAGAGATGACCTACCCTAAACCTCCATCATACTAATCTTCTCAGTAACTCCTACTCTCACACTAACCCTTCCTCTAATCCCAACACTAACCCTTCCTCTAATCCCAACATTAACCCTTCCTCTAATCCCAACACTAACCCTTCCTCTAATCCCAACACTAACCCTTCCACTAACTCTTCCTCTAATCCCAACACTAACCCTTCCTCTAATCCCAACACTAACCCTTCCACTAACTCTTCCTCTAATCCCAACACTAACCCTTCCTCTAATCCCAACACTAACCCTTCCTCTAATCCCAACACTAACCCTTCCACTAACCCTTCCTCTAATCCTAACACTAACCCTTCCTCTAATCCCAACACTAACCCTTCCTCTAATCCCAACATTAACCCTTCCTCTAATCCCAACACTAACCCTTCCACTAACTCTTCCTCTAATCCCAACACTAACCCTTCCACTAACTCTTCCTCTAATCCTAACACTAACCCTTCCTCTAATCCCAACACTAACCCTTCCACTAACCCTTCCTCTAATCCTAACACTAACCCTTCCTCTAATCCCAACACTAACCCTTCCTCTAATCCCAACACTAACCCTTCCACTAACCCTTCCTCTAATCCCAACACTAACCCTTCCTCTAATCCCAACACTAACCCTTCCTCTAATCCCAACACTAACCCTTCCTCTAATCCCAACACTAACCCTTCCACTAACCTTTCCTCTAATCCTAACACTAACCCTTCCTCTAATCCCAACACTAACCCTTCCACTAACCCTTCCTGTAATCCTAACACTAACCCTTACATTGACCCTTCCTGTAATCCTAACACTAACCCTTACATTGACCCTCCCTGTATTCCTAACACTAACCCATACATTGACCCCAGCTGTAATCCTAACACTAACCCTTCTACTAATCCCAACACTAACTCTCACACTAACCCTTCCTGTAATCCTAACACAAACCCAAGCACCATCCTTCCCCCAGTATCCCTAACACTATCCCTCTCACTAACTCATGTAAAACCAACATTAACTCTCGCATTAACCCTTCTTCTGATCCTAACATTAACCTCACACTAACCCTTCCTCTAACCCTAATACTAACCCTTACATTGGCCCCTCCTGTAATGCTAAAACAAACTTTCTCACTAACCCTTCCTCTAATTCTAACCCCCACACTAACCCTTCCTCTAATCCTAACACTAACCCTTACATTGACCCTTCCTGTAATCCTAACACTAACCCTTACATTGACCCTTCCTGTAATCCTAACACTAACCCTTACATTGACCCTTCTTATAATCCTAACACTAACCCTTACATTGACCCTTCCTGTAATCCTAACACTAACCCTTGCATTGACCCTTCCTCTAATCCTAACACTAACCCTTCTACTAATCCCAACACTAACTCTCACACTAACCCTTCCTGTAATCCTAACACAAACCCAAGCACCATCCTTCCCCCAGTATCCCTAACACTATCCCTCTCACTAACTCCTGTAAAACCAACATTAACTCTCGCATTAACCCTTCTTCTAATCCTAACATTAACCCTCACACTAACCCTTCCTCTAATCCTAACACTAACCCTTACATTGACCCTTCCTGTAATCCTAACACTAACCCTTATATTGACCCTTCCTGTAATCCTAACACTAACCCTTACATTGACCCTTCCTGTAATCCTAACACTAACCCTTACATTGACCCTTCCTGTAATCCTAACACTAACCCTTACATTTACCCTTCTTATAATCCTAACACTAACCCTTACATTGACCCTTCCTGTAATCCTAACACTAACCCTTACATTGACCCTTCTTATAATCCTAACACTAACTCTTACATTGACCCTTCCTCTAATCCTAACACTAACCCTTCTACTAATCCCAACACTAACTCTCACACTAACCCTTCCTGTAATCCTAACACAAACCCAAGCACCATCCTTCCCCCAGTATCCCTAACACTATCCCTCTCACTAACTCCTATAAAACCAACATTAACTCTCGCATTAACCCTTCTTCTAATCCTAACATTAACCCTCACACTATCCCTTCCTCTAACCCTAATACTAACCATTACATTGGCCCCTCCTGTAATGCTAAAACAAACTTTCTCACTAACCCTTCCTCTAATTCTAACCCCCACACTAACCCTTCCTGTAATCCTAACACTAACCCTTACATTGACCCTTCCTGTAATCCTAACACTAACCCTTACATTGACCCTTCCTGTAATCCTAACACAAACCCTTATATTGACCCTTCCTCTAATCCTAACACTAACCCTTACATTGACCCTTCCTGTAATCCTAACACTAACCCTTACATTGACCCTTCCTGTAATCCTAACACTAACCCTTACATTGAACCTTCTTGTAATCCTAACACTAACCCTTACATTGACCCTTCCTCTAATCCTAATGCCGCGTACACACGGTCGGACTTTTCGTCTACAAAAGTCCAACGGACGCTGACGGACTAAAGCTGGCTGGTAATCCGATCGTGTGTGGGCTTCTCCGGACTTTCAACTGACTTTTTTAGCCTCAAATCCGACGGACTTTAGATTTGAAACATGCTTCAAATCTTTCAGACGGACTCGAGTCCGGTCGAAAAATCCGCTCGTCTGTATGCTAGTCCGACGGACAAAAACCCACGCTAGGGCAGCTATTGGCTACTGGCTATGAACTTCCTTATTTTAGTCCGGTGTACGTCATCACGTAAGAATTCGATGGACTTTTGTGTGATCGTGTGTAGGCAAGTCTGTTCATTAGAAAGTCCGCCAAAAGTCCGTCGAAAGTCTGTCGGACAGGCTGTCGGACTTTTGTAGCTGAAAAGTCCGACCGTGTGTACGCCCCATAACACTAACCCTTACATTGACCCTTCCTCTAATCCTAACACTAACCCTTCTACTAATCCTAACACTAACTCTCACACTAACCCTTCCTGTAATCCTAACACTAACCCAAGCACCATCCTTCCCCCAGCACTCCCAACACTATCCCTTTCACTAACTCATGTAAAACCAACATTAACTCTCGCATTAACCCTTCTTCTGATCCTAACATTAACCTCACACTAACCCTTCCTCTAACCCTAATACTAACCCTTACATTGGCCCCTCCTGTAATGCTAAAACAAACTTTCTCACTAACCCTTCCTCTAATTCTAACCCCCACACTAACCCTTCCTCTAATCCTAACACTAACCCTTACATTGACCCTTCCTGTAATCCTAACACTAACCCTTACATTGACCCTTCCTGTAATCCTAACACTAACCCTTACATTGACCCTTCTTATAATCCTAACACTAACCCTTACATTGACCCTTCCTGTAATCCTAACACTAACCCTTGCATTGACCCTTCCTCTAATCCTAACACTAACCCTTCTACTAATCCCAACACTAACTCTCACACTAACCCTTCCTGTAATCCTAACACAAACCCAAGCACCATCCTTCCCCCAGTATCCCTAACACTATCCCTCTCACTAACTCCTGTAAAACCAACATTAACTCTCGCATTAACCCTTCTTCTAATCCTAACATTAACCCTCACACTAACCCTTCCTCTAACCCTAATACTAACCCTTACATTGGCCCCTCCTGTAATGCTAAAACAAACTTTCTCACTAACCCTTCCTCTAATTCTAACCCCCACACTAACCCTTCCTCTAATCCTAACACTAACCCTTACATTGGCCCTGCCTGTATTCCTAAAATGAACTCTCTCACTAACCCTTCCTCTAATCCTAACACTTATGCCCTGTACACACGGTCGGATTTTCCGACGGAAAATGTGTGATAGGACCTTGTTGTCGGAAATTCCGACCGTGTGTGGGCTCCATCACACATTTTCCATCGGATTTTCCGACACACAAAGTGTGAGAGCAGGCTATAAAATTTTCCGACAACAAAATCCGTTGTCGGAAATTCCGATCGTGTGTACACAAATCCGACGCACAAAGTGCCACGCATGCTCAGAATAAATAAAGAGATGAAAGCTATTGGCCACTGCCCCGTTTATAGTCCCGACGTACGTGTTTTACGTCACCGCGTTCAGAACGATCGCATTTTCCGACAACTTTGTGTGACCGTGTGTATGCAAGACAAGTTTGAGCCAACGTCCGTCGGAAAAAATCCTAGGATTTTGTTGTCGGAATGTCCGATCAATGTCCGACCGTGTGTACGGGGCATTACTTCCACTAGTCCTAACACTAAACCTTACATTGGCTCGGCTTGTAATACTACAATTAACTCTCTCACTAACTCTTCCACTAATACTAACACTAACTGCCACACTAACCCTTTGTCAGGGAAATGGTCGTAGGAGAACTGGTAATAGTGCCAGTACTGGTAAGTGGTAAGGGATGCTTTTGGCACATTGCCATGCGCACCAGTGCAAGAAGTGTGAATGGTCCCGGCTTGCATCATGGACTTTGCTACTGCTGCCTGTTCCTGGCCTGCCTTCCTGTATTTGACCTTGGCTCGACCCTGTTCCTGCTACCTGCCTCTTCCTCCTGTCGGATCTACAGTGTTTGACCCCCGGCCTGGCTTCCACTACCGTCTCCTGCACGCACCATTGCCAAGTGTTACTGAGGATTCCTAGAGACTTTGGCCCAACTGTGTACCCTGCATTATCCGGTATACTTCAGGTAAGCATCGGCTCTACTCTCCTGTACCCATCTGGCAACCTGTGCTTCTTTGGGCACTGCACCTTCTGTACCATCTTCAGGGGTGTACTGCACTTCGCCACAAGGGGAGCCCTCTCCGCACTTCACCCTCCAACCAGGTACGTGACACAATTCCTCTAATCCTAACCCCCACACTAACCCTTCCTCTAATCCTAATACTAAGCGTTACATCGGCCCCGCTTGTAATCTTAAAATGAACTCTCTCACTAACACTTGCTTTAATCCTAACACTAACTGTCACACTAACCCTCCTGCTAGTCCTAACACTAAACCTTACATTGACCCTTTCTGTGATCCTAACACTAACTCTCTCACTAACCATTCCTGTAATCCTAACACTAATCTTTCCTCCAATACTGACCCTTCCTGTTACCAGGGGCGGATCCGGGGGGGGGGGGGGGGCAACGGGGAAATTGCCCCCCCCCCAAGAATTTAGGTGGGCGGGCTGCTCCATGGGTGAGAGAGCGGGCGGCTCCACGGGCAGGCTGGGCTGTCAGCCGGCTCGGTTGGTGAGCGGGTGAGAGTGCGGGCGAGCAGCTGGGTGGCTCAGTGGGTGAGCGGACAGCTGGCCAGTCAGGGAGCTGGTGGGCGGGGGAGCAGAGAGATGACATCATCTCTCACCATCTATGGGAATGTTTGACCATTATTCCAGAAGTGCATTTGTGAGGTCAGGCACTGATGTTGGATGAGAAGGCCTGGCTCACAGTCTCTGATCCAATTCATCCCAATGGTGTTCTATCGGGATGAGGTCAGGACTCTGTGCAGGCCAGTCAAGTTCCTCTACCCCAAACTCGCTCATCCATGTCTTTATGGACCTTGCTTTGTGCACTGATGCGCAGTCATGTTGGAACAGGAAGGGGCCATCCCCAAACTGTTCCCACAAAGTTGGGAGCATCAAATTGTCCAAAATGTCTTGGTATTCTGACGCCGCAAGAGTTTTCTTCACTGGATCTAAGGGGCCAAACCCAACCCCTGAAAAACACCCCCACACCATAATCCCCCCCCCCCCCCCTCCCTCCACCAAATGATTTGGACAAGTGCACAAAGCAAGGTCTATAAAGAAATGGATGAGCGAGTTTGGGGTGGACTTGACTGGCCTACACAGAGTCCTGACCTCCACCCGATAGAACACCATTGGGATGAATTAAAGCGGAGACTGCGAGCCAGGCCTTCTCACCCAACATCAGTGCCTGACCCCACAAATGCGCTTCTGGAAGAATGGTGAAACATTCCCATAGACACCCTCCTAAACCTTGTGGACGGCCTTCCCAGAAGAGTTGAAGCTGTTATAGCAGCAAAGGGTGGGCCAACTCAATATTGAACCCTACGGACTAAGACTGGGATGCCATTAACGTTCATGTGTGTTTAAAGGCAGGCGTCCCAATACTTTTGGTAATATAGTGTAGCTTTGACACATAAACATAGCGGACCTGATTAACCTCAGAGCACCAACACGGTAGAAGAAAAACTTTTTAATATTTCGAATCCCTTTGCAGGCACAAGTATAGAAGTATATATATTACAATATATAATATATAAATATATAATAATATATAAGTATATATATTACAATATATAATATATAAATGAATAATATATAAGTATATAATAATGTATAAGTATATAATAATATATAATAATATATAATATATAAGTATATATATTACAATATATAATATATAAATATATAATAATATTATATACGTATATATATATTACAATATATAATATATAAATGAATAATATATAAGTATATAATAATATATAATAATATATAATATATAAGTATATATATTACAATATATAATATAATAATATATAATAATAATATATACGTATATATATATATATATATATATATATATATATATATATATATATATATATATATATATATATATATATATATATATATATTACAATATATAATATATAAATATATAATATATAATAATATATAAGTATATACATTACAATATATAAATATATAATAATATATAAGTATATATGTTACAATATATAATATATAAATATATAATAATATAAAAGTATATAATAATATATAAGTATATATATTACAATATATAATATATAAATATATAATGATATATACCGTAATATATAATAATATATAATAATATATAAGTATATATATATATATATATATATATATATTACAATATATAATATATAAATATATAACAATATAAAAGTATATAATAATATATAAGTATATGTATTACAAGTATATATATGCTGTGCTATTTGTCCACACAGCACAGCTGAGAAGATCCTGCTCCGGTGAAGTTCTCCTTCTAGGGAGGACTGTTCATAAACAAGGTTTCATATTAAGAGTGAAACTAATCAAAAAAATCCCTTCTTAAAATTTTTTTAATAGGTAAATATATCATGTAAAAAAAAAAAAATCTGTATTTTGATCTCTGGATTCCCCCTAAATAATGCTGACAGAGATGACGCAGGTCTGACATGTGGCTGTACTTGCAGAATAAAAAAGCGAGCCGTTCGAGTAATTTACATGCCCCAAATGCAATTAATACGTCTGCAATCTCATGCATCTTGAATAACATATCAAACATTAAACATATCATCCCATCCTTGTACTTCCCTGACGCACACGCATGAACATCGCACTCTGACTGCACATTATCATAATTATCAGCCGAGCCGAAGAAAAAAAAACCCAGCGTCCGCAGACTGGTGCAGCAGAACGTTCATTCAGATGTCTGCTAAACTTCATTGTAGACTAAATGTGGAGAGACATTCAATTGTAAGATTGGCAGTTGGGGTGGGAAGGAGCTGTGGACGTGATTTGCATGGCATATATTTAAAGGATTAGCTGTGTATTAATTAACAAAAAACAAGAAAATGCAGCTAATATAGATGTTTTCTGTTTCACATGCCGCTTTGTGCATTGGCATAGCTCCTTAGACCCACTGGGGGATATTTTACTAAAACTTGTACACTCAGGATCTGGGCATGGTAGCCAATCAGATTCGAATTTCAGCTTAAGCCCTTAACCACTTCCCGCCCGGCCCGTAGCGGATTGACGGCGGGGCGGTGGTTCAGTTATCCTGACTGGGTGTCATATGACGTCCAGCACAATAACAGCCGCCACGCGCCCGCGGGGGGGCGCGCATCACAGTGATTGGTGGAGCTGTGTGTCAGTCTGACACACTGCTCCACCGATCTCCGGTGGAGGCTCCTTACCACGTGATCAGCCATGTCCAATCACGGCTGATCGCGATGTCAATAGGAAAAGTCGTTGATCGGCTTTTCCTCACTCGCGTCTGTCAGATGCGAGCAGAGGAGAGCCGATCGGCGGCTCTGCTGACAGGGGGAGGTCTGCGCTGATTGTTTATTAGCACAGCCCCCCCTCAGATCACCACACTGGACCACCAGAGTAGCCGCCAGGACCACCAGGGAAGGGGGCAACTTGTGGATGGCCAGGTATGTACCCCATGGCCATCCACATGTGCAAATTATGCCCAATCTGTGCCAATCATTGCCCACAAATGGGCACTGACTGGCACCATTTTATATCAGGGATACCCAGCAATGCCACCCATCAGTGTCATCAGTGCCACCAATCAGTGTCATCAGTGCCACCCATCAGTGTCCATCGGTGCCACCTGTCAGTGCCCATCCATGCCCATCAGTGCCCACCTATCAGTGCCCATCCGTGCCACCTATCAGTGCCATCCATAAGTACCCATCAATGCCACCCATAAGTACCCATCAATGCCGCCTATGAGTGCCCATCAGTGCCACCTATGAGTGCACATCAGTGCCACCTATGTGTGCCCATCAGTGCTGCATACCAGTGCCACCTATCAGTGCCCATCAGTGCTGCCTATCAGTGCCCATCATCAGTGCCCGTCAGTGCCACCTCATCAGTGCCATCTCATTGGTGCCACCTCATCGGTGCCCATCAGTGCCGCCTTATCAGTGCCCATCATTGAAGAAGAAAACGTACTTATTTACATAAAATTTTAACAGAAACAAAGAAAAACTTGTTTTTTTTTTCAAAGTTTTCAGTCTTTTTTTATTTGTTGCGCAAAAAATAAAAGCCATAGAGGTGATCAAATACCACCAAAAGAAAGCTCTATTTGTGGGAACAAAATGATAAAAAATTAGTTTGGTTACAGTGTAGCATGGTCTTTTTTCAACCTCACCTACTATGTAACTATGTACCTATGTAGCACAGGGGATATTTGACCTGCTTCTGTACTTATCCAGCTGGTTGGTGGGAGCCTCTCTACTGCTATAGCTAAGGTTCTCCGAGCCTGACTCCAGACCATGACACATACAGTAGGTGACCGCGACATTGTGTCAATCTCGCCGCTGTTATCGGCTCGCTCATCGGGAAAGGAAAACTGTTTTTTTTTTCCTTTCGCGATGAGCGACAGGCAGTGCTGACAGCTGTCTGGTATGAATCATGAGGGGGAACGCCGCGCCAAGTTTTAAATGAAAAAAATGGCGTGGGTTCCCCCCAGGAGCATACCAGGCCCTTAGGTCCGGTATGGATTTTAAGGGGAACCCCCTACGCCGAAAAATCAGCGTGGGGTCCCCCCAAAATCCATACCAGACCCTTATCCGAGCATGCAGCCCGGCCGGTCAGGAAAGGGGGTGCGGACGAGCGAGCGAGCCTGCGGCCCCCCCCACCCCAAAGCACCTTGTCCCCATGTTGATGAGGACAAGGGCCTCTTCCCGACAACCCTGGCCGTTGGTTATCGGGGTCTGCGGGTGGAGGGCTTATCGGTTTATGTTTTTCAGCGAACGAATTGTGCCCAAAGGGGTATTATCAAGGGCGGGGTGTCGCCCCCCCATCCATCGCCGCCTCCCCCCATCCATGGGGCCCCTTTCAAGACACCAGCACATGGATTCCAATGCAGAGGGAGTGTTTTTCTTTTTGAAGAACCGATTAGAGCCAGAGGCTCTAATAGGCTTCAATATAGGGGGGGCTCGGGTTGCAGAAAGTGCACTCCGATCCCACCCAGGTGTGTTACAACAGCGAATGAATATTCGCTGTTGTAACACTGATCCTCCTCCCAGCCAATCAGGAAGAGGGTTTTGACACTGGTCACCCAATTGGCTGAAAGGACAGGCGATCCTATTGGATGCCTAGGAGGAGGAGGGGAGGAGCTGGAAGCCGTCAAGGAGGAGAGGACACAAAGCCGCTGCACCACGCTGCCTTCTGCCTGCCACGGTGGGGTAAGTCCTGGCCTGACGGCAAACAGCGGGGGTGGGTGCCGCTGGGGGGGGGGGAGTGGGAGGTTGTTTCCCCCCCCAAAAAACAACAACTCACCAGCCACCATTGGGTATTACAGGTAGGTTCCACCGTAATATATTTGGTGACACGGTTCTTACCCTCCCCATTACTTCCATCCAAAAACTAAAACAAAAAAGTTTTAGCTGGAGTTCTATTTTAAACCAGAAAGGCCTCGGAAGACGTAAACGAGAATAGTTAGTGATTAATTCATATCCGAAAGGTAAGAGAGCGCTTTCACTGCACAGAACTGACAAATAGAAAATAAACTTTAGGAAAAGTTAAAAAAAAAGACTGGAAGCGTGTTAGAAAAAAAAAAAAGGAAGACAATAGAGACTTTGATTCAGTTGCCAAGTTGTTCGGAGAAGTGCCAAAAACATTAAACTTGACAGCTTGTCTTAAACAGCTTTGTTTGGTAAGTAAATGAAAGCAGAAATTAGTGGCGTTAATTTAAATTCATGGCAGGTTTATATTCAGATAAGGTTTGCCCCGGGGTTCCTCACCAGCACATCCCGGGAATGAGAACTGCGCTTCTCCCTACATCGGAATTAGCAGGTAACAGTAGTTACAGCTTCGTAATGAGTCTGCATTACCATAATTACTTCTTATTTCATCGGACATGTGAGGCCAGCAGACAAATGTTTCTATTTCCGAGGGTTTCGATCATCACTCCGGTAGACAGGCGCATGTTGATCCAAAATACGGTCCCGTTGCACGCGCTGTTCTACGTCTACACTGTTCACGATGCTCTGTTTTTGGAAACGGTTCTTCAAAAAGCACATATTGAAGGTCTAAGACCTGGTTTTACTGGCCACCGGACACCCACTGGAATTCTAACATTACAGCCTTGACAGAGCTATATATATATATATATATATATATATGTGCAGGGATGCTTTGCTTTGTGGTCGTGAAAGTTTTAACTTGAGATGCAAAGTTTGCACTAGCGGTTGGGGGGCAGCAAAACCAACAGTTGAGCTTTTGCCGGCCCCAACTGCTACTCCCGTTAGCTGCAGAGGCAATAGCCAGGGGTGTACACCTGCCACGGCCACAATGCTAAACAGGAATGATACCCTCTGTGGCTTTCACAAAGTGTAGCACACGCCAACTGCAGCCCATTTAAGCGAATGTGGCCGCTCTACAAGCGCTCCGCAACTGCGTGCCAAGTGTGGCGATCAAGGGGCTGAAGCTGGTGGTGAGAAGGCAATACAATATCTTCTCACTGCTTGTCAAATTCTCTATGAAGAACAATTAGAACATTGACCAACGCTCGTGTGAATGAGCCCTGAAACTGTCAAACTTGGCCATTTTAGATCAATGGGACCACACTACAACCATGAGCCAAACGCTTGGCTCGTAGTTGTGGTGTCGTTCTGCACTTTTAAAACAAAAGAAAAAAAAAAAAAAACATTGGTGCGCAACTGAGGCAGGTCTTTGCTTGCAACTGTATTTATAGGTCTTTGATGGATCAAACAGTAGACTTTGCTGGAAGCTCCATGTCCCGTTTTTTAGACGTCCCTTGGATGGGACAAATAGGACAGCTCCATCCCCTACAATTGATACACTACTTGGTACTACTTGGACACTTTTACATTTATCAGAGACCAGGGGCTTCATAGAGTCAAGCCCACCTACAGAAGCAAAAGACTGTCTGCAAGTTGATCAGAGCAAAGGACTCAATGGAGACTGTTCCAGGCCTACCTCTAGCCACTAGCAAGGTATTCTGGAGGAATGCTTCTTCAAAGAGGCTCTTCCAATGGTGCTCTGTGTTGTCACCCTATCACAAACTTCCCCAATGGAGACTGATGGTCTAACAAAGGGCAAAATGTTCTCTTGATTGGATGAGGTGGAGAGGTAGGGTGGTTATGTCCTGCTCTTCATCTCTTCCAATCAGAGAATGCTTTGCATCCATTGAGAAAATACAAATCATTCTCTTTGAATGGTCCCCTGGCAGAGTGAGCAACCTCCTGTGATTACAATGCATCAGACCAGCCACTTGGCATTGGTCTCGAAAGCTAGTGGAGATCACTGTAGTAACGGTGCCTACTACAGTGGGAGCAACCTAAATTGACAACATTGCTTCTCCACAGATACAATGCAGTGCCAGTGTATGAGCGTTGTCACCCTAGGAGAGGAATTGTTGCTGGATCAAAAGCCTGAAAACAGAAAATTAATGTGGCCCCCCCATTTAAGTACTGGTAGGCTCATAGATCCCAACTGCTTTAGATTAGTGGGACAGTCCCATATCTTGGACCTCCCAATGATACTGTGTCCTGGGCAATGTCCTGGGTTTACATTGTCACCCTTGTGCACACTCAGTAACCCAATAAGTCATCTATTACAGTGATTGGAGGAGGATTCTAGTGCCACATCAGTGAGTGGGCAGAATCTTGGTGGGACCACCCAGTCATTGGGCGAGGGTGGGGTTAATGGTGTACTCAAGATCGGGACTAAAATATTGGTAAATATATAAAATACAATATGTAGGGCTACCCCTGCAGGGGCCGCTGATACAGACTGGGTTTTTCCAAATGGTACAGAGGCCACCCATTTATTCAAGCAACAGTCCATTCACACTGGCTCCAATAAAACAGTCTAAGGGGATGTATTTTTTTGTTTTAATACTAGAAGGACTTCAACAGGGAAGAGAGGTGCTTCAAAAACGCTTAGTGATTAGTAATTTGAGGACAGTCTCTCCTAGTAGTAATGGTGGCTAGTGGTGAAAAGTGCAAGGCCCCACAGCTGAAGACCATGGGGCAAGTCTTTGGGGATATGGTTACCGGAATTGCTGGTACCATATGCAGCTTCCAGGACAGAGCTGAAGGGATCAGTTCAAGATCACTACTCACAAGTCCCCGGGACAGCTGCCACCTTCATGCTTCCTCTGGACACGGTCCAATGAGTGAGATGGCACCCCTCAGGACCCGATCCCCATGTGCTGTAGTTCTGCAATCAGCTCTGAGCAAAGTCTTGGCACTTTTGAGGCCCTCTTAGAGCAGGTGTTCAGTCCATAGGCTGCTTAAATTCCTCTGGAACCCTCCTGGGGAGAAGGAACCCTGCTCTCTAGTGCCTCAGACTATTTATCTCCATGCCTGCCCCCTAATGGACACTTCCCCTCCAGGGATTGGCCAGAACCCAAAAAATATTCAGGCTGAACAATTTGAATCTCCCACCCCAAGCCTGTGGAGCACCTTCCAGAGGCAGGGGAAAGCAATCAAACTCCCAGTCTGTTAGACCCTAAACAGACCAGGACAAACCATTACTGCTCCCTTGATATATTATTATTATTACATTTTGTGTTTTTTAGGGTTAGAAATGCTTTAAAGGGTTAGTTCGCCTTTTCAGAA
>JBBDGP010000860.1:0-135000 GCA_037952835.1 Lithobates septentrionalis | reverse complement strand
ACATATTCTATATAGTCTACCTAAGGAAGAGTCTACTGAAAAGAAAATTATAGTCTTCTTATAGGTTCTCAGATAAATATTGTATATAATTGGGATTGTTACAACCATTAAAAAAAGGGGGGGGGGTGGAAAAAATTATAAATACCCTTTTTTCAGAAAATCTTTGTTCTCAGCTGCATAAGAGGTGGGGTGGAGAAAATGCCAGGACAAGATCATCTAGAGCCCTGGCCAAACAGGCCAAATTGTGCCCCCCCCCCCAAATGTATGAGTATTATGTTTCGGCAAAAATCCCCCCCCCCCCAAAAAAAGAAGAATCGAGCACCAACCTGCATGCTTACGCCCTAAGCGTAAATCCCCCCTCCTCCCAGTACAAATCCACCAACGTTATGAAATCCCCCATCCCAGCAAAAATCTTTGCCCCACCCAGTTCAAATCTTCTCCCTCTTCATATGCCCCCCCAGCACAAATTCCCCCTGCCCCCCCCCCCCCCCAATTAAAGTTTCCCTCCGAGCAAAAAATTCAAAAATCCTCTCCCCTCCCACTCCAAATTCCCCCCTACCAGCACACCTTCCCCTGCACCAATCCCCAACCCAAGCACAAATTCCCCTCCCCTCCAAATCTCCCCTTCTAGCACAAATACCCCCTAATCATCCCTACTAGCACAAATTCCCCACAAAAAAGAAAATCTCTCCCCACCTAGCACAAATCCTTTACCCCTCAAAATGTCCCAGCCAAGCACAAATCCTTTCCCCTCCCACTCCAAATCCTGACCTTGCAGCAAACATTCCCCCTCCACCAGTTCCTCATCCAAGCACATACCCCCCCCCCCCTCCAAATTTCTCCTTCTAGCACAAATCCCCCCTCCCGCCAAAAAAAGAAAAAAATCACCCTCCTAGCACAGATCTTTTACCCCTCAAATTTCCCCCTAGAGCACAAATCCCCCCCCCCCCTACCCCACCCTCCCAACTCCAAATCCTGACCTCCCAGCACATATTCCCCTCCACCAAACCCCCATCCAAACACGAATACCTCTAATAGCACAAATCCCCCCACGCCTACAAAGAAAATCCCCTTTTTGCACAAATCCCCCCCACTGACAGTCACCAGCTCTCTGCTCACAAAGCTCTGAGAACTGACTGATCAGCAGTGTTTGATTGCTCAGTTCTAGAGCTGGTGCAGGACAGGTGCAGCTTTGGAACAACGCTGCATCCATCTAGGTAAGTATGATTCTTGAAAAATATATATATATAAATATTATCACCAGTCACTGGGCCCTCTTTCATCCAACCATCACCTGATATCCTCCAGAGTGCTTCTCTATACCATGAAAGAGAAACCCCAGACTTTAGGCAATAGACCTCCTGGTCTGGGGTCCTCCTGGTCTCAGCAGACTGCCCATAGGAACAGAGCCCCTCAGACAGGGGACACTCCTGGTAGGGCTCACCCGGGATCCAAAAGCCCCTTGCTCTAGGCTCCAGGCTATTTATGGGTTCCCCAGCCATTTTCTGGACACATCCCTCCAGGGATTGGCTACGCTTCCATAAATATTCAAGCTGCTCCCCCATTCATCCTCCCACTGTAATTCTAGACTCTTCTAGAATGCAAGGGGCAGCAATTGGACCAGCAGCCTGTGTAACATTGTGCAGGCTAGAACAATGAAAAGCCCCTTGCTCTAGGCTCCAGGCTATTTATGAGTTTCCCAGCCATCTTCTGGACATGTCCCTCCAGGGATTGGCTACGCTTCCATAGATATTCAAGCTACTCCCCCATGCAACCTCCCACTTTAATTCTAGACTCTTGTAGAATGCAGGGGGCAGCAATCAGACCAGCAGCCTGTGTAACTCTGAGCAGGCTAGAACAATCAAAAGCCCTTTGCTTTAGGCTCCAGGCTATTTATGGGTTCCCCAGCCATCTTCTGGACACATCCCTCCAGGGATTGGCTACGCTTCCATAAATATTCAAGCTGCTCCCCCATTCATCCTCCCACTGTTGTTCTAGACTCTTGCAGAATGCGGGGGGCAGCAATCAGACCAGCAGCCTGTGTTACATTGTGCAGGCTAGAACAATCAAAAGCCCCTTGCTCTAGGCTCCAGGCTATTTATGAGTTCCCCAGCCATCTTCTGGACACATCCCTCCAGGGATTGGCTACGCTTCCATAAATATTCAATCTGATCCCCCATTCATCCTCCCTTTGTTATTCTAGACTCTTGCAGAATGCAGGGGGGCAGCAATCAGACCAGCAGCCTGTGTAACACCGAGCAGGCTAGAACAATCAACCCCTGCTCCACCGATTATAAAGGAGCTATACTTAATTTACAAACTAAACAACCTACACTAACTAGGGAGGGTACTACACCAAAGCACGGTACAACAGACACATATCAAGAATATGAAATGTTGGGATAAAAAACACTTTAATATTTCTTCCAATGTATTTAGACAAAATGGTAACACTTTGCCAAAATTTCCAGCTTTTCTCTGAAATTTCGGGAAAAGGAAAACTTTCAACTTCACTCATTTTCATATATTCTCAATATTGCCATGACTACAAGCGAGCAACAGAGCAAAACGTCATTTTTTACAGAATTCATTTATAAAAATAGAAAATTTACAAAATACATTTTTTTTTTTTGGTACCATATTTTGAGCCATATTTTGTGGCATTTCCTTATAAAGTGACTCTTTCATTAATCGCTGTCAGCTCCCGCCAGTGTGTAAGAGCCTGCGCCGACTGTGTGCACAGCCTTGTTCATTGTCTGGCATGATCCTAGCATCCCATTACAAGAACGAGGGGTTGGCCGGGGACACGTTGTAACAGGCCTCGGAGGATTGCGGGCTGCGGCATTCTCTAGACCACATGGGAGGGGTTGCCCCTTCATTGACTGGGTGAGGTCAGGGGGTGAGGTGGCACAACGGGAAGCCGGAGCAGGGAAGGAACGCTGAACATGTTCGCACAGTGTGGGTCAGAGTGAGGTGAAGAGAGAATTTATGCAGACTGGCACATCTGCGCCACGGAAAACTCTGTGGCATATCGCTCCAACTGGCTGAGCTGTGTGCGTTCATTAGGAGTGTTGGCAGGGCTTGCGCTAGATCTTCCAATGTCTGAGGATTTAAAATGAAGTCCCCACCCCACCCAAAAAAAATAACAATAAGAATTCTACATTTTCCTTATACAGTAAACCTAAATAAATATAGCAATAGATTTGACCCAAATCTGACAGATCATAGGTTCCCAGGTACATTTTGTTTCAGCGGAGGTATTGTCAGTGCTGGGCTTATAACATGGTGGGCACTGGCAGCACATTTGCCTGGCAGCACTAGGGTTGTTGGTTTGAATACCAACCACAACCTCCCCTGCATGGAGTTTGCATGTTCTCCCTGTGCATGAGAAGGTTTTCTACCATGCTTGTAGGTTAATTGGCTCCTGTCTAAATTTGCCCTAGTATGTGCACGTATGTATGTGAGTTAGGGACATTGACACAGACAGCGGGACTTGGCCTTGCCCCGTCCCCTTGTCACTGGCTTTATTGACAGCACTGGGGGTCAATGACTCCCGATGCCTCAGCAAAGCCAGAGAGACCCGCGAGGGGCGAGAAGAGCTGCTTGGCGCTGGATTGAATGAAAGGCTCAGGTAAGTAAAAGGGGAAGTAAGGGGCCAAATTTGATGCCTAAACTTTGTTTACCTTAACCCCTTGGAGCCGGGGCCTCCCAGCTCTTTAAGGGGTTTAGGATGCCGGCAGGCGGGTTGGGGTTTATGATCATGTGGCCACCGTTATTGGCTTTCCGTTAGCTGCAGGTTTAGAAACCAATTTAAAGTACACTATATTGCCAAAAGTATTGAGACGCCTGCCTTTACACGCACATAAACTTTAATGCCATCCCAGTCTTAGTCCGTAGGGTTCAATATTGAGTTGGCCCCACCCTTTGCAGCTGTAACAGCTTCAACTCTTATGGAAAAGCTGTCCACAAGGTTTAGGAGTGTGTCTATTGGAATGCTTGACCATTCTTCCAGAAACGCATTCGTGAGGTCAGTCACTGATGTTGGATGTGAAGACCTGGCTCCCAGACTCCGCTCTAATTCATCCCAAAGGTGTTCTATCGGGTTGAGGTCAGGACAACCCGATTGTGCAGGCCAGTGCAGGCCAGTCAAGTTCCTTCACCACAAACGTGCTCATCCATGTCTGTATGGACCTTGCTTTGTGCACTGGTGCGCAGTCATGTTGGAACAGGAAGGGGCCATCCCCAAACAGTTCCCACAAAGTTGGGAGCATGAAATTGTCCAAAATGTCTTGGTATACTGAGGCCTTAAGAGTTCCCTTCACTGGAACTAAGGGGCCAAGCCCAACCCCTGAAAAACAACCCTACACCATAATCCCCCCTTCCACCAAAATTATTTGGAGGGGTGGCCCAATACTTTTGGCAATATAGTGTGGATGAGTGAGTTTGGGGTGGGGGAACCTGACTGACACACTTCCAAACCTTGTGGACGGCCTTCCCAGAAGAGTTGAAGCTGTTGTAGCTGCAAAGGGTGGGCCAACTCAATATTGAACCCTACGGACTAAGACTGGGGTGCCATTAAAGTTCATGTGCCTGTAAAGGCAGGTGTCCAAATACTTTTGACAATATAGTGCAGCCAAACATTTTTTACCTTAATTCAAGGAATGCATTAGGGTAGAAAAGGTTTAGAATTTAGAACCACTTTCAAGTTTATCCAATATATTCCTGTGGGTAAAATGTCCCATCTATTCCTTTACTGGTAATAATTTCAAAATCTAATTTTCCCATCACTTTCAGTCCCATGGACAATGGTCACCAAGACAGACAGAGAGGTAAATCTCCTGAGCGGTGACTCAATAAACACTTGACTAAGGCTGTAAGGCTGTAGCCCTCATTGCTCTATCCAAAAGTAAGAACTCAATTTTTGATACATTTTAACATTATAAAGATATTTTTGTACCAAGAGTTCCACTTTAATATTGAGTGACAGTAATAGCTCCTTGACGTAATTTTTTTTTTTTTAATGCGAAGGTAAAAGGAGCACCATCCATGAAATTGTACGACGTGGCTGTTTCATTTTCAGTAAATAATATCCTACTGGTGGCTTCCTCTTAATTCAAGCATGTCGCAATCCACGGAAAACGGCAGTCATGCACGACTAAGTGCACATAAATTCATGATCATCCTATATATAAAATATGATAGCCTGTAATGAACTTTTACAGCTTTTAGAGGTGATGAATAAATCCAGAACAGTCAAAGCGCTGAAGAATTGTGGGCCTTCTGCTTTTAGATACTATTAAATCCAAAAGAGGAGACGTTGTGTCGCATTAAATGGTAATTACGCTAGTGGATAAAACATACTCTATTTCCATTTCACTGATGTACCTGGATGAACCGAAATCAGGACGATTGTTTTTTTAAATTGTTCTTCTATGATAAACATCTTTGAAACTGCCAAAAAGGTTTACAGTACGCCATAAATATTAAAGGGAATGTGCCATGATGGAACAATGGAAGCTAACATCGCTAACTTGTTTGCAAAGGTGAAGGTTGCAGGATGTCATCTTCACCCTGCTTCTTCTTTACCAGGCCAGGCACACATTAAATCCCAACTAGGGTTTAATGGATTACATTTCATTTTCCCATTACTCTCAAGTCCTATATAGTGAATCATTCCCTTGGCTGACCAGGGGCAACCAAGCGGGGGCTCGTCCTCATCTCGAACTGTTAACTGATCCAGACCAAAAGTATAGGCAACTGGAGTTTGATGGATTACATTTTCCTATTGCCCCCAAGTCCTATATAGAGGATCACTCCCTTGGCTTACCAGGGGCAACCAAGCAGGGGCTTGTCCTCATCCCGAAATGTCAACAGATCCAGACCAAAGGAGTTGGTAACTGGAGTTTGATGGATTACATTTTCCCATTGCTTCCAAGTCCTATATAGTGTGTCGCTCCCTTGGCTGACCAGAGGGAACCAAGCATGGGCTCACCCTCAAGTAGCAGGCAACATTCCATAATGACCAATGCTTGTAAAACATTATTTCAGGTCAAACATCAAGAAGCCCTGCCCGGGACCCCCACCACTAAGCCCCTACTGGGACCACCAGCACCTCCTCCTCCTCCTCTGATGTGTCTCACCAGACAGGGCTTCTTGAAGTTTCTCCTGGAATAAGCAAGTTTTACAAGTGTAGGACAATATGGTGACCTACTGGCTGTGTTTTTCCAAGTGTGTTGGAATTTGCTGAATTTTTTTAAAGGAAGAATTAAAAAGTCTACCTCATTTCAGAGGTTCTAAAGGCCCCCCTTCATCAGGGCAACAAGAAGATAACATTGCTCCCCATTGCTTTGCGATAGCCGATTACTCCCTTGGCTGACCAGGGGTGGCTCGTCCTCATCGCAAACTGCTAACTAATCCAGACCAAAAGTATAGGCAACTGGAGTTTGATGGATTACATTTTCTTATTACTCCCGAGTCCTATATAGTGGATCACTCCCTTGGCATACCACGGGCAACCAAGCAGGGGCTTGTCCTCATCCCGAACTGTCAACAGATCCAAACCAAAGGAGTTGGTAACTGGAGTTTGATGGATTACATTTTCCTATTGCTTCCAAGTCCTATATAGTGTGTCGCTCCCTTGGCTGACCAGAGGGAACCAAGCAGGGGCTCATCCTCAAGTAGCAGGCAGCATTCCATAATGTCTAATGCTTGTAAAACATTATTTCAGGTCAAACATCAAGAAGCCCTGCCTATGGTGACCTACTGGCTGTGTTTTTCTAAGTGTGTTGGAATTTGCTGAATTTTTTTAAAGGAAGAATTAAAAAGTCTACCTCATTTCAGAGGTTCTAAAGGCCCCCTTCATCAGGGCTACAAGAAAATAACATTCCTTCCCATTGCTTCATTGCATTGCGATATTAGTTCGCTCCCTTGACTGACCAGGGGCAGCCAAGAAGATGCTCACCCTCATCCCAAACTGCCAACAGATCCAGACAAAAAGAGCAGTCAGCACACCATACTGTCCAATGTTTGTAAAACTTTATTTTAGCAGGTCAAACATCAAGAAGCCTTTCCTGGGACCCCCACCACCACCAAGCCCCTCCTGAGACCACCAGCATCTCCTCCTCCTCTGATGTGTATTACCAAACAGGGCTTCCTAAAGTGTTTTCCTGGGATAAGCAAGTTTTACAAACAGTGAACAATACGCTGACCTACCGGGGGATTTTTCTCCAGGTTTTTTTTGGAATTTGTTGAGGCATGTTTATAAAATCCAGACTTTTTTTTTTTTTAAGGTTGAATTAAAAAGACCACCTCATTTCAGAGGTTCTGAAGGCCGCCCTTCATCATGGCTACAAGATGTTAACACATGATGACCCTCACTTCTTCTTTGGTGAGCTACCTAAAAACCCATCAGTTCTACCAGAACATATCTTTGAAAGGAGATCCTGCAGGGATGAAGTGAAGGGAAAACCCTGCAAATTAAGGGAATTCCTTGGGGACCCCCAGGTCACCAGAACTAGTGTCCCCTATGGGAAGATTTCCCCTTATTGTTTTTCTGGGGACAACCCAAAATTTGGGATTTTCTTTTACTTTCATTTTTAATGATAATGGTAAGCAGGACAAATAGATAGGGTGAATCTCCCTAACGGGGATACTGTAGTAATAAAACCTGACAAGCTTTCTAATTTCTCTGCACTCTATCCAAAATGTAAAAAAAAACTTTTGCCTTTAGTTTTACTTTGATGTCAATAAAGTCTGGTGTCAGCCAAAATGTTTTACCGTACTTATGGTAGAGTGTACATTGCTAGGTTGATAGAGTAGAGCGCGCATTGCATTGACTGATGAAGATCTGTCTGAGATTCTCATAATCCAGCGATCGGGGCCATGATGATTCAAGAATTGTTTGATTCTATTTTTATTCATATATCACAAATATCCTTTTACTTTTAAGTGGACAACAACAGTATACTTTTTCAGGAAACACTCCTCCTTTCACTATTAAAAATAAAACATCCTTAAGCTCAAGTCACTGGCTTTGCCCAGACTGAGGTGCCATCAGTCTACTGCACGCAAGAGGAAGCATTTCCTCAGTCTAGTTCCAGTTGACTGGCTGTCAAACCTGACAGGAAGCCAGTATAGACAGATATGGAACAGGGTCAATATCCCAAACAGGGGAAAAAATGTTTTGTCAGCTGCACCATATAAACAATTGTCAAGGGACAACTTACAACTGATTGAAGAGGCAGCATAGCTGACTGCCAGTGAATTCTACAGATCTGAGGAAAAGCCGAAGCACCATTAATATTTATGTCCTCCGTTCATCGCTGCATTACTTCAATGGAATGTAAATAGAGGGAGATTGGATGCTGTCCCACATCTGTATTGGCAGGTAAGGATGGATGACATATATACATGAGTTCCCCTTCCAAAAGTTCCATAATACAACATATACATCATTCGGATGGTGAAAGCTCCAGCATATTCTGCTGCTATTATTAACCAATTACAACGAGAAGATCTCTCTCCTTCCCAGTCAAACTCAGAGGCCTTCTTTATTCTTCATTAAAATTAAAGGTACATGTTCACTGTTTATTTAAAGGTGATCTCCAGCCACACTCTGACCCACCTTCTCCCCCACACACTCATTACCCTCTTCCCCTACACACTCATTACACCACTCTAACTTGTCCCTAGGATTCATTAAGACAAAAAAAAAACCTTTAGCCCAATCTGTGACCCCAAATCTTCTGTCTTATAGACTGCGGAGTGGAAGAGTCCGTCTTCGCATGGTCACATCTATGCCTTAGTGTTGTTGACATTTCCCATTAGCTGTCCAGCAGTGGGATTCTCTTAGACTCTAGAAGACTGCAAGGGTGTGATGATGCCTTGGTGATGGGTGCCAAAAAAACTAGCCTGTGTTGGGAGTGGACTCCAGTGCTGAAAAACTGGTCCACACTTGAGGAAGAGAAGCCACATAAGTCCCTGTGGTTCCTCTTCCACAAAAGAGGACCGGCATTCCAACACTGGAGTCCACTCCCAACCACTTTCTAGGTGTTTTGACACCCCTTATCGCAGCATAATCACACCCTTGCAATCTTCTAGGGCTTAAAAGGATCCCACTGCTGGACAGCTAATGGGAAGTTACTAGTGGGTAAAGACTAGCTTTACCAGTCTAAAAGGCTATACTAGAACTCTTCTATCTTAGAGATTGCAGAGTGCGAGAATCCTTTTTCACATGGTCATGTCAATGTCTTGATGATTCTGACACTTCCCATTAGCTGCCCAGCGCTGGGATCCTCTTAGACTCTATAAGACTGCAAGGATGTGATGATGCCGCAACGAGTGGTCTTAAAAACCTAGCCAGTGTTGGGAGTGGACTCCAGTGCAGGATCACCAGAGCCACAGAAGTTCCCATGTCTGGGAACAAGGTTAGAGGGTTTAAAAATAAATATACAATTACAAATGTTGATATTATTGGCTGGGAGGCCACATTTTGCCAGAGACTAGCTGTAGCAGTTTAAAAGCCTATACTATAAATCTTCTCTCTTATAGATTGCAGAGTGGGAGAATCCTTCTGTACATGATTAGGTGAAGGCCTGGGTGATGTTGACACTTCCCATTAGCTGTCCAGTTGTGTTGGATCCTCTTAAGGGAGTGATGGTGAAATGACGAGGGGTGCCAAAAAACTAGCCAGTGTTGGGTGTGGACTCCAGTGCTGGATCACAGGTCCACAGCTGTGACTGGGGTTGAGGTTAGAGGGTTTATAAATAAATACAAAATGTTGAGTTAATGGCTGGAAGGCTACATTTGCCCAGACACATGCTTTACCAGTCTAAAAACCTATACTAAAATGTGGCTTATTTACCACATCATTCACTAATCGACTTTATTCTCCACAGCGTTTTCCTGTGAGCCCATGGTTGCTTAATAATATACACTGTATATGGGTGGGCCTTTGAAACCCTAGACCAGCCTCTCAACGTCTTTACCCCAACTCCTAAAATAAATTTCAGCTCTTTTTGAAACCTTACTAAAACCAATTCATCAGGGGTCAATGTCAAAAATGGCCCTTACATTGGTGTTCAGTAGGAAGAATCCATTCATTGCAGTGGTGGCCAGAATGCTTCCCTTACAGACAGCTAAATAGATATTTGGGTCATACCGCTGTCTTTATCAACTGGTATTGGTCTTGGAACTATGCAGGCACCACCAAAGAGCAAAGCAATCAGCCACAGCTTATTGAGCCACTAGCAATCTCTGGAGGAACCCTGGTGTTCCATAAAACCCTGGTGGAGAGTGGCTGCTCTAGGCCATCCATTCTCAAGAGGGGTTCCATGGAGGCTTGGGGTTTTTTTTCTCCATAGGTTAATAGGGGTTTCACTGAGCTGTGGCTGATTGACTTGCTATTTAATGGTGCCTGCAAATTTACATAACCAACGTCACTTGGCCAAGCCAGGACCAAGATATCTGTTTAGCTGTTTAAAGGTTGCAATCTGCCTACTGGCCACCAATAGAAGAGGCTATCTTTTGCCATTGACCACCGATAAACTGTTACAGTAATGCCCCGTACACACGGTCGGACTTTGTTCGGACATTCCGAGCACAAAATCCTAGGATTTTTTCCGACGGATGTTGGCTCAAACTTGTCTTGCATTCACACGGTCACACAAAGTTGTCGGAAAATCGGATCATTCTGAACGTGATGACGTAAAACACATACGTCGGGACTATAAACGGGGCAGTGGCCAATAACTTTCATCTCTTTATTTATTCTAAGCATGCGTGGCACTTTGTCCGTCGGATTTGTGTACACACGATCGGAATTTCCGACAACGGATTTTGTTGTCGGAAAATTTTATAGCCTGCTCTCAAACTTTGTGTGTCGGAAAATCCGATGGAAAATGTGTGATGGAGCCTACACACGGTCGGAATTATCGACAACAAGGTCCTATCACACATTTTCCATCAGAAAATCCGATCGTGTGTACGGGGCATAAGGGTTCCCTGCAGGGGCGGACTGACCATTCGGACACTCGGGCACTGCCCGAGGGCCCCATCAGGGTTGCCAGACTCAACAAAACCAGGGAAAGTATGTAAAAATCTGTGTTTTTTAAAAATCCCAAGATTATAGCTGCCCCGCCTCTCCAGTACCTTTTTCATTGTGTGTACATGTGTATTCTGTGTGTGTATACTGTGTGTGTATATTGTGTGTCTATGTGAGTATACTGTATGTGTGTGTATATTGTGTGGCTCCATAATCTATTGCCTGGGTGCCCCATAATCTCCTATTGCCCAGGGGCCCCATAATCTCCTTTTGCCTGGGGGGCCCATAATCTCCTATTGCCGGGGGGCCCCATGAGTTGTCAGTCCGCCCCTGGTTCCCCGAGATCTGAAAATTATTTTAGTGGTTCCTCTGGGGGGGCAAAGGTGTTGGGAAAGACTGCGCTAGGCCCACAAGAAGTGTGTGAAATGAAGTTGGGTGTGGAAGAAAACTGTTGGACCACAGAGGAGGACTCATGGGGCAACGCGGGTGTTTGGAAACAATGATTAATACTTAGCAAACCATTTATTTTAAAACTCAGGAGGAGGGGGGTGCATTTTGATTTGAGAAAAGATTGGATGTGAGTTTTGAAGTGAACCTGTGTTTTGCTCATAAGGGGAACCTGTGCAAAAAAAGCAGCAGCACATTCTATTCTTGAAATACCTTAATCAGAAGATATACTTCCACTAGATGAAATTGACAGTCATAGGAAATAATCATATTAGGGAAAATTTTGCAGGCTGGGTGAATGCCTGTGACAATTGTCCAGTGAAAATTCTAAAAGTAGGCCATGCAATGTTCCCTTTAAAAGGCTAGTAAAACTATGCCAGGGGCAATAGAGCATAAGTTCCTTGGGGGCAGGGACTAGTATAAATGGCTCTGCATTCTCTGTAAAATGCCTTGTTATATGACTTCACTATAAAAATTTGGCTTGCTTTGTATGTGTGTATATGAGGACAATGACACTAAGGCGGAATATAAATTAGCAGTTTTACTGGAGAAAAAAAAAAAAAAAAGAACAGGTCTGGATATTTACATAAAGCCTCCTTCCAAAACTGTTATCATTCTGACAGCAACTTGATGTAACGGAGACACTTCAAAGTGAATCAGAGCTATTATAGACTAATTACAGCAGCACGAGATTCATAAGCAAAGAGCTTGCTGAAATGAGCTGAAATCAATGATCCGCTAAAAGTTCATAAAACCGAAACTCTGGGCACAACCCGAAGCGAGGAACAGATGAGATCACGTCCGCTTCCCCTTAAACAGGCTTTCTGCTTTATTCAGAGATTTATCCCCTTACTTTCTTCAGCCCCGCAACAGTTAATTGCCAATCTGCCACAACGTTTAATGAAAAATTGGTTTTGCCTCAATTTTATTTGATTTTTTATGTTTCATTTTTTTTTTTCCAATTTAAAGTGTAATGTACGTTTCCCTTGATCCCCTCATGATCAACATGCAATTAATTGTTTTTTTTTTTGTTTTTTTTAATCGCATCACTTCATTTTCACAAAAGACCTCCTAAGAAAACAAGTGACATCATCACTTTGGGTATTTCGGCTGATCTTTGCTCCGTAGTAAGCACGAGTTTGGTTGGAAGGGTTGAAACAGCGTTCTATGAAAGAACACATATCCCGCATCATTTAGATGCATGTAAGGTGGACTACGATTGATGAGATGTTGGCGCCAAATTGCACAAGTCCCACCTCACATCTTCTTGGATAGGGCAACCTCCCACCTGTTGTTGATGGTACCCTCCACCGTACTGTATCATAACTCCTGGCCAGGGACCAGCTCTCAACACCCCAGTAGGCCTTAATATTTAAGAATAATGGAATGTCCACACATAATTTGCATTTTCTGCACTTTGCTGTAACTTCACCAAGATTTCCATAACATCCTCTTTGGCCAATGTAGGCACTGCAGTCTCCACTGCAGGTGATGCTCAACCGAGAGGAAGTCATGAGGAACATGGTTCCTCTATTATTATTAATATACAGGATTTATATAGCGCCAACTGTTTACGCAGCACTTTACAATATAAAAAGGAGACAATACAGTTATAATACAATAAATTACAAGAGGATTAAGAGGGCCCTGATCAGAAGAGCTTACAATCCTACAGGGTGGGGCAGGTGGTACAAAAGGTTGTAACTGTGGGGAATGAGCTGATGGAAGTGGTAAAAGAGATTAATTGGAGACGTGATAGGCTTTCCTGAAGAGATGAGTTTTCAGGGATTGCCTGAAGGTCACAAGAGCAATGGCTACCCGGACAGGTGGAGGTAGGGAGTTCCAGAGGATGGGAGAGGCTCTGGAGAAATCCTGGAGACAAGCATGGGAGGAGGAGACGAGAGAGCTTGAGAGGAGGAGGTCTTGACTCTATGGCAGTGGTTCTTAACTCCTGTCTTCAGGACCCACTAACAGGCCAGATTTTTTAAGATTACCTTAGGGAGATGCAGACTAGAATACTGCAATCAGTGAGCAGCAAATGATATTCATCTGTGATGTATTTCATTTATCTTGCAAACCTGGCCTGTTAGTGGGTCCTGAGGACAGGAGTTGAGAACCACTGCTCTATGATTTCCTGAGTCAGTTTGGCAACGATCCGATTGAATGCTGGCCGCCCATGTGACTCTGGTGACCAGTGGTGGCCCGTCCATAGAGGGCGCACAGACGCCGCCTCCCCTATCCATGCATCCGGCCCCCTGATCTACATATCAGGGCACCGGACTATGGATTCCAATGTGGGGTGGGTGTTTTTTTGAAGCACCTGATTAGAGGCAGAGGCTCTAATAAGCCTCAAAAAAGGGTGGTCTCAGAGCGCAGAGCATTGAGCTCCGATCCCACCCAATTGTGAGACGATATGAATTTTCACTATTTTCACACTAAAGTTCCTCCATGACAACCAGGAGGCAGGTCATGAGACCTATTTCCCAACTGGCCAAAGCATCAGGCAGGCGATCCTATTGGATGCCTAGCGCTTTGGTGGAAGAGGAGACACATGGCGGAGGAAGCTTGAGGAGCGGACACTGGAGCCGCCGCTGCCCGCACTTTAGGAGAGGAGGAGAGGACATCACAGTCCAGCCACACGAGCGGGTAAGTGCCGGACTGCCCGCACGCAGGGGGGAGTGCTGCACGGTGTGTGGTGGGGGGTGTGCTGTCTCAGTGCCATGCCACCGGGGAGGGGGTGTTGTTTGTTTGCCCACCCGCAAGAAGAACCCATCAGCTGCCCCTGCTAGTGACCATCTTGTATGTGGCAGTTTATTTAAGACACTGGCCCCTAGGTTTGGGGCACATTTTTGTGAAGTGGCTAGAATAGGGTGGTTGTGGGGGTCTGATTCTTTTGATCGGTACTCACCTCTCCGCCGGCTTCCGGGTCTTCAGGGAGTTCTGTCGGAAGATCCGGTGACGTCACGGACATCGACGTCACCGGACTCCTCCCCTCTTCCCCAAGTGCCTCCGTCTGCTAACGAAGGGAAGGGGGGAGGAGCCCGGTGACGTCGATGTCCGTGACGTCACCAGACAGCCTGGACAGTGATGGTAAATATGTATGTGGATAACTGGGATCATGAGCTAAGCTTAAAGTTTAATAAAAAAAAATGACTAACGTCAGTGCTACACTTTGAATTTAAAACGTATTTGTGTGAACTGTGAAGTTAAGTCATGGATTGTGGAAACTTACTAGTGTTGGGTGATTGTATATTGTGTATACCACATTTACCACTGACTAATGCAAAGTTGCAAGGAGATCAGCTAAAAGTAGTTGGATCTGTATGTGTGTTATAATATATCGAAATTAGTCGATTAATCGATTTAAAAAAAATCGATTAATCGAACACAAAAATTTTAATCAGTAACAGCCCTAATATATATATATATATATATATATATATATATATATATATATATATATATATATATATATATATATATATATCCTGCCATAGGCTTCTGACGAAATGCATCAGTGCTATTGTTTTAATGGCACCAATAAACTACACTTCGAGGACTTCAGTGCTGCCGGCTCTTTCAACTGTTTGGTTGTTTGATTACACTCTATTAGAGTGCCAGTCCTAAAGGTCATGCCCACACATGATGAAGAGCACAAATTTTCAGGCAGCTCATGTTATAGGGTCACATTGCTCTGCCCATGTCCCCCAATTGTCCTGCACCATCTCCTGCACTGTCACCCTATCAGACAGGCTTCTGATGTAGGCCACAAGTGTGTCCATGCATAGTCCACCTTATGGACCATGGATCCTCCTTATGGTCAATCACTTTGTTCCCAATGTCAGGTGACTCCATTGTGTATAGGTGACAGGTACACTTTAATACTCTGAGCCTGTTGTCATGGATCGCATTGAATGAACAGCTGGCATAAAACTCTCTCTGTTCTGATGGTGGAGGAATTAATTTGTATCATTCCAGTTAGAGCCGGAGAAACATTCATTTAGCATCTGATGTGAGCAGAGTAATCCTATTTGTGGTCAAAGATGACTTTAACAACATACATTTCAAGAATTAGCAATGTGATTAGGATTCCTCCCCGCAGCCTGCTGGGTTTATTTCCCTGCGGATTAAAGAAGGTTTATATCATTCTTCTTCATATACAACTCCCTAGTCCTGCCAGAGATACCCAATGCATGTAAGAGAAGGAGGGGGGGGGGTGGTGAGAGAGGGGGCAGGAAGGGGGGGAGGGGTAAGAGAGGGGGCAGAAAGGGGGGGGGAGAAATAAGGGGAGAGATGGGGAGAGAGAAAGGGATAGAAGAAAGAGAGAAGGAAGAAGGGGGAAAGAGGGATGAAAGAGTGGAAGGGATAAGATGAGAAGGGTGGGAGGGATGGCAGGGGAGAGAGATGGAGGGGATGGAAGAGAAATAGATAGCGGTGGAGAGGGAAGAGAGGGAATGGAGGGAGGGGGGATGAGGAAAAGGTGTGTGTGGGGGGGGGGGGGGGATGGAGAGGGAGAGAGGAGGAAAAGAAAGGGAAAAGACAGGTAAGAAAGATGGAGGACATGTAAGGAAAGGGGGGGGGGGGGTGAAGTAGATGAGGAAGAGAAGGGGATAGGAGAGAGAGAATAAGTGGAGGAGCAAGGAAGGCAGAGGGGAGAGAGAGAGAGAGAGAGAGAGAGAGAGAGAGGGGGGGGGAGAGGGGGAGAAGAAGAAAAGGTGGGGGGGAGGGAGAGGAGAGAAAGGAGGAGGAAAGGGAAGCAGAGAGAAAGGAGGAATGGGAAGAGGAGAGAAAGAAGGAGGAAGGGAAAGAGGAGAAGAGATGCGAGGCAAGGCGAGGCGAGGAGAGGAGAGGAGAGAGGAAAAGGTGAGTGAGAGAGGAGGAAGGGGATAAGGAGAGAGCAGAGGAAGAGGAAGAGGAGAGGGAGAGAATGAAGGGGAAAAGGAGAGAGCGAGAGAGAGAAGGGAGGGAAAAGGAAAGCTAGGAGGAAGGGGAAGCGGAGAGAGAGCGGAGGAAGGGGAAGCAGAGAGAGAGCTGAGGAAGGAGAAAAGGGGAGAGAGAGCTGAGGAAGGGGACAAGGAGAGAGAGGAGGAAAGGGAAAAAAGAGGAGAGGGGAGGACGGAGAGGAGAAAAAGAAGGAGGAAATGGAAGAGGAGAGAAAGGAGGAAGAAGGGGGCGAGGAGAGGAGCAGAGAGGGAGAAGGAAGGGGAAGGAGGGGAGAGAGTGAGGGAGAGAGAGGGGAAGAGAGAGAGAGGAGGAAGGGAAAAGAAAGAGAGGAGGAAGGGGAAGAGGACAGTGAGAGGATGAACGGGAAGAGGAGAGAGAGGAGAGGAGAGGAGAAATGGGAAGAGGAGAGAGAGAGGAGGGGGGGAGGAGAGAGATATAAGGGAGGGGAAAAGGAGATAGAGGAGGAAGAGGAAAAGGGAGAGAGGAGGAAGAGGAGAGAGAGGGGGAAGAGGAGAGAGAGAGAGAGAAAGAGAGAGAGAGAGAGAGAAAGCAGAAAAGCAGAGAGAGAGAGCTGTGGGAGGGGAAGAGGAGGAGGAGGATAGAGAGGAGGAAGGAGAAAAGGGGAGAGATAGAAGGAGAAAGGGGAGAGGAGAGAAATAGGAGGAGGAAGGGAAAGAGGAGAGAGAGAAGGAAGGGGAAAAAACGAGAGAGAGGAGTAAGGGGAAAGGAGAGAGGGAAGGAAGGGATAGAGGAGAGAGAAAGGAGGAAATGGAAGAGGCTAAAGAGAAAGGGAAGTAGAGAGAGCGATGGGGGAGGAGGAAGAAAGCGAGGGGGTGGAGAAAGTGGGGTAGAGAAGGAGAGGGAGGGAGCAAGAGAGGGGGAGCAACAAAGGAGAAAGAAGAAAAGGAGAGCGGAAGTAGAAAGGAGAAGTGAGGGAAGAGAGGGGTGAAGGAGGATAAGAAAGGGAGAGGGGAGAGAAAGCTAGTAAGAAAGCGAAATAGAGGAGAGAAGGAGGAAACAAAGACAAAGGAGTTGATAGAGACTAAGAGAAGGAGTGAAAATTGTATACATCACATGCCCATGGCTCTACCTCTGGCCAGGTTTAAGATTAATGCAGCATGTTTTTACCTACAACCTACTGTACAATGTGGCTCAAACAACCCAGATATATATATTTAAATTAAAATTGTGGGTTTAAATATATTGTGTATTGCAATTGATGATTGAAACCTAATCCTTAAGGCCTGGTTTCACACCTTTGCAGGTTGTAGTTTGCAAATTCCAGGTGCATTTTGCGTTTTTCAATACGTTTTTGATCCATTGAAGTCTATGGAAGCAAAAACCAGAAAAAAGTCCCTGGCCCTTTCCATAAAATACACAGATGTGAACCCATAGGAAACCATATTAAATGGACTGTAGTATGTGTCTGCAAAACTCAAAATGCACTAAAAAATGCCTAGGTGTGAACCAGGCCTAAGAGAACCATGCTATGTAGCTTATAGTTTATGGTAGGTACTGATTTAACTCATTGTATAGGTTTAGCCTAATATTACATAATTTTGGTAAATCTAAAGGAGATTGTATAATTAGGCAAGGCTCATATCTCTGCATGTCAGGAATGGCCTTTCCTGTCTGACAGAGAAACGCGTTGCCATTTAGCAGACGCGAGACAGAGCCCATGCATCTGTAAAAGTGTGCATTTTTGCACATGCCAAAGAAAGCGTGGAATATGTTTATCTGATATATTGGGGCCCCAGATGAAGATGGCCTGTTCCAGCCCATCTACTTGTCCACAGCGGAAGAAGGGTTACATTTCCCTAATAACGTCTTTCCAGTAAAACGCATATGGTGAACATTCTTCAAAGGTCTGCAGAGAGAAATATGTTCCTAATCCAATTCACTTCCATGACACAAATCTATAGAGTACGGAACACAGTTATAGTTGTGTTATAATCCAGACAATCACTTTGTGACATTCTACAAGCTGCTGGAGTTTACAGAGAATTCCCCCGCGCCGGCATATTTAATGCTAAATGTAATTTGTTCCCGGTGTACGGGTATACGGCGGGGATCGCGGTGGATGTATTAACGTATGTCGCGGTTCACAAGTGATATGCTTAGGCTGGATTTGACAGACTTCAATAATTATTGGTGCACCGCTAACATCCAGACTGACTCTGACATCATGGATCTTCTGGCTGAATGTTAGCGGTCCTAAAGAAAGCGTGTTGTCCTATGAATAGATAGATAGTAAGATAAGATAAGATAAGATAAAAAGATAAGATATAATGAATAATGGACAGATTGATAGATAATATACTAATATATATATAGGTAGGTAATGATAAAATAAATAGACATATAATAGACAGACAGACAGACAGATAGACAGACAGATACAATGGATAGAAAATAATGAATAATAATAAATACATAATAGATAGATTGATAGATAAGATATAGAATCAATAATAGATAAATAAAGAATTAGCAAAAAAACATAAAAATAAAAAAGATAGATAGATAGATAGATAGATAGATAGATAGATAGATAGATAGATAGAGGAAGGAAGGAAGAAAGGAAGGAAGGAAGGGAAGGAGAAGGAGAAGGAGAAGAAGGAGAAGGAGAAGGAGAAGGTGAAGGAGAAGGAGAAGGAAAGGAAAAGGGAAGGATAAGATAGATAGATAGATAGATAGATAGATAGATAGATAGATAGATAGATAGATAGATAGATAGATAGATAGATAGATAGATAGATAGATGAAGGAAGAAAGGAAGGAAGGGAAGGAGAAGGAGAAGGAGAAGGAGAAGAAGGAGAAGGAGAAGAAGGAGAAGGAGAAGGAGAAGAAGGAGGAGAAGGAGAAGGAGAAGGAAAGGAAAGGAAAGGAAAAGGGAAAGGGAAGGGAAAGGGAAGGATAAGATAGATAGATAGATAGATAGATAGATAGATAGATAGATAGATAGATAGATAGATAGATAGATAGATAGATAGATAGATAGATAGATAGATAGATAGATAGATAGATAGATGCAATGTATAGATAAAGGATATGATAGATAGAGATAGGACAAGATAAGATATAGAACCAATAATAGGTAGGCATATACGATAGATCGATAGATCGATCAATAGATAGATAGACATATAATAGACAGATAGATGCAATGTATAGATAAAGGATATGATAGATAGAGATAGGACAAGATAAGATATAGAACCAATAATAGGTAGGCATATACGATAGATCGATAGATCGATAGATAGATAGACAGACAGACAGACAGACAGATAGATAGATGCAATGTATAGATAAAGGATATGATAGATAGAGATAGGACAAGATAAGATATAGAACCAATAATAGGTAGGCATATACGATAGATCGATAGATAGATCGATAGATAGATAGATCGATAGATCGATAGATAGATAGATAGATAGATAGATAGATAGATAGATAGATAGATAGATAGATAGATAGATAGATAATGATAGACTAAAAATTAAAAATACACATAATAGACCGACAGATAGATGCAATAGATAGATAAAGAATTTGATACACAATATGGATAGACAGACAGATAATAGAATAAAGATAGATAGATAGATAGATAGATAGATAGATAGATAGATAGATAGATAGATAGATAGATAGATAGATAGACTAAATATGGTAATATTTGTGGATGGTGAATGACTGCGGAACGTCCTGAAGTTTTTTCTGAACTTGTGAACTTGAACTTCACAAATGATAAACTGGAGCAGACAACTTTCCCGGACCCCTGTCGGAGTTTTCTGATCATAATGTTCTCCTCAAACTTTCCTAAATCATCTCCCTGTGCCGGAATCTCTGACAAAGTGGACGCTTAGTGACTACGTGCAAACATTATTTTACCCGCAAAGGAATTAATTGACATTTCTGTGTGAAACAAAAGTGGATGCACCAAAGCTTTGGGCCTCTCATTAATGTTCAGTAACATGGGGTTTTTATAGCTGGGAAGAAAAATAGAGAGAGAGGGAAACGCAAGAAGTAATTGAGGAGTCACATTAAAAATGCCCATACATTTGCATAAAAATGTAGCGAGGAACCGGGGAGCCAGACAAGAAGGGTTCAATTTTTAGAAGGAAAAAAAACTGGGACGTCTCTTTGATAAATCTTGCTCTGTGGATGTGAGGCACGCTCGGCGGTTTTGACAAAAAAAAAAAAGACGAAATAATATACAAGAAGTTCTTTGCGCTGTTCTTAAAGGGATCCACGATTCATGGCAATGAACTGGAGGTCATGTACTGAATAGGGGGCTAAGACAATGGGGTTCATTTACTAAAGGCAAATAGGGAAATTTCCCTTACCCTAGCAAATAAATGTGATGACTTCCAATAATGTGCAAGAAAAAATACTTTTTTATACTTTTATATAGGCATCTAAACTAGCCAGGGCTTTTTTTTCAGCAGGAACGTGGGGGAACGCAGTTCCGGCACCTCCAGCACTGAATGTATTTAATGAAAAGGGCTGCTGGGGTGTGTTGGAGGGTCTATTAAAACTAACTGCTGGGGGATCTATTGTTTTTGTGGGATCTATTTATGCGGGAGGGTCTATGGTTGCTGGGGGGCTTTTTTGTTGCTTGGGGGTTAATGGTTGCTGGGAAAGATTTACATTTGAGGGAGCAGTCTTATGTTGCTGGCTGCTGGAGTATTTATTCATGCAGGCTGCTAGGAGATCTATTGTTGCTGAAGTTGATCTATTCATGTTGGGGGGGGCATATTGTTGCAGGGATCGATTGTTGCCGGGGGCCTGCTGTTGCTGAGAGAGTGTATTGTAGTGTTGAGGGTCTATAGTTGCTAGTGGGATTTATTATTGCTGGGGGATCTATTGTTGCTGGTCAGATCTATTGTGGCTGAGAATGGATCTATTGTTGCTAGTTGCAGGGGATCTAGATTACTGATCTATATTGCTGATCATTAACACATTCCATGCAAATTACTTAGCACAACAAAATGATACTTGGTTTTGTATTCCCTAAAAGGGGCAGTCTGAGAGGTGGGTAGAGGGTGGAACTAAGGGACACTGCTCGGAGGTGGGTAGGGGGTGGAACTAAAGGACACTGCTCGGAGGTGGGTAGGGGGTGGAACTAAAGGACACTACTCGGAGGTGGGTAGAGGGTGAAACTAAAGGACACTGTTTGGAGGTGGGTAGGGGGTGGAACTAAGGGACACCACTAAGAGGTGGGTAGGGGGTGGAACTAAGGGACACGGTTTGGAGGTGGGTAGGGGGTGGAACTAAGGGACAATGCTCAGAGGTGGGTAGGGGGTGGAACTAATGCCATGTACACACAACCGGACTTTTCGACCGGACTGGTCCAACGGAACGAATCCGTCAGACAATCCGAACGTGTGTGGGCTTCATCGGACCTTCAGCGGACTTTTTCTGTCGAAAATCAGATGAACTTTAGATTTGGAACATATTTCAAATCTTTCCGACGGACTCAAGTCCAGTCGAAAAATCCATTCGTCTGTATGCTAGTCCAACAGACAAAAAAGGATGCAAGGGCAGCTATTGGCTACTGGCTATGAACTTCCTTATTCTAGTCCCTTCGTACGTCATCACCAATGGACTTTTGAACGGACTTTAGTCCGTTAGTGTGTGGGCAAGTCCGGTGGTCCGAAAGTCCATCATAACTCCGTCAAAAGTCCGTCAGAAAGACCGTCGGACCTTTGATGCTGAAAAGTCCACTCATGTGTACGCGGCATAAGGGCCACTGCTCGGAGGTGGGTAGGGGGTGGAACTAAGGGACACTACTCGGAGGTGGGTAGGGGGTGGAACTAAAGAACACTGCTCGGAGGTGGGTAGGGGGTGGAACTAAGGGACACTGCTTGGAGGTGGGTAGAGGGTGGAACTAAAGTTCACTGCTTGGAGGTGGGTAGGGGGTGGAACTAAGGGACACTGCTCGGAGGTGGGTAGGGGGTGGAACTAAAGGACACTGCTCGGAGGTGGGTAGGGGGTGGAACTAAAGGACACTGCTCGGAGGTGGGTAGGGGGTGGAACTAAAGGACACTGCTCGGAGGTGGGTAGGGGGTGGAACTAAAGGACACTGCTCGGAGGTGGGTAGGGGGTGGAACTAAAGGACACTGCTCGGAGGTGGGTAGGGGGTGAAATTAAGGGACACTGCTCGGAGGTGGATAGGGGGTGGAACTAAGGGACACTGCTTAGAGGTGGGTAGAGGGTGGAACTAAAGGACACTGCTTGGAGGTGGGTAGGGTGTGGAACTAAAGGACACTGCTTGGAGGTGGGTAGCGGGTGGAACTAAGGGACACTGCTCGGAGCTGGGTAGGGGGTGGAACTAAATAACACTGCTCAGAGGTGGGTAGGGGGCGGAGACAAGGGGTGACTCAGAAGTTGGGAGTATCTGCACCTATTTTTCTGAGAAATATAGCCCTGGCCATACCCATGTACTGTAGATATTCCACTGTCAGCTGTACGTAGATGTAGACACACGCACTTGAACAAACACTTTGAGTAAATCCCTATTGGGCATAACAGATACAGTAAAATAAAAGCCCATACCGCCATAATAAAGAAAAGTAGGTTAAGCAAACTATTTACAAAATTGAAAATCTCAGCACCCCGCCTTGCAATACTGAATATTTTTCCAACAGGTGCAATAACCCGCTAATAACATTTTATTTTATTTCATAGACGGGCAATGAAAGCTACACAAGAAAATGGAGAGGATTCCAGCTGTTGGTTAAATCTCTGATATAATTAACAGTAAATGCATATAAATCCAGTTAGAGGTATATGCCATTGGGGAAATGCAATACGAGAGTATCCTGACCTATCTATATTAGATTGATTTGGCCTGTACCCCGCTCAGGAGATTCCAGAAATTGCATATCAATCATAAGCTGCCTCGTGTGATAAAGCCATTTTGTGTTAGGTTATCAAACCTCGGCAGAAGATTAAAGGCATTCCCCTTGGTAGGGCTGATGTTTTACATATTGTTCTGGCTTTTCAACACCTTTTAAAACCGATTAACTGATATGAGGACATGCAGGAGAAAAAAGTCTTATTGAATTATAAGTGTAGACGTTCTACTGTTGCTGGAATGCCACCTCAGCAGGGAACAAGGACTGCGCGCGCTCGTTCTCGCTCTCTTTTACGGTTTGCAGTTGGTAGAGGCCTCGGAGGAGGTAGCATTGTCTTGCAGGAGATTAAGCTGTAGGAACGTTTCTGTAGAACAGCTGTGTGATGTGAATCTAAAAGGTACCCACAGACTGAAGATGAAGGCCATAAGACACAATTAGTTTAGTGCTTTTTGCATTTTGCAGATTTGCACTACAGAATGTGTTCCATAGGAAACCATGTTAAATAGACTGTAGTGCAAATCTACAAAATGCAAAAAGCACTAAAAATGCAGAGGTGTGAATCGGACCTAACTGCTTGCATGTATGTAAGCAAATGTGTCATACCTTAACGTGGATCTTTCAGTCACTTTGGAGAGAAGGAGTACATTTCTGGCATGTCACCACAAACATGTAGCACCCTGGAGTTTAGGCAGGGTTGCTCCTCACAAATTTACTAGCCAGGAGTAGTTATCCTGGTCGATTGCTAGAGATCTATTGATTTCTCCGTAAGTTTGGACTCGTTGCACTTTTCTCTTCTACCACTAGGTGACCGGGTACTTGGTGGTACTAGATATGAGAAGGGCACTGCAAGGTCAGGTTATGGGTGTATGGGGGTATCTCAGCCAATGATCAGGGGTTTTCTTGGGTCCCTTGGCCTGCTGGGAGAGCCTATATATTCGAGTGAGGTCAGGTGATCTCTGTTCTGTGACAAATGGACGGCTGTCTGGGTGGACGTGTGTCGTATTGCCCCGGGCTGCTAGGCCGGAGATTGGGCCTATCCTGGGCACATCTGGCTGCTAGGCTGTCTGAGGGCCTATCCAGAAGCAAGAGAGCAGCGTAGGGTTGGGATTGCGGCTTGCAGTCCAACCAGAAGTGACGGTTTTGCTGGCCGGAGAACCTGTCGTGGTCGGAGGTAGAGGGGAAGCAGTCGCCAGTAGGTGACCAACCAACTTATTACCAGGGGCCACAGTGAGTGAAGGAAGTACCGGAGCAGTACTCTCACCAACCGGGGACGGTGAAGAATCTGGAGACTTCAGTGGGAATCAAGCCAAGGACCCAGCCAGCGGAGGTGATGCTAGCAGAGCAGCCTTGTGTGTCAAGCCAGGGATCGATTGGGCCAGTGGGGTGAAGATTGAGAGGAATCTAGAGTGCCAAGCTAGGGACCCAGCAGAGAAGCGGGGGGGACGCTTAATGAAAATCCCACCGTGAAGATTGGAGGAGCTTAAGGGATTCAGTGACAGTGAATCAGTGGGTCTAGTGAGAGACCGGGAGTTCAGTGGGCTGAAGAACTACAAGGAGTGATTGTAGTGAAAGTGAAGTGAAGAAACTGTTAAGCCTTGTGTTGGAACTGTCGCCAAAAATTCCTAAATCAGATATTATCTTACATCTGGGGATGAGATGGCACCAGGATGCACTATGGGAAGAAGGCAAGCTTGCGGAGGCAGTGTGATGCTTTGTCTAGTAGAGTCCATACCTCGATGGCTTAGGGTTGTTTTGGCAGCAAAAAGGGAACCTACTCAATATAAGTTGGTTGGTCATAAAATGATGGTGGGTGGTGATAATGTTATGACCAATCAGTGTGTAATGAACACATATGATTGGATTTTGAGCATCCATCCTTCCTAGGAGGTGGCAGTGAAGAACATGTGGCACCTAGCTTCAGAAGTATGGCCAAGATGAGTTTATTGTTTGTTTTTTTTTACATAATTTTATATTATCAATGGCTTTGGAACTGCCCTTTAAAACACTGATATATGACGTAAGCAGTGGCGTCTCCAGCTTTCATATTTAGGGGGGGCACATGGGGGGACAGGGACAAAAGTAGTGGGGCAACTATAAAATGCAATTATATATATATATATATATATATATATATATATATATATATATATATATATATATCCTGGGGCCCTTTACTACGATCCCACAACGGCCCTTTCACATGTTCTGCAGTGAGCTCCCTTCCTACTGTATTGGGCCCCCCCCCCAGGGTGGCAGAAAACAAGAGATATATGTCACCAGCATACTAAGAAAATATAAGGGTCCAAAGCAGTGGGAGAACTATCAGGGTTGCAAAGGTTGTATTGCCACCAGGCCCTGGTGTTCTGCCACTGTGGGGTTCCCCAGCCCCCTCTTGCTGTCCTGCCCCTGCTATTGACTACTCTGGTCTGGCATCTCTTGGAATTTACAGGCTGGTTCTCCTGTCCTAAGGATAGGAGAAATCAGTCTGTTTTTTCAGTAACTGAGAGTCCTGGTGGAGTCCTTCCTGCAACTCGCTCTTCTCCTTGCCAATGAGGATGCAGGGGAAGGAGCAGATCGGGCGGCCGTGGTTGTGTGAGCGCTCGCATTATGCAGTGTCAGCGAGCAGAGGGAGGGGGGAGGAATCACCCGCAGGAGCTGACTGGGGACGCTCTCCCTCTTAGACATTGCCTTTTTTGTAAAAAAAAAAAAAAAAATTATTGGGGGGGGGGCACATAGTGGGGCACAGCATAATGTTGGGGGGGTCAGGGCCCCCTCTGGCCCCCCCTAGGGTCGTCATTGGACGTAAGGTGGGCTATCTGATAATAAAATATTATTGAAAAGGCTGTATATTTCCTTTAAGCAGGGAAGCCAATCTTATAAAATTTGACCAATAGAGGGAGCATTTACCTAGCAATATATGGAAACCAGTTACCATACTCAAATTCAATTATTCAGTTGTTCAAAAATAAACAAAAAATGGAGGTACAAATTCACAGAAAATACACTTTAGTTTTCCTAGAAGAAATAGAAGAGAATGCAGCATTCTGAGAGGTTGCCAAGATAATAAAAGGCACATTGATGTCAGCAGTCTATAGGAACAGAGTGATCTTGGTGGAAGGATGATTGTCAAGTATCACCAACTCTGAGAGACGTGATAATAGTGAAGATGGAGCATTTACATAGAGACCCATTCTCCAGATCTCCGAAGGATAAAAGCCGACTCTTCAGAATCTTCTCTATTCACATCAGAAGGACAAATACTCATCTCTACCCCTCCGTTACCCATTACTGGTTCTATGAGATATTGAAGTACACGTGCGGAGTTATTTTTGTACCTGAAGGTAATTTTTCTTTTTTTTTTTTTCACATGTTTGCTCCTCTGTACCCTGATGATTGCATCTCTTATACAGATACACTATATTATTAAAAGATACACTATATTACACGCACATGAACTTTAATGCCCTCCCGGTCTTAGTCCGTAGGGTTCCATACTGAGTTGGCCCCACCCTTTGCAGCTAGAACAGCTTTGACTCTTCTAGGAAGGCCGTCCACAAGGTTTAGGAGTGTGTCTATGGGAATGTTTGACCATTCTTGCAGAAGTGCATTTGTGAGGTCAGGCACTGATGTGGACGAGAAGGCCTGGCTCACAGTCTCCACTCTAATTCATCCCAAAGGTGTTCTATCGGGTTGAGGTCAGGACTCTATGCAGGCCAGTCAAGTTCCTCCACCCCAAACTCGCTCATCCATGTCTTTATGGACCTTGCTTAGTGCATTGGTGCGCAGTCATGTTGGTACAGGAACACAAAGTTGGGAGAATGAAATTGTCCAAAATTTCTTGGTATGCTGACACCTTAAGAGTTCCCTTCACTGGAACTAAGGGGCCAAGCCCAACCCCTGAAAAACAACCCCCCACCATAGTCCCCCCTCCACCAAATGATTTGGACCAGTGCACAAAGCAAGGTCCATAAAGACATGGATGAGCGAGTTTGAGGTGGAGGAACTTGACTGGCCTGCACAGAGTCCTGACCTCAACCCGATAGGACACCTTTGGGATGAGTTAGAGCAGAGACTGCAAGCCAGGCCTTTCAAACAAGTGGACACTGCCCCCACTTATAACTGGTCTATAGCAGCAAGGAGCCCTGGAAGGGCGACGCCTGCCAAACAAATACAAGGAGGGCTCCAAGCTCAAACCTACCAACCAGCCAGCGACCAACCAAATTGACCTGTCTTACAATATGCGTTAAGAACAGGGGTTTAGTCTGCACACATTTGCAAATACATGTGTAAGCTACAGGCTCCTTCAAGGCACCATGTTTTCTGCAGTCCCTTACTCTGACTTCTGAGTCCCTACAATGAGAGCACATGCATTTTAATGGATAGGTGAGGACAGGTGGACCTGGAAGGAGCCCATCCCTCCTTAAAGGTACAGAGGCACACTGAACACCCAGCCAGGCCTTCTCGTCCAACATCAGTGCCTGACCTCACAAATGCTCTTCTGGAAGAATGGTCAAACATTCCCATAGACACACTCCTAAACCTTGTGGACGGCCTTCCCAGAAGAGTTGAAGCTGTTATAGCTGCAAAGGGCGGAGCCAACTCAATATTGAACCCTACGGACTAAGACTGGGATGCCATTAAAATTCATGTGTGCGTGTAAAGGCAGGCGTCCCAATACTTAATGTAAATATATAGACTCAAAGGATTATGGGTGTAATTGCCGTCATCCCAATGTATAATTTTTGAAGCATGTCCTCATTTGGTGGGATTTTTAAGGCAATCGAACATATTACTTATTATAAAATCATGTATTGAAAAATGGGATCATTTAAATTGTAATGACAAGAAAAAATATAATATACAATCTAAATATGAACATGAACTTGACTCACTATATCCTATATCAAAATATTTCAGTGGTAGTATAGAAAGTGGTATCTACCCATCTAGAGGCTAACATTCCACCCTGTTTCTACATGGATGGATGAGTCCAGTAAGGTGGGAGTATCCAACGCGTTTCAAAGTATAGGTACAATTAACTTCTTCCTCAGGGATATTACCTCATAACATATTCAATATCTGGCTTGAGCATTTTCATAGCTTCAAGGGGAGCTCCACCATATAGTCACTGCCAACCATTGATGCTATACAGAGACCCCAGACTATTGTCCAAAATTCAGGCACTGTTTGTATTGCCTGGTATTGTGCATATGAATTGGCGCAATAAAGTCTGCTGCAATAAATCCTCATGCAAAAATAGATCCTTCTCCACCAAAGTGGGAAGGAGGAATGGTGTCCCAATACTTTTGACTATCTATCTATCTATCTATCTATCTATCTATCTATCTATCTATCTATCTATCTATCTATCTATCTATCTATCTATCATCTCTCTCTCTATTATATATATATACCTCCCAGCATTTTGAGATGGGAATGAGGGGCACCTACTAGCAAAATGTATGTAGGCATGGGACACGCCCCCCTGCCACACCCCCTTAAAGGAGAATTAACCACAAAAAAAAGGTAATTAAATCCACAAGGGCTTTTTTTAGCACTACTATTCCTTTATAATGACTTTTAAAATTGGCAAATGCAGCAATTTAGTATTTGGATGAAAGGTTTAGCGCTGGGAAACACTTTAAAAGATAAAAAGTGCATTTTATATGCAACTATATAGATCAGACCAAAATGAGGGACAAATGAGGGACAGAGGGACATTGCTCCAAATCAGGGACAGTCCCTCGAAATCAGGGAGAGTTGGGAGCTATATATATATATATATATATATTTGGGGATTTTTAAGTAATTTTCTAGCAAAAAAGATGTTGATTTTTCCATATAATGTGAGTTAGGGACCTTGGATTGTAAGCTCCTTGAGGGCAGGGACTGATGTGCATGTACAATATATGCAGTGGGGACGGAAAGTATTCAGACCCCCTTAAATTTTTCACTCTTTGTTATATTGCAGCCATTTGATAAAATCATTTAAGTTAATTTTTTTCCTCATTAATGTACACACAGCACCCCATATTGTACACACAGCACCCCATATTGTACACACAGCACCCCATATTGTACACACAGCACCCCATATTGATAGAAAAACACAGAATTGTTGACATTTTTGCAGATTTATTAAAAAAGAAAAACTGAAATATCATATGGTCCTAAGTATTCAGACCCTTTGCTCAGTATTTAGTAGAAGCCCCTTTTGATCTAATACAGCCATGAGTCTTTTTGGGAAAGATGCAACAAGTTTTTCAAACCTGGATTTGGGGATCCTCTGCCATTCCTCCTTGCAGATCCTCTCCTGTTCTGTCAGGTTGGATGGTAAATGTTGGTGGACGGCCATTTTTAAGTCTCTCCAGAGATGCTCAATTGGGTTTAAGTCAGGGCTCTGGCTGGGCCATTCAAGAACAGTCACGGAGTTGTTGTGAAGCCACTCCTTCGTTATTTTAGCTGTGTGCTTAGGGTCATTGTCTTGTTGGAAGGTAAACCTTCAGCCCAGTTTGAGGTCCTGAGCGCTCTGGAGAAGGTTTTCGTCCAGGATATCCCTGTACTTGGCCGCATTCATCTTTCCCTCGATTGCAATCAGTCGTCCTGTCCCTGCAGCTGAAAAACACCCCCACAGCATGATGCTACCACCACCATGCTTCACTGTTGGGACTGTATTGGACAGGTGATGAGCAGTGCCTGGTTTTCTCCACACATACCGCATAGAATTAAGGCCAAAAAGTTCTATCTTGGTCTCCTCAGACCAAAGAATCTTATTTCTCACCATCTTGGAGTCCTTCAGGTGTTTTTTAGCAAACTCCATGCGGGCTTTCATGTGTCTTGCACTGAGGAGAGGCTTCCGTTGGGCCACTCTGCCATAAAGCCCCGACTGGTGGAGGGCTGCAGTGATGGTTGACTTTCTATAACTTTCTCCCATCTCCCGACTGCATCTCTGGAGCTCAGCCACAGTGATCTTTGGGTTCTTCTTTACCTCTCTCACCAAGGCTCTTCTCCCTCGATGGCTCAGTTTGGCCGGACGGCAAGCTCTAGGAAGGGTTCTGGTTGTCCCAAACGTCTTCCATTTAAGGATTATTGAGGCCACTGTGCTCTTAGGAACCTTAAGTGCAGCAGAAATGTTTTTGTAACCTTGGCCAGATCTGTGCCTTGCCACAATTGTGTCTCTGAGCTCTTCAGGCAGTTCCTTTGACCTCATGATTCTCATTTGCTCTGACATGCACTGTGAGCTGTAAGGTCTTATATAGACAGGTGTGTGGCTTTCCTAATCAAGTCCAATCAGTATAATCAAACACAGCTGGACTCAAATGAAGGTGTAGAACCATCTCAAGGATGATCAGAAGAAATGGACAGCACCTGAGTTAAATATATGAGTGTCACAGCAAAGGGTCTGAATACTTAGGACCATGTGATATTTCTGTTTTTCTTTTTTAATAAATCTGCAAAAATGTCAACAATTCTGTGTTTTCTGTCAATATGGGGTGCTGTGTGTACAATATGGGGTGCTGTGTGTACAATATGGGGTGCTGTGTGTACATTAATCAGGAAAAAAAATGAACTTAAATGATTTTAACAAATGGCTGCAATATAACAAAGAGTGAACAATTTAAGGGGGTCTGCACTGTATTATATATATATATATATATATATATATATATATATATATATATATATATATATATATATATATATATATATATATATATATATATATGTTATAGTGTGAAGGAAAACTGCACCCTGTTTGAAGTTAGTGCCGGCAAACAGGTCTTCCCACCGACCTCATATACACCAATAAAGTTCAAAGGTTGCTGCACTTAATTATATATCATTTGGGGGTTCTAAGTTCGGAGCTATGGGACAGTTGGGAACTATGTATTATTATTATATTGTATTATACTATTATAATGACTTTTAAAATTGACAAATGCAGAAATTTAGTATTTGGGTGAAAGGTTTAGCACTGGGAAACACTTTAAAAGATAAAAAGTGCATTTTATATGCAACTATATAGATCAGACCAAAATGAGGGACAAATGAGGGACAGAGGGACATTGCTCCAAATCAGGGACAGTCCCTCGAAATCAGGGACAGTTGGGAGCTATATATATGTATAATTTGGGGATTTTTAAGTAATTTTCTAGCAAAAAAGATGTTGATTTTTACATATAATGTGAGTTAGGGACCTTGGATTGTAAGCTCCTTGAGGGCAGGGACTGATGTGCATGTACAATATATGTATGTAAAGTGCTGCATAAATTGATGGCGCTATAGAAGTAACAGTAATAACTAAAAGACATAAATATCAGTCTCAGAAATGGCCCAGTGCTGAAGAGGTTAATTTAGAGCATTTCTTCATACCTGCCTAAAACTTTTGCAAAAATATATACACCCACACCTGTGTATTCCTAGATAACATCAATAAAGAGGGACTAGACAATGGCCGGTACAAGACAAAGCCGCACACATTCATATAGAACGAAAGAAAAAATAATTTAAGGTCTGAAAACTGGAAACCCAAGCCACATCCCAAATTATAGGAGAATTATACAGAAGGAAAGATCCCGGGGAAAAAGAAAGCGAGCCGAGGCTGGTGCCCGTCCCCCCCCCCTCCCCGTAGGGTGGTCTCCTCTCTCCAGGGACTGACGAGGAGGATGAAGTGTAAAAAGATTTTTATCAGCAGGGTGACAACACACAGCGGCCTCTTGTAGTCACCCAGCGGAGTGACAAGACAGAGCATCTCTCCCGCCCGCCCGCCGCCGCCGCCGCTGCCCTGATCTGCTGGAGGACTTGTAGTCTGATTAATTAACCAGCACAGCCAGAGCCGGGGACATTAGCGATGCAGCACCCGCTGATGCCGACACGCAGACTTGGCCCGGTCTCAAGAAGTCTGCTGGTGTGCAAAGCAAGAGGGACGGAGCTTGATTCATGCTCATCTCCCAAAACTGTGCGCTTGCTTACATGGATTAAGGTCACCGTAGTTTCCCTGATCTCATCAACTGTAAAGAAAAAAAAAAAAAAAATCATTACTGCGTCGCCAGAGGAGGAGGTCAGCGCCTTTCACGTTTGGGTTGAAGAAGAGTATAATATTAATGAGGACCTGTCTCTTGTATAAATACTACAAGCTGACCATTGATTAACCCTTTGCTGCCAGAGCATTTTTTTTTTTACATGCATGTTAATAAAACGAACCTAAAGAACCCCAAAAAATTACACATTTTCTGGACCCTGGAGAATAAAATGTTGGTGGTTGCAATTTTTCTTATGCCACAGGATATTAGCTCACTTCACATATGGGTGATTTGGAATCGCGGGCAGGCTAACCTCTTGCCAACCAAATGGCACGTATGCGGGGTATGAGTGGGCGTAGTGGCGACCTGTGCTTTGTGGGCGCATGGGCGCCGCCCCCCCCCCCCCTATGGAGAGGATATGCCGCTCACCAAGCCTTCGGACCTCGTCTGAGTGCTGCCACCCTCTGGGATTGATTTCAGGCGCAGGCTTTGCACAAGTCTTTGGAAACGAAGAAAATGCTGGACTGCCGCACTCTGAAGAAAGGCGTCTTTATTTGTAAATCGTTAAAATCCAACAAAAAGCCACTTCACAGGAACAGGAGTATAGCAGTGGCTAACGCGTTTCACATCAATAGATGCTTACTCATAGCTCAGTAAGCATCTATTGATGTGAAACGCGTTAGCTACTGCTATACTCTGTTCCTGTGAGGTGGCTTTTTGTTGGATTTTAACGATTTACAAATAAAGACGCCTTTCTTCAGAGTGCGGCAGTCCAGGATTTCTTCATCGCCGCCCCCCTATCGTCCTTTCAGGACGCCGGACGTATGGACTCCTATGGCGGGGGCAGGAGGGGGTGTATTTTTTTTTTTTAAGTACCTGATTAGAGCCAAAGGCTCTAATAGCCTTCAAAAAAGGGTGGGCCAATTGTGTGACCATAGCGAATGAATATTTCGCTATTTTCACAATGCATTGCCTCCCTACCAATCCAGAGGCAGGTCAGTGAGCCAGGCGTCCCCATTGGATGCTCAGTGCTTTGGCGGAAGTGGGACAGAGCTGAGGAAGCTGAAAAGAGGAGAGGAGATGCCGGAGAAGAGGACACCCCACCATATGATGGGCACACTGGCAGCATTTAAAGGGCACACTGGCAGCATATGATGGGCACACTGGCAACATATGATGGGCACACTGGCATTTGATGGGCACACTGACAGCATATAATGGGCACACTAGCAGCATTTGATGGGCACAGTGACAGCATATGATGGGCACACTGGCAGCGTTTGATGGCACAGTGGCAGCGTTTGATGGGCACAGTGGCAGCGTTTGATGGGCACAGTGGCAGCGTTTGATGGGCACAGTGGCAGCGTTTGATGAGCCCAGTGGCAGCGTTTGATGGGCCCAGTGGCAGCGTTTGATGGGCCCAGTGGCAGCGTTTGATGGGCCCAGTGGCAGCGTTTGATGGGCCCAGTGGCAGTGTTTGATGGCATAGTGGCTGCAATTGATGATTTTTTTCAAAAAAATTTGCGCCCCTCCCTGTGTCCATGGTGACCACGTCCACAGTGGGCGGCATGTCGGGAGCTGGGAGCACTTTGACCATGCTAATAATCAACATGCTTCGCTGAATGAATATAAAAATATAAACAAAAAGTCCAAAGTGAAAAATATATTAAAAAAAAAAAAAAAAATGAGTACAAGGTGAATAATAAATAAAGAGTCCCAAGTGAAAATAATGATGAAGGTTCTGGCAAAGACCACATAGTCCAAAACCTTTAAAACCGCTATTTCTTGTAATAAAATAACACACACGTAGATAGGATAAAAATGCACATGTCACCAAAAAAATTTGGCAGGTAACATTGGTGTCTGCCGTCACTTCCAACTTCCGGTACACGCGATGACGTAGGCACGTTGCTCCACCCTACATGTTTCGTCACAAGAGGACTGCCAGGATATTCCTAAAAGCTTGTCAGACCTACATTTAATGAGGGGGTCCTGGCCACATAGTAAGCATACACCTGACTCCTATGGTGGTGGTCGGCCTTTGAGGTGAAGGGGGTTGGCTTGGCTCACGCTCCAATTTGAGAGAAGAAGAACCCTCATTATTATTTTCACTTGGGACTCTTTATTTATTATACACTTTGGACTCTTTTGTTTTATAAACGTTTGACTTTTTGTTTATATTTTTATAGTCATTCAGCGCAGCATGTTGATTATCACTTATGTATTGTGGTAAATATCTCAGGGGTGTGTTTGCAGTTAATTCATTGTATACCTAAGAGCCCTTGCACACTGGGGCGGGGGGCGGCGTCGGCGGTAAAAGGCCGCTATTATTAGCGGCGTTTTACCGCCGGTATGCGGCCGCTAGCGGGGCAGTTTTACCCCCCGCTAGCGGCCGAGAAGGGGTTAAATACCACCGCAAAGCGCCTCTGCAGAGGTGCATTGCCGGCGGTATAGCCGCGCCGTCCCATTGATTTCAATGGGCAGGAGTGGTAAAGGAGCCGTATACACACCGCTCCTTCACCGCTCCGAAGATGCTGCTGGCAGGACTTTTTTTACCGTCCTGCCAGCGCATCGCTCCAGTGTGCAAGCCCTCGGGGCTTTCACACTGGAATGAAAGCAGCGGCACTTTCGGGGCGGTTTGCAGGCGCTATTATTAGCGCAATAGCGCCTGCAAACCGCCCCAGTGTGCAAGGGCTCTTAAGGTTGAGCACAAGCGCAGTATTATTTGTTGTATATAGTGACCGAGCTGTCACAGACCCCCTCCCGATCTCTTTTTGTAATCGGGTGCTGGAAGGAAGGGCTCCTGATCACGTGACCACTGTGACAGCCAATCACAGCGATCACGTGATCGGGAAAGTCCATCCTGCCTCCTAGTGTTAAGACTCAGCTAAAGTGATTTTATAGGTTATTTTTTTTCCCCCAATAACATACTTACCTGTTCTGTGCAGCGGTTTTGTACAGAACAGCCCGATCCTTCTCTTCTTGGGCCCCCCACCGGCGCTCCTGGCTCCTCCCCCTTGACCAGTGTCCCCAATAGCAAGTCGCTTGCTATGGGTGCACTGATGAGTGCTCGCTCCCGAGCCCCGCTCTATGCATCTATAAGACACTTAGAGCTGTGGCTTGGCCCCACCTCCGCTCTCTTCTCATTGGCTCACTGGCTGTAAGTGACAGCAGTGGGAGCCAATGGTTCCCGCTGCTGTGTCTCAGCCAGTAAAGAGCGAGAGACCCAGAACAGCTGAGGCTCCCATGCATATCTCTGGTTCAAGAGGGGGCTCAGGTGAGTATTGGGGGGCTGTGGGGGGGGAGCAGCATAGAGAAGGTTTTTTTTATCCATAGAATGCATGAAGGTAAAAAAAAAACATTCAGCGTTTACCATCACTTTAAAGGGCAGGGAGGGGTTATTAACCACTTCAGCCCCAGAAGGTTTTACCCCCTTCATGACCAGGCCATTAACTGACAATTGCGCGGTCGTGCGACGCTGTACCCAAATAAAATGCATGTCCTTTTTTCCCCACAAATAGGGCTTTCTTTTGGTGGTATTTGATCACCTCTGCGGTTTTTATTTTTTTGCACTATAAACAAAAAAATGCGACAATTTAAAAAAAAAAAGAAAAAAAACCCAATATTTTTTACTTTCCGCTATAAAACATATCCAATAAAAAGATTCTAAAAAGTAAATTTCTTCATCAATTTAGGCCGATATGTATTCTTCTACATATTTTTGGTAAAAAAAAAAAATCCCAATAAGCGTATATATTGATGGGTTTGCGCAAAAGTTATAGTGTCTACAAACTATGGAATATTTTTATGGCATCTTAATTTTTTTTTTACTAGTAATGGCGGCGATCAACGATTTTTAGCGGTACTGCGACATTGCGGCGGACAAATCGGACACCTAACTCACACTTTTGAAATTTTTTGGGGAACTAGTGACATTATTACAGTGATCAGTGCTAAAAATATGCACTGTCACTGTACTAATGACACAGGTAGAGAAGGAGTTAACATCAGGGGCGATCAAAGGGTTAAGTGTGTCCCTAATTGGCACTTAGCAGGAACACACAATCTCTATTTTCTTCCCTGTCAGATCGCTGTTCTGCCTCTCCGGCAGTAGCGGCCCCCCCCCATCCATGCGCCTAATCTACATGCAGGGCGTCTGATGCCTGGATTTCAAAGGGGTTTTTTTTATTAATTTTTTTTAAGCACATGGTGAACTCTGGTCGCAAAGAACTATTGTCACAATGATTCTCCTCCCAGCCAATCAGGAAGCGAGTCTGAGACCCGTTTCCCGATTGGCCAAAAGGAGAAGGGTTCCAATTGGCCTAGGAGGAGGAGGGAGGAGACGCATGGTGGAAGCTGCCGTGATCCCGAGGAGGAGAAGTGGAAGCCGCCGCCCATCGCCCAGAGGGAAGCGCTGCCTGCTCCATAGATGGGGTAAGTGCTGCGCTTACCAGGCATGACCGACTAGATGGGGGGACGGGTGTTGGGGTGGCTGCACTGTTGGCTGCCCCCCCCAAATATGTATCCCCAGCCGCCACTGCTCTCTGGGGAGCAATCGCAGGTGGCCATCGGGTTCGCCGGACCCGCTGATTGGCTCCCTCCTGTCCAATCAGAGCACACCCCCAGTGTCTATTGCACAAAATGACGTACAGGTATGTAGTTTCACGCAATAGAGCTGACCTGCCGCAGCAAGTGGTTAAAAACGGGTAGACATGTGCACTGCCGAAAAATTTGTTTTCATTTTTTTTTTCTTTTTTCGGGTCATTCGTTATGATCGCAATTCGTAAATTCGAAAATCTGAAAATAAGAAAGTAAATCTGAAAATTCAAAAGAATAACTTATAACAACTAACTATTAAATTCTAGACATTGGAATTTACTTTCAAATTTGGCTGTTAGTGAACATAATGAATACAAATTTATCCGAAGTTACGTATTATCCGAAATAACGAATGCCGCATCTAAACAAATGGAACAGAACAAATTTATAATAAATAATAATAATATCAATAATGATAATAAAAAGTTTTTTATTATTATTATTGTTATTTATAATTATTAATTAGTTACGTTCTATTCGTTTAGATACGGCATTCGTTATTTCGGATAATACGAATTTATCCAAAGTTACGAATTATCCAAAATAACGAATGCCGCATCTAAACAAATGGAATGGAACAAATTAATAATAAATAATAATAATAATATTGATAATAATAAAAAGTTTTTATTATTATTATTATTTATTAATAATAATTCGTTATGTTCCATTCCTTTAGATACGGCATTCGTTATTTCGGATAATTCGTAACTTTGGATAAATTCGTATTATCCGAAATAACGAATGCCTTATCTAAACGAACTGAGCGTAACTAATTAATATTAATAAATAATAGTAATAATAAAAACTTTTTATTATCATTTTTAAGATAAATTCGTATTTGTTACATTCACTAACAGCCAAATTTGAAAGGGAATTCCAATCGCTATAATTTAATAGTTAGTAATAGTTAAGTTATTATTCTTTAGCTATTATTTCTGATTTTTAAATTTTTGGATTTTCGAATTTCGAATTTACTAATGTTCGTATTTTCGAATATTCGGAAACATTTGTTAAACAGGTTTTCGTTAATTCGGATATTTCCGGATGAACTAATTTGTTGAAATTCGTTAAAAAAACGAATTCGGAACGAAATGAATTGCACATGTCTAAAAACGGGCAAAAAAAGCCCTAAAACGAAGATTTTTGGCGAGCGAAGTGTGTCCTTGAAACGCTACTTTTGAACTCATTCTCACTAATAAAATATCGAAAAAATAACCTCTGCCAAGAAATGCTCTTTTGTAGCCGATGCAGCTATTTTTCCCGTTCTTATTACCAGCTAACAAAATGATATTGAGATCCTTACATTTCCCCGCAATCTACGGCGGCGATCACTTCAGTATCATTTAGCGAGCTCCTGACTCTGATACAGTGTCTATAAATCCATTAAAACATATCTGGAAATACCAAACTCCTATTAAGAGAGTCTGAGAAGCTGTTAGAACTTCCCCGCTTTATAGGCGCTCTCAAATCTCCTTCTAAATGGGATCCCATCTTCAGCCTCCGCGGTTTTTTTTTTTTAATGCGCAGAGAAGACGACGGAGCAGTTACAGAACCGCGGCGCCCTTTGTGGTAAAATGTCAGCTGGAACAGCCAAGCCGAGGACTCACACTTCTTTTTTTTTTTTTTTCAAAGGACACCTTTGCACTAAACAGTTGGGGCTCATTGGGCGCATAATGCCAAGGTGTCATTGCGTGTTGCACATTGCATTCCTTGCTCTTTTCTTTGTAATTCTATGTGCCGCAGTGCTGACCTTTCTTCGTCTTCTTTTTTTTTTTTTCAGCGCATACTAACGCGGCACATTGGTGCAAAATGAAACTGTAGAAAATAAAAAAAATGAACAACAAATGAATTGCCTTGTTCTTACATCGGGATGGTGCCCAACACCAGCAGATGACACGGCTCCCCAAATCATCACGGACTCTGGAAACTTCACACTGGACCTCATGCAACTTGGATTCTGTCCATCTCCACTCTTCCTCCAGACTCTGGGACCTTGAATCCTTAATGAAATGCACAATTTTCCACAGTCGGTGATGATTTGGAGAGTCGTGTCATCTGCTGGTGTTGGTCCACTGTGTTTTATCAAGTCCATGGTCAGAGCAGCCCTCTACCTGGAAATTCTAGAGCACTTCATGGTTCCCTCTGCTGACCAGCTTTATGGAGATGCTGGTTTCATTTTTCCAGCAGAACTTGGCATCTGACCACACTGCCCAAACTAATAATACCTGGTTTATTGATCATGGTATCACTGTGCTTGATTGGCCAGCAAACTCACCAGACCTAAACCCCATAGAGAATCTGTTGGGTATTGTCAAGAGGAAGATGACAGACACCAGACCCAACAATGCAGATGAGCTGAAGGCCACTATCAAAGCAACCTGGGCTCCAAAGTCAGCGCAGCCCTCTACCAGGAAATTCTAGAGCACTTCATGGTTCCCTCTGCTGACCAGCTTTATGGAGATGCTGATTTCATTTTTCCAGCAGAATTTGGCACCCGCCCACATTGCCAAAAGTACCAATACCTGGTTTAATGATCATGGTATCACTGTGCTTGATTGGCCAGCAAACTCGCCTGACCTAAACCCCCTAGAGAATCTGTGGGTTATTGTCAAGAGGAAGATGAGAGACACCAGACCCAACAATGCCGACGAGCTGAAGGCCGCTATCAAAGCAACCTGGGCTCCAAAGTCAGCTCAGCCCTCTACCAGGAAATTCTAGAGCACTTTATGGTTCCCTCTGCTGACCAGCTTTATGGAGATGCTGATTTCATTTTCCAGCAGAACTTGGCACCTCCCACACTGCCAAAAGTACCAATACCTGGTTTAATGATCATGGTATCACTGTGCTTGATTGGCCAGCAAACTCGCCTGACCTAAACCCCATAGAGAATCTGTGGTGTATTGTCAAGAGGAAGATGAGAGACACCAGACCCAACAATGCAGATGAACTGAAGGCCACTATCAAAGCAACCTGGGCTTCCATAACACCTCAGTAGTACCACAGGCTGATGGTATCACTGTCGGTGATGATTTGGAGAGCCGTGTCATCTGCTGGTGTTGGCCCACTGTGTTTTATCAAGTCCAAAAGTCAGCGCAGCCCTCTACCAGGAAATTCTAGAGCACTTCATGGTTCCCTCTGCTGACCAGCTTTATGGAGATGCTGATTTCATTTTTCCAGCAGATCTTGGCATCTGACCACACTGCCAAAACTACCAATAAAGAAAAAGAAGAAAAAAGAGAGCGCACCAGCCTAGTGCATTATCCTTGACAGGTTTATTTAATTAAAAACAAGATAAAAACTACTCACAAAAGTCGAAGATAAAATCGCATAGTAATCGCACAGAGGCAATTATTCCAGTGGTAGCAGTTTTCCAGGTCCCAGGAAGGAGGCATACGGACTACTGCTGGCTAACGCGTTTCGAAGGTTACCCTTCTTCATCAGAGGCTCTGATGAAGAAGGGTAACCTTCGAAACGCGTTAGCCAGCAGTAGTCCGTATGCCTCCTTCCTGGGACCTGGAAAACTGCTACCACTGGAATAATTGCCTCTGTGCGATTACTATGTGATTTTATCTTCGACTTTTGTGAGTAGTTTTTATCTTGTTTTTAATTAAATAAACCTGTCAAGGATAATGCACTAGGCTGGTGCGTGCTCTTTTTTCTTCTTTTTCTTTCAACCCTAGGACAATCCCATCCTTTGAGAGCAGCAAAGCCGAAATCCATAGTCCTTCTTGAACTTTTGGGACTTTTTTAGCCAACACACCAGTGCGCAAGAGTATTTTTTGTTTCGTCTTTTTTTACCAAAACTACCAATGCCTGGTTTAATGATCAGGGTATCACTGTGCTTGATTGGCCAGCAAACTCGCCAGACCTAAAGAGAGAGAGACACCAGACCCAACAATGCAGACGAGCTGAAGGCCTCTATCAAAGCAACCTGGACTTCCATAACACCTCAGCAGTGCCACAGGCTGATCACCTCCACGCCACATTGATGAAGTAATTAATGCAAAAGGAGCCCCGACCAAGTATTGAGTGTATACTATACTGTATATGGACATACCTTTCACTAAGCCAACATTTCTGTATTAAAAATCATTTTTTTTATTGGTCTTATATAATATTCTAATTTTCTGAGATACCGAATTTTGAGTTTTCACTATCTGTAAGCCATAATCATCAAAAAAAAAAGAAAAAAAAATGCTTGAAATATATCACTCTGTGTGTAACACATCTATATAAAATATATGAGTTTTCACTTTTTGAATTGAATTACTGAAATAAATGAACTTTTTGATGGTATTCTAATTTTAGGAGATGCACTTGTAGTTGTTTAAAAAAAGAAATAAGTGCAGCGCAATATATAAGTCCATATACATATAAGAGAGGAACGATATTGATAAAAATAAAGTTCTTCAGCAATGGAAAACAGGAACACCTTCCTGAGAGAAGACACAATACAGGTCCTGTTGAAAGTTTTCAGGGCGACTAGTCCTTCACCAACAAATCCAAGCTCTTATGCCGCGTACACACGAGCGGACTTTTCGACCGGACTGGTCTGACGGACTATCCGACGGACTTTCGGCGGTCTTCCAACGGACTTTCTCAACGAACGGACTTGCCTACCACACCAAAGTCAGACGGATTCGTACGTGATGACGTACACCAGACTAAAATAAGGAAGTTGATAGCCAGTAGCCAATAGCTGCCCTGGCGTCGGTTTTTGTCCGTCGGACTAGCGTACAGATGAGCGGACTTTTCGATAGGAACTGGGTCCGGCGGAGTTCCGACGTAAAGATTTGAAACATGTTCCAAATCTAAAGTCAGTCAGATTTTCGACCGAAAAAGTCCGCTGCAGGTCTGATGAAGCCCACACACGGTCGAATTGTCCGCCGGACTCGGTCCGTCGGACCAGTCCAGTCGAAATGTCCGCTCGTGTCTACGCGGCATTACCAGATCTGACAGACCTCTGAGCTAACAGAAGGTCATATAGGCTTGTATCCACAAATGGGATGAAGGCAGTTGGTGAGTATAACCAATGAGACCAGATGACCCAATATGAAATGGAAATAAACGCAATCGAAGTGTTCTCCGTAAAGTCCAGTTAATGAGAAGGCCCACAATGTAAAAATACCGACAGCCGTAACATAAAAAGGAGCTGAAACAGCGATCAACAAAAACGACAGTATAAGACAGTGGTATGCCTGAGACGGCTGCGGGTGACGTCCGCAAGATAGCTCCTCCCCCCGTACGCGTTACGTCCTACGGGACTTCCTCGGCGTGTACAGCTTGCATTTTCACTATATTATTTTGAATTTTGTGTGCGCTGATTGTTTTATATTATACACTTGTAGTTGTTTGCCTGGTGTTGAGCTTTAAGAACTATTCCTGAAAAAGCAAACTGAACCCCATCCACAAAATAAATGATTGATGCTACATGCTCCATTCATTGTGTGTGTGTGTGTAGACGTGATGATATTTACAAACATAAAGTCAAGTCGGCACTTCAGAAGGGGCCAAAAATAAAAGCGGAATGAAACTATAAAGAGATCAGAGTCTCTCGTGGGATTTTTTGTTTTCATCTCTGGAACTGGAGATCTCAGCTTTCCTCATCCATAGATATAGATATCCGGGGGGAGGGGGGTCTCCAATGGATTTTGTTTTCATACAACATTCTCTTGTTTGTCCGTACACCCACCTGTGCGCATTGATGGAAGCAGCAGAGCTGCGGCTCTCACAGCGACCGATGCGGTGGCGCCAACCTCTGCTCTACAAGAGGAGCAACCTAGAAGTTTCTTCTGAAAGGCCGGTCTACAACTTGGTTAAAGCTGAACTCCTTGGTTAACGCTTTCCTTTCAGTCTTGCACAGTTTCAGGACCTCGTTCACACTGGTGTAGTTAAGCGAACACCCCGGGCGAGGGCCGCGTTTGCCCGCACAAGGATGCACATGCGCTCTGAGGAGCCTCGTTCCTGTCAATTGGGATGCGGCAGAGTTAAGGAGGAAGCAGGGGGAGGGGCCGAGCTGCACTGTGTGTCTATGGACACACACCGCTAGACATGTGCGCTACCGAAAAGTTTGTTTTGTTTCATTTGTTTTTTATTTTTTTTTGTTTATCGGATCATTTGTTATGATCGGCATTCGTAACTTCGGATGCATCCGTATTCGTTCGGTTGCATTCGTTCAGATACAGCATTCGTTACTTCGGGCTCTGGAACATTCGTTCATTGCAGCCCCCCCCCCCCCCCCCCATCCATGCGTCTGGTCCTTGCAGGATGTCGGGCACATGAATTACAGTGGCGGGGTGTTTTTTTATTAAGTACCTGACCAGAGGCTCTAATAGGCTTCAAAATAGGGTGGGCTCCGGGAGCAGAGCATTGCGTCTGGAGCCCACCCAGGTGTTACAACAGCAAATGAATATTCGCAATTGTAACACTGATCCTCCTCCCGGCCAATCAGGAAGTGGGTCTGAGACCCGTCACCCGATGAAAGGACAGGTGATCCTTTTGTATGCCTAGGAGGAGGGGAGTAGACACATGGCGGAGGCGAGGAGGAGGGTAAGACATAGGAGCCCGATGCCCGGCGCTGCCTAATGCGTGCCGCTTAGGGTTGCCACCTGTCCAGGATTCACCCTGATAGTTCGGGCTTTGAATCCTGTGTCCAGGTTTCAGTCCACCTGAAACCCGGACACATTATTCAGACCAGGCTGTGGCTCCCCAAGTAACTGAGATAGTCACACACAAATCTGTTGCCGTCCAGGAGCTGCGGGCGGCTGTGTGGGGGCAGGTTTGACTGAAGGGTGGGGTGATAATGTCAGCAAGAGCAATTTGGCCACACCCACTGTTTGCCAAGGTGCGCTCTGTGCGCTACATTACTACTCTCCTTGTGGCACCCAAATGTATCCCAGGTCTTTTATAATCCTATAGTATTTACTGCAAAAAAAAAATTAAAAAATTACCATGTCCTGCAAAAGCGTTTGGGTTTGGCTTGAAGAAAAGGTGGCAACCCTACCGCCGCTGCCTGATGCCGGACAGTCGCCGCTGCCTTATGTCTGATGCCCACTGCTACCCGATGCCTGCCACCTAGCTGGGGTAAGTGCCAGAGGACCAACCGTCAGACAGCGAGCGGGAGGGGTGGGGGTTTGATGTTTGTCGCCCCCCCCCCAAAAAAAGAAAACACCAGCCACCACTGAGGCTGACACAGAAAAAGAATAAGGGACAAGCTCATTGGGCAGAGATAACACACTAACGCTGCCCATCCGAAAAATCGAATGAATCCGAATGTATCCAAAAGAAATACGAATGCATTCATCAATTAATTCTTTATATTCAGCGATAACGAATAGTCGGAAAGAACGAAAATACGGAAAACTAAAATTATCCGAATGTAATCCTGTCCCTTCTGTATTAAACTGTGCTGTCATTTTGCTGTCCCCCCTCTACATTGTAAAGCACTAGACACGTGCAACTAGTTTCGTACGTATTTCCGGAAATTTGTACATTCGTGAGGATCCGAAATACTAATTTTTATGCATACGAATTTTGTACGAAATACGAAATTTCGTTTACGAACTTCGGATCCAAATTCCGTTACAACAGAATCGGACGAAATAAGGATGTTCGTTAATTACGATGATCGGTTATGATGAAGTTAAAAACCCAGGAAGTCAGCACAGCACAGGGATGGTGGGAGCCCCTCATAATGGGCACAGCGGGTGTACAGACGAGGGAACTCAGCACAGGGATGGTGGGAGCTCCTCATAATGGGCACAGCGGGTGTACAGACCCGGGAACTCAGCACAGGAATGGTGGGAACCCCTCATGATGGGCACAGCAGGTGTACAGACCCGGGAACTCAGCACAGGGATGGTGGGAGCTCCTCATAATGGGCACAGCGGGTGTACAGACCCGGGAACTCAGCACAGGGATGGTGGGAGCTCCTCATAATGGGCACAGCGGGTGTACAGACCCGGGAACTCACAGGAACTCAGCACAGGGATGGTGGGAACCCCTCATGATGGGCACAGCGGGTGTACAGACCCGGGAACTCAGCACAGGGATGGTGGGAACCCCTCATGATGGGCACAGCAGGTCTACAGACCCGGGAACTCAGCACAGGGATGGTGGGAGCCCAACATAATGGGCACAGCGGGTGTACAGACCCGGGAACTCAGCACAGGGATGGTGGGAACCCCTCATAATGGGCACAGCGGGTGTACAGACCCGGGAACTCAGCACAGGGATGGTGGGAACCCCTAAAAATGGGCACAGCGGGTGTACAGACCCGGGAACTCAGCACAGGGATGGTGGGAACCCCTAAAAATGGGCACAGCGGGTGTACAGACCCGGGAACTCAGCACAGGGATGGTGGGAACCCCTCATAATGGGCACAGCGGGTGTACAGACCCAGGAACTCACAGTAACTAAGCACAAGGATGGTGGAAACCCCTCATAAAGGGCACAGCGGGTGTACGGACCCGGGAACTCAGCACAGGGATGGTGGGAACCCCTCATAATGGGCACAGCGGGTGTGCAGACCCGAGAACTCAGCACAGGGATGGTGGGAACCCCTCATAATGGGCACAGCGGGTGTACAGACCCAGGAACTCAGCACAGGGATGGTGGGAACTCCTCATAATGGGCACAGCGGGTGAACAGACCCGGGAACTCAGCACAGGGATGATGGGAACCCCTCATAATGGGCACAGCGTGTATACAGACCCAGGAACTCAGCATAGGGATGGTGGGAACCCCTCATAATGGGCACAGCGGGTGTACAGACCCGGGAACTCAGCACAGGGATGGTGGGAACCCCTCATAATGGGCACAGCGGGTGTACAGACCCGGGAACTCAGCACAGGGATGGTGGGAACCCCTCATAATGGGCACAGTGGGTGTACAGACCCGGGAACTCAGCACAGGGATGGTGGGAACCCCTCATAATGGGCACAGCGGGTGTACAGACCCAGGAACTCAGCACAGGGATGGTGGGAACCCCTCATAATGGGCACAGCGGGTGTACAGACCCGGGAACTCAGCACAGGGATGGTGGGAACCCCTCATAATGGGCACAGCGGGTGTACAGACCCAGGAACTCAGCACAGGGATGGTGGGAACCCCTCATAATGGGCACAGCGGGTGTACAGACCTGGGAACTCAGCACAGGGATGGTGGGAACCCCTCATAATGGGCACAGTGGGTGTACAGACCCGGGAACTCAGCACAGGGATGGTGGGAACCTCTCATAATGGGCACAGCGGGTGTACAGACCTGGGAACTCAGCACAGGGATGGTGGGAACCCCTCATAATGGGCACAGAGGGTGTACAGACCTGGGAATTCAGCACAGGAATGGTGGGAACCCCTCATAATGATAGATTCATCATAACGAACATTCGTAATTGTTACGAAAAGTTAACGAACCTAACGAAAATTCATATTTCTTACGAATCCAAATTGAATTTCGGACACGAATTACGAAATACGAATGAATTCTAATACGTAATGAAACGGAACGAAACGAAACAATTTTTTTTTGACGGCGCACATGTCTATAAAGCACTGCGTAAACTGTTGGCGCTATATAAATCGTGTATAATAATAATGATAATAATCGATTGGTTAAAATCGTAGGTTGAATAGTTTTTAGTCCTTTCGGATTTTCGTTCCTTCAGGTTTTCGCTCTGACAATTCGTTCTCATGCGCATTCGTCAAAAGGAGTCTTCCGTTCATTCGGATGCTCCAGAATGAAGGAATATGCGGAATCCCGTCCGAAAACGAAATCGTAATGAAAGGAATTGCACAAGTCTACACACAGCCCCCGCTCAGGAGCGACCCCGCGGGAGTGCCTCACTATGGGGGGACTCACTCACAGAAGAGGGGGAGGGGACCCCAAAAGTGGAAAAACAGAGCCGCTCCGTTCAATACCCCCCCCCCCTTTTTTTTTTAGGGGAAAAAAAAGAAACAAACAAACTTTCCTTTTATAACCATTTTAAGAGAATTACACAAAATCTCTATAAAGCAGAAAATGCATGTACAAGCGTACCTGAACATCGCAGTGCCACTGGCGCAGTGAAGTGTGAACTGGGACTGATGTGATGGAAAATGCACCCACCTGGCTTATCAGCGGAATCGCTCTGCTCTGACGATGCATTATGGTTTTTTTTTGTTCCCGCTAAGCAAGCAATCCTCCTGCACACTTCGCTGACAGCACGCTGGCAGATTACATTGTAAAAAAAATGAAAGACATTTGTTACAATGTACTTCTGCAGTTATAATTATGTCTGACACGGTGCAGAAAACACCAATGTGTAATAATGTTCAGGTGATAGTCACACAGATATCAATAGGGGGCGCTTGTCATGTGCTTCTAGCACCTGCTCAGTGCCTTTTCCAACCAGCGGATCTGTAATGCCGCGTACACACGGTCTGACTTTTCTGCTACAAAAGTCCGACAGCCCGTCCGACAGACTTTCGACTGATTTTCGACGGACTTTTGGCGGACTTGCGGCGGACTTTCTAACGAACGGACTTGCCTACATACAATCACACAAAAGTCCGACGGATTCGTACGTGATGACGTGCACCGGACTAAAATAAGCAAGTTGATAGCCAGTAGCCAATAGCTGCCCTAGCGTGGGTTTTTGTCCGTCGGACTAGCGTACAGACGAGCGGATTTCTGGGTCCGGCGGAGTTACGACGTAAAGATTTGAAACATGTTTCAAATCTAAAGTCCGTCAGATTTGCGGCTGGAAAAGTCCGCTGAAAGTCCGGGGAAGCCCACACACGATCGGATTGTCAGCCGGATTTGGTCCGTTGGACTTTTGTAGACGAAAAGTCCGACCGTGTGTACGCGGCATAAGAGATTAGAGCGTAAAGGACCAGCAAACACGTTGGGGTTGATTTACTAAAATTGGAGAGCAGGTGGCGTCTATTAGGGGCGCCCGGGTGCCTCCCCCTCTATCCAGGCCACCCCCTATATGGTAATGGATAGATTCATGCATAAATCTATCCATGGCCACCCCCTATTCATGCGTCCGGCCCCTTTCGGGTCACCGGGGCGCATGAAACAGCGTCAGGGGATTTTTTTTTTTTGAAGCACCTGATTAGAGCCAGAGGCTCTGATAGGCTTCAAAATAGGGTGGGCTCGGGTTCCAGAGCATGCGACCTGGAGCCCACCCAGGTGTGTTACAACGGCGAATGAATATTGGCTATTGTAACACTGATCCTCCTCCCGGGCCAATCAGGAAGTGGGTCTGAGACCCGTCACCTGCTTGGCTAAAAGGACAGGTGATCCTTTTGGATGCCTAGGAGGAGGGGAGTAGACACATAAATATACGCTGTTGAAACACTGATCCTCAATCCAGCCAATCAGAAACGGGTGAGAGTGCAGGAGGATGGGAGGCCGCCGCCGAGCAGGGAGAAGTCGCCGGTGATGGGGTAAGTGCTACCAACCGCCCGGGGGGGGGGGGGTTGTGTGGCATACTGTTTGCCCCCCCCCCAAAAAAAAATATTCCACCAGCCGCCATTGTTGGAGAGTGCAAAATCTGGTGCAGCTGTGAATGGTAGCCAATCAGTTTCTAACTTCAGCTTGTTCATTTAAGCTTTGGAAAAGAAAATCTGGAAGCTGATTGGTTTCTATGCACCAGATTTTGCCCTATCCAGTTTTAGTAAATCAACCCCATTGTGTTCTTTATCCATGGTATTGTGTCAAGCTTACCTGGGTCTTTCTTCTTTTCTGTCTCAGCCCAGCCCTGCTGCTGTCAGTTACCAGTTTAAGGCCCCTTTCACACCAGCGGACTGGCCTGTCCGTTTTTCAGGTGGACCCGATCGGACCACCCATTGTTCTCAATAGGGTGCGGATTTCAGCGCACATGTTCGGGTGACAATCGGATGGAAACAGACAGGTGTTCCGTTTCCATCCCACTGCCCCATAGAGAACAGTGGGCTGTGTCCGTGTCCCCTCTGCATAGTGGAGCAGACTTGGACCTGTCATCCGACCTGCTTAACAGGCATCAGCGGAGAGGTCCCCCACTGAGCAGGCGGATCTTCTTGGACAGATTCCACCCCATGTGGAAGGGACCTTAAACGACTTATAAGAGGGTGGTGCAGACTGATGAGCTACTCAACGTACTGCTTTAAAGTGCAGTCCCAGGCTATAGGCAGAAGCTGTACTTCTGAACTGCAGTACAGAGAAGTGTGGTCACCAACTTGGTTATTTTGTCTGTAATGTCCAGCCTGATGCCTAGGTCAGGAATTACAGCAAGCGAGTGTTTCTTCTGCCTATAGGAGCCCCCAAGCAGTCCCACCGGTACTTGGTTGCCCTGAGGTCTTGGTAAACAAAGCTATAGTTCTTGGCCACACAACACTGGGAATGGATGATGATAACAGAAAGGGTCCCTGTAGTCTTGAGGCAAGTTGGGCACTGCTGGAGAGCATCCATGCGACAGTCCAAGGTCAGGGCAGGCACAATCCAGAAGATGGTTCCAAGGTTAATGCGGGCAGCAGATAAGCACATTCCATTTAATCAGTCTGAGGTCAGGTCAGGCTGTGGGCAAACGTGATTCAGTGCACTGTTCCCAGGTCTTGGCTGGCAGTGGGCAAGCAGAATCCAAAAGATGGTTCCGAGGTCAGGGCAGGCAGCAGATAAGCACAGTCCATTAAACAGTTTGAGATCAGGGCAGGCTGTGGGCACGCATGGTACAGTAAACTGTTCCCAGGTCCGGGCTGGCAGTGGGCAAGCATTAGCCAGAAAATGGTTCCGAGGTTAGAACGGGCAGCAGCTAATCATTTTCCATTAAACGGTCTGAGGTCAGGGCAGGCTGCGGGCAAGCGTTATTCAGTGCACCGTTTCCAGGTCTGGGCTGGCAGTGGGCAAGCATAATCCAGAAGATGGTTCAAGGTCAGATCAGGCAGCAGATAAGCACAGTCCATTAAACAGTCCGAGATCAGGGCAGGCTGTGGGCAAGCATGATTCAGTAACCAGTTGGCTGGTTGGCAAGCGTTATTCAGTGCACCGTTTCCAGGTTTGGGCTGGCAGTGGGCAAGCATTATCCAGAAGATGCTTCCGAGGTTAGAACGGGCAGCAGATAATCATATTCCATTAAACAGTCTGAGGTCAGGGCAGGCTGCGGGCAAGCTTTATTCAGTGCACCGTTTCCATGTCTGGGCTGGCAGTGGGCAAGCATAAACCAGAAAATGGTTCCAAGGTCAGGGCGGGCAGCAAATTAGCATAGTCTAGCTGCTAGCAAACAGGTCAAGGTCAAAGCAGGCAACAATCCAAAAATGTAGCCAGTAATCTGAGCAGGGGTCAGCAATGAGGCAGGTAGATAGGTCAGGGACTAGCAGAGATTCAGGTAGGAAACCAGGAAACAGCAATGCTATCACAAGCCCAGAGCCTTAAAAATAATGCCAGAGAAGTGCAGCCAATCAGGCAGAGCAGAGAAACCTGTTTCCTAACAATGAGGATGACCACCAGCATGAGTCAGTTACCATTGGCTAATTGGTGCAGAGTGGGTGGTGTCTTCATTGCCCAGGACTTTGCAATCACCGCCAAGAGCGTCAGGAATAGAAGTAGGATCAAGAGACACACCTGAGCATAGCTGGAATGCACACTTTGAACGCGTTAGTGCGCGGCACACCTAGGACTGCCTATCAACATGATTGGGCTGCCCTACACGCCACAAACTCCCCAAAGTAGCCAAGTCATGGAGCGCTGGGCGTTTTTTTCAGTGGGCGTTTTGACACCTTTGTAGCACGTCAGCTACCCGCGCTCGGGATGCCATTCACAATTACTTGCACCACAAGCACGACCTAAGACTGCAGCATGTGTGGCAATATGATCATTTTTGAGTGTGTGTTTGAGAAATACGCAGGCGTGAATGCAGCCTTACACTGTCTTGCAGGGAAGACTGGACCACAACACTGGCTGCACAGAATTTAAATCCTCTGAAAGGTAAAAATATATTATATATATATATATCTATATATAGATATATAGATATATCTATATATAGATATATATATATAGATATATAGATATATATAGATATATATATATAGATATATAGATATATATAGATATATCTCTATCTATCTATCTATCTATCTATCGATCTATCTATCTATCTATATAGATATATCTATATATAGATAGATAGATATATCTATATATATATATATATATATAGATATATCAATATATCTATATATATATATATATATATATATATATATATATATATAGATATATCTATATATCTATATATATATAGATATGTAGCGCTGGTAGATTTCTAATCTACAGCTTATAGGTAAATTTAATGGATCATCTGTGCTATACATTGTTCAGGTTTAATCTAAGGTTAGTTTAGCCTCTGTTCCAGCTTGGCTGTGTTGCCTGCAGTTCCGCATTGCGCCTGTGGGTGTCGTTGTCACCATGGATCAATGTTGGAAAGCAACAAGCTGAAGTGTATGAGTGCTCTTCTGTCCCGGACATAACTCGGCGGAGGTGGTCCTCCGAGTTGCATTCTGGGAGAGGGTATTTATGGGACAGACGCCATGTTTCGGGGAGCTTTCTGCCTCGTGGCCCTCCAGGCCTAGACATATGTGTCAGTGAGTGCTATCTCGTAGACATCCCGCTTGGAGGGTTACGCCGCTGCAGCCAGGCGGGTAGGCCCAGAAGTTTGTCTGGGGCCTGCTACTGCTGGGATGGTCCTGAGCTGTCTGTCCTGCGGGAAGAAGCCGGACAATTGAGAAGAATCCAGGGGAGGACCCGTCTTGGAAGGGACTATACGGAGCGCTGGTCTGGAGAGGGGCCTGGTGACTCAATTGGAGGATGCATCCTAGATTGCCCTACCACACAAGTACTGCCGGGTCGGCTTAAAGGTTCTTGTACTGTGTTTGCTGTTCATCGAAAACTACTACATCCTGTGGCAGAGGATAGTATGAGTTTGTCCCACCAAAGACTTTTTGTTCGTGCTGCGTTCCGGGTTGCTAGGTCAGTGAGAGAAACCTATCCGGGCGGGCAAAGATCTAATCCTAAGCTGAGCATACATTCATCCTAAAGATTTAAATTCCTTGACGCTACGCCAAGAAAAGGTATTTGAACACCCCTGCAACTCTCCTTCAACCTCTTTCCTGCTACTTCTTACAGTTATCCCCATTAAAGCATTGAAAAAGTACTTAAGTGACTGGTGCCTACATTGCCTTGCAGTAAACTCAACAGAGACCCCTAGACCCGGTGTTGGTGAAATTACAGGTAACAAGGCGACGGTAACAGCCCGCTTTAAATCAGCAGCTCCACCGTGAGTTAGTGCTACAGATATATAGGGTTTGCCCGTTTGGACTTGTTAGCCAGTATTACAGGTTCACTGACTGTTTTCACTTGTTGCCTGGAATTATATCTCTTTTATTTGAGCGGCTATGATGTATGGATTCTTTTTGCAGTATATTACAGACAAAAACCACAAACCCTGAATCCCAGCGACTGAGCAAAACGTCAATACCGAGGCTGCCGCTTTCAAACCCATCTCTAGGCTGAGACTAAATGAACTCCGAATCCGACCACCTTAACAATTAATTCAATCTCCTCCTGTCATTTCTTACACAATTAACAGGATGAGACCATCTGAATAGCGACAAAAGGATACTAATGAACAATGCTAGTCTAAAAACATAAATCTCAGCGCTGCAAGGTAATCAATACTCAGCCAGGAGGTGTGGATTCATACTGCAAGCCAATCGATCTGATCACTTTTTAAGTTTACTGAGCCATTGTCATTACGGGAGGACAAAAGGAGGCAAGCGACAATACAGCAGAGATTTGCCAAAGTTAAAGACTTTGAAGAATATCTAGAGTAGAACTTTTAATTACAAGACGTTCTCTAATGAGGTCTGCTAAGGCAACAGAAGGCAGGCAGCAACTTCACTGTTGCCTGCCTGCTGCCTGTACTCCTTTATAAATGCCAGGCAGGCATACTAAATACACAGTTGGGATAAATATTTGTGAACTGCATTGCCTGGCAAAAAAAAAAAGTACTGTGACCTCACTTTCCTTTTCTGCAACCAAGCCATGCAGCTTGGTCACCCACCAGCCCCCCAGCCTCAGAATGTACAGTGAGGAGCACACTGTGAGCTAATAATATTACCCAGAAGGTCCAAATTGGCAAACAGATAAATGTTATCCAGACTCAACCTTTTTGGCGACAAACACTTTTCCTACTGCAGTTAAGAAGCACACCATGGTCACCAATCTTCTTTTAGCCCACTGGTCCTCGACCACCTAGTGCTGAGCCAGGCCTCCCTCTTCCTGGGCCTCCAGCTAGCTTCAGATCCTCTAACCTTCTACCGTTCCTACCAGCTCCCATAGTGCCATTCAACCTCTCAGTGTGGTCCTCAGTGCCCCCTCAACATTTCACACTACCCAAACCATCCCTAAGAGCCCTCAGTCCCCACAGTCCTCAGCAACCTCCTACAGTGACCCCAAACAGTGTTCCAGAGTGCTCTAAGCCCCAGCATTGCCTTCCAGTCTCCACACTGCCTCTGCAAAACCTAGCCTCCTGGAGAGAACACAGGCCCCCCTTCCAGAGATTCTATTCCCCCACAGGTCACCCCTGAGCTCCCTCCAGGAACCTATTTATAGCCAATTTGTTCTCAACTGCTGGTCCGTGGCCTAATGCCAGGCCAGGCCTCCCTCTTTCTGGGCCACCAGCTAACTTCAGATCGCCTGACCTTCCACCATGCCTACCAACCTCCATAGTGTCAACCCACTTCCCAATTCTGCTCCTCAGTGCCCTTAAACATTTCACACTACCCAATACCTCCCTAAGAGCCCTCAGTCCCCACAGTGCCCACCAACCTCCTACAGTTCCCCTCAGCCTACCTAAATGCTCCACCAGCTGGCTACAGAACATCCAGCCCCCCCCCCCCCCATGGTAAGTGCCCTAAGCTCCAGCAGTGCCTTCCAGTTTTCACATTGCCGCTGCAAAACCTAGCCTCCTTGAGAGTCCACCGGCTCTCTTCCAGAGACCCCATTCCCACAGGTCTCCCCTGAGCTCCCTCCAGGAACCTATTTAAAGCCAACTTGTTTTCAACTGTTGGGCCGTGGCCCAATGCCAGGCTGGACCTCCCTTTTACTGTGCCTCTAACTAGCTTCAGATCCCCTAACCTTGCACCATGCCTACCAGCTGTCATAGTGCCACCCAACTTCCCATTGTGGTTCTAAGTGCCCCCCAACATTTCACACCACCCAAACCCTTCCTCGAAGACCCACAGTGCCCACCAACCTCCTACAGTGCCTCTCAGCCTACCTAAATGCTCCCCTAGTTTGCTGCAGAATATCTAGCTTCCCATTGTGCGCCCAACAGTGTCCCACAGTGCCCTAAGCCCCCACAGTGCCTTCCGGTCTCCACATTGCCTCTGCAAAAACTAGCCTCCTGGAGAGACCACCAGCCTCCTTCCAGAGACCCCCCCCCCACAGGTCTCCCCTGAGCTCCCTCCACAAACCTACTTCTAGCCCACTGGTTCTTAACTGCTGGGCCATTTCCCAATTCCAAGCCAAACCTCCCACTTTCTGGGCCTCCAGCTAGCTTTAGATCTCTTAACCTTCCACCATGCCTAAAAACTCCCATAGTGCCCCCCAACCTCCCATTGTGGTCATCAGTGCCATTAAACATTTCACACTATCTAAACCCTCCCTAAAAGCCCTCAGTCCCTACAGTGCCTGACAATCTCCCTCAGCCTCCCTAAGCGCTCCCCTAGCTTGCTGCACAATATCCAGAAACCCATAGTGCCTCCAACAGTGTTCCACAGTGCCCTAAGCTCCAGCAGTGCCTTCCACTCTCCACATTGCCTTTGCAAAACCTAGCCTCCTAGAGAGACCACCCGCCAGAGACCCCATTCCCCACAGGTCTCCCCTGAGTTCCCTCCGGAAACCTTATGTCCAATAGGGCCATCAAGTCAACTGCAGAGTCCCCTAACCCTCTCCAGAACCTTCATCCCCCCCACAGTGACACCCACCCCCATCAGATTTGCAATTCAGGTTATATATTTTACATAAAGGTAGGTAAATAAAAAGGGAAGGGGTACCACAATCCACTCAATATCCAAAAATCCGAAAACAACAGAAAATTGACTTTTGGGGAACCCAAGGATCACGAAAAGTTTTCTAATTAACCTTAGAAAACTTCAATTTCTTTATTTTACTTGGCAATAAGGAGATTGAAGTTTTGACCTTAGACAACTTTTTGTGATCCATGGTTCCTCGTAAGTTCATTTACTATTGTTTTGGGATGTTTGCAGAGTGGTGATCTATATTTGACAAATACAAGCATTTATAAAAAAAAATTGCTATGAACTATTGTTTCCATAAAGGCATTTGTGGGCTCGTTCCTAGGGCGGTCAGGATAGAGGGAGCTGCACCAAGGTTTAAAACATACAAATTGTGATAAATTTCTAAAATTTTGTTTCCATCTTCTGGCCATTTGTGACTAAATTCATCAAAGTAATTTTAGGGGGAATGGGGACTACATGGGTTGTAGAGAGGAGTCTTTACAGTTCAAAGAAGCCATCTCTCCTCGCTCTAGTTCGGTGGTCTGTACTTGTATATTTACATTGAGGACAGTCCAATCAGAAGGATCAATAACTCAGGACTTTAAAAATTTGGGATGTAGATCCATCTGATTAGCAGTTTTACGAACACTAATAACTGTCATTTTCTAAATTGGGATTCTGCAGTCCGGACAAATCTTCATGCATATATTCAAGAGAATCAGATGTTGCTGATCTGACAATTTGCCTGGTTTGCAAACTGATTTGCTCATGGCTATTTACAGTGAGGCTCAAAACAGCAGAATTGAGCATTTTGACATCCAAGTCTTTTTTAAGAGCACCTGTCAGACTTCAGCTTATATTGGAATAGACATGGACATAAACAAAAAAAGGCCGACAATTTTGGAAAAAATAAATAAATAATATTTTTTACTTTCTGCTATAAAACATATCCAATAAAAAAATCTAAAAATCTAATTTCTTCTAAATTTTAGGCCAATTTGCATTCTGCTACATATTTTTGTTTAAAAAAAAAAAAATCCCACGAAGAGCATATTGATTGGTTTACTCGAATGTTATAACCTCTACAAACTATGGGATATACAATATACTGGAATTATTTATTTAATTTTATACTAGTTATGGTGGCGATCGGCGACTTATAGCGAGACTTTGATATTACGCTGGACAATCGGACACTGAGTGACACTTTTGACACTTTGAGGGAACCAGTGACACTAATACAGTGATCAGTGCTAAAAATTCTGCATGCACTGTCACTGTATGCCACTGCCTGGGAAGGGGTAAAACATCAAGGGTGATCAAAGGGTTAACTGTCTGCCTAGCCAGTGTTTATGTGTACTCTATGTGGTGGTGCCTTTACTAAGGGAAGTGATGGATTTTATTCCCTGCTCTGCAGGGACACAAAATCCATCACTTCCCCTGTCAGAACAGAGCTCTGCCTTGTTTAGATAGCTCAGTCCTGTTTCTCTTCCCAACGGACGATGGGTGCTCGCGGACATCCATTGCCCGGCACGTGCAGATTGGCTTCTGCTGTAAGTAATCAGCACGTGAGCGCACTCCCTAGGCGGAAGTGCAGAATCCCATTTTTATATATCTATATATATAGATATAGATAGAGATAGAGATAGATAGAGATAAATATAGATAGATAGATAGATAGATAGATAGATAGATAGATAGATAGATAGATAGATAGATAGATAGATAGATAGATATGTATGTGATTCTGAACAGAACTGTCGCCCTGTAGTAATATATCTGCTATGGGGCGGTTGAGAAGTGCTTAACCACTTGCTGACCAGCCGCCGTCATCATACTGCGGCAAGTTGGCTCTATTGCGAGAATCGCCATAGCTGTACATCAGTTCGAGCAATAGATACAGTGGGCGGGCGTGCGCCCATGGCGCCGAAGCCGTTGGGCGTGACTGGGGGCCGCGATGTCCGCCGACCACCCGTGATTGCTCCACAGAGAGCCAGAATGGGGATCTGTCAGTGTAAACAAACAGAATGGGGATCTGTCAGGGTAAACAAACAGAACGGGGATCTGTCAGGGTAAACAAACAGAACGGGGATCTGTCAGGGTAAACAAACAGAACGGGGATCTGTCAGGGTAAACAAACAGAACGGGGATCTGTCAGTGTAAACAAACAGAATGGGGATCTGTCAATGTAAACAAACAGAATGGGGATCTGTCAATGTAAACAAACAGAACGGGGATCTGTCAGGGTAAACAAACAGAACAGGGATCTGTCAATGTAAACAAACAGAACGGGGATCTGTCAATGTAAACAAACAGATCCCCATTCTGACAGGGGAGTAGAGAGAGCGATCGTCTGTTCTAGGGTTGCCGCTTGTCTGGGATTCACCCGGACAGTTCGGGTTTTGAATCATGCGTTCGGGTTTCAGTTCACCTGAAACCCGGACACAATATTCAGACAGGAGTGTGGCTCAGAACAGGGCCTGACAGGAGGGTGAGGGGGTACTATAACGCCACATTACTATTCTCTTTGGAACGCCCAAAGGTGTCCCAAGACTTGTACATTCCTATAGTGCATGTTAAAAAAAAAATTTTTACCGTGCGCCGCTAAAGTGTTCGGGTTTGGCTTGAATTAAAAGTGGCAACCCTAGTCTGTTCCTAGTGATCAGGAACAGCAATCTCTCTCCTCCTCCAGTCAGCCCAGCCCCCATAAAGTTAGAAACACCTCCCAGGGAACACATTTAACCCCTTGATCGCCCCCTAGTGTTAACCCCTTCCCTGCCAGTGTCATTTATACAGTAATCAGTGCATTTTTATAGCACTGATCGCTGTATAAATGCCAAAAAAGTGTCAAAAGTGTCCAATCTGTCCGCCACAATGTCGCATTCCCACTAAAAAAAACGCAGATCACCGCCATTACTAGTAAAAAAGAAAAAAATTATAATAATAAAAATGCCATAAAACTATCTCCTATTTTGTACATGCTATAACTTTTGCGCAAGCCATTCAGTATACGCCTATTGCGATTTTTATTTTTTTACCAAAAATACGTAGAAAAATACATTTCGGCCTAAACTGATGAAGAATTTAGTTTTTTTATAATTTTTTGGGGGGATATTTATTATAGCAAAAAAGTAAAAAAAACTGCTTTTTTTTTTCCATAATTCTCGGTCTTTTTTTGTTTGCAGCTCAAAAAATAAAAACCGCAGAGGTGATCAAATTCCACCAAAAGAAAGCTCTATTTGTGGGGGGGGGGAAAGGACGTCAATTTTGCGTGTGTACAGCGCCGCACGACCGCGCAATTGTCAGTTAAAATGACGCCGGGCTGCATCGCAAAAAATGACCTGGTCATTAAGGGGGGCAAATCCTTCCGGTTCTTAAGTGCCTAAGGTAATTTCATTGAAGGCTAAATCTGCGATTATGCCGTTAAAATCAATTTTAGTGAGCTTTCTGTCCTCATCCATGTACCGGCCCTACTGTAGGTAGTAAGAACAGAGGAGCAGCCTATATTGTAACCCATTATTAGGCGCTTCCATTATTTTGTCGGCCAGCTGTACGCGATTGTTTAAGACACAAACAGCAGAGTACATTATTATTGTGGCGATTTATTTTTTTTTAAAACTTAACTACCGCCAGTCAGAGGCCATATGCGTGCTACCCCCAAACCATCATCAGCCTGACACGTACATATATCTGCATCCCGCAGCCAGCAAATTCAATTAAGGCGAACGCATCCTACTGTAGATCCAGCCTAATAGGGATTTCTCATTGAAGTGCAAATAAGTGGATTATTTTCACATTTTACTAGCAGATGTTAAAAGGACACTCCGCGGGGCAGCCACCCTGTGTTTGCTAAACTCCGGCCTGCAGATATCAAGAGGAGGAATGACTGACTCTTTTTCAAACTGTATTGATAGAGGTTTAATTGGGGTTTAACGTGGTGTATCTCGGAGCGTCTGGCTGCACAGCCAAGCCATAACTTATTTGCCAAGTAATTATTTTCCAAGTGAGTTACAAGACCATTTAGGAAGAACTCTAAACAAAAAAAAATGCCTCTAATTCCCAAGGTCAGAGATGATCAGATTTTTAAGAATTAACATTTTTTTTTTCTGTTTCTGAAGCTGGAGACTAACGTGTTGATTAGCTGGTCCTCTAAATCAAAAAGTGAGATTTGGATGTATCTTCACACACTGCTTCGATTCTCCTGCTCCTCAGGTGGTCAGAGATACGTGTATGGATCCAACCAACCATAGAAGACTCTTTTTTTCAAAAGAAGCTCATGTACTTTTTCAATGGACCAGTCATGCCAGGGGGGACCATTACAGATGAATTTCAAGTATGGTATACTGTATTTGTTTCCATAATTACATTGGTCAAGCTTGGACCACTGTAATGTAGCACCCTCCTAGGTAGGTGGTAGAATAGTTTTGGCTCCTCTGCTTCAAGTGGAGTTCCACCCAAAAAAAAAAAAAAGTCATTACTGTGCATGAAATAATATAAGAAAAAAAACCATTTGGACATTTTTTTTATTCACCTCTTAATGCCTGTTGCTATGTAGTCCCTTGAAATCTTCCTCCTTCCTCACCGCGGCTCCTTACGTCACTTCCCTCGGCGCCTCTCCTTACGTCACTTCCCTCGGCGCCTCTCCTTACGTCACTTCCCTCGGCGCCTCTCCTTACGTCACTTCCCTCGGCGCCTCTCCTTACGTCACTTCCCTCGGCGCCTCTCCTTACGTCACTTCCCTCGGCACCTCTCCTTACGTCACTTCCCTCGGCGCCTCTCCTTACGTCACTTCCCTCGGCGCCTCTCTTTACGTCACTTCCCTCGGCGCTTCTCCTTACGTCACTTCCCTCGGTGCCTCCGCTTGCTACTGCTCCTGGGAGATGTGCGTCATCATTTCCCAGGAGTCAGTGGGAAACGCTGAGGGCTTCGTTGCCATCACAACGGGGCGGGCACTTCCGAGGACGCCGCCCGTTGTGATGGCAACCTGATTCGTTGACGGTGTCATGTCGAGAAATGCCCCCTGTCGAATCCTGCCCGCCCGATACTACGCTTGCGCAGTACGGACCCGCCGAAAGCCCCAGAACATTGAATTCCACTGTTCGGCGGCTCCATACTACGCAAGCGCTGCGTATGCGCAGTACAGGGCGGGCATTATTCGTCAGGGGGCATTTCTCGTCAGAACAACGGCGCTGCGAAAATGACTCAATGCGCATGCGCGAGATCGGGGAGAGAACGGGCACCGTATCCCGGAACAGGATTCTTGTGGGCTTCACATGCCCACAAGCAAAATGAAAACGGCCAAGAAAGACGTGACAAAAGACGTGAGTGTTCAAATGCTAATTTAAAAGCTTCTGAAAGGGTTAAAAAAAGATGAAAAATGGATTGTAGTTGGAACACTGCTTTAAGGTAAATTTATTTGAGCGGTATGCTTAACAGGAGCCATGATCGTTTAGTTCTGCCTGCTCCGGATGCTCTGATGCTGTCTGGAGCTTCCCTGGATCCAAGCAACTTTAGGAAGGTTCTGGATTGTGGGTGGAAAAAATTCAGGTGAGAAGCAGGAATATTGATACAGCCCCAACCAATTAGAAGGGGAGGTGGCCACTCCCTAGGCGTTACGACACATCACGGCCACTCCCTACGCGTTACGACACATCACAGCCACTCCCTACGCGTTACGACACGTCGCATGTCTTCATCAGATGAAGACACGTAACGTGTCGTAACGCGTAGGCAGTGGCCGGAGACGGACGTACACTAGGAGGAGACGTGAGAGGGCGCTTAGAACGCCGCACTTAGATTGTCCTTCTATTTTGCTTGTTTTTAATTGCAACATTGTAAGAGTTCACTTTTTTGGCATTTAATAAACATACCCACATTTTAAACATACTGCACTAGTGGAGGCTTTTCTCTCTCTTCCTTCCCCCCTATATGCTGTGGTGATACAGAAACAATCCATGACATATGTGTGGAGGACTATGAAGGGGAGAAATATCCATGGGTACACCCGCAACACATATTAACCCATTAGGACCCGGATAGAAGGATGTGGTTAATACTAATTACCTGTTGATGTGAGACACTACACAGCTGTACGGTGAGACCACATCTGATGAGAGAATTCATGGAATTTAACATGAACATTATCTTTCACTAATTTTAATCCACACCACCAAGTCTCTCATCTGGATACATTATCCATTTTTTCTATGCACTTGGAGGACTTCATATACATACCCCGTATATTATTCATCTATTTCACTTCTTTGGACTATTTATTATCATTTATTATTTATTGACTTTTTGGAAGAGACTTTCACTGCCTTTTACACAATTTTTATATTTTTATATTTTTGAAGAGATTATTATTACACCTTACATGTGATTATATGCACTACTTCATCTATTGGTATTTTACCTGCAATTTTATTCATTTATCAGTTTGCATATATTTTGAAACCCTTTTATTTGTATTGTGACACTTTATTATTTCACTAGACATTATCACATTTTGTATTACCAGTTTTTTATTTATTCATTTGATTATCACCTTCACGGTTTTTAGAGATATTTATTTATTTTTGTGCGAGCTCCCGATCACAGGCAGAAATTGGAAGTTTTAGGTTAGTGGCGGTAACTGTGACGGGAGCGCGCTCTCAGCACAGCTCTATTCACACCAATTCACGCATATTTGCGCGCGGCTGGCGCCAATGGGTTAAATAGTACCCATGCTGACTGGCCGAACTCCTGTGTTCAGAAGGCATCAGGCCAGCCACTCAGCAGAAGACCCGGAAGCAAACAATGATCAGTGGAGTAACGGTGACTAATATGGTGATTTCCAGCTACCAGGGGCTTTGGCCAGGTACGGTATATATACAGTTATGTTGGTCCTGGGTGGACCAATGTAACTATGTAAAAATATACCATACCTGGACTTCTTCTTTAAATATAATTGAAACCCTAATGTTGAGCATTGAAGTGCTTCTGGTGAAGCTTCACATCTCATTTTAAATTCCATAGATGTAAACGGGACCTTAAGGCTTCATAGGGTTAGAGAGTAGTTAAGGGTTATAGTATGATCAAACTTTGAGTGAAAAGTTATTGGGTAGTTGTAAAGTTTTGGTAACGACCTAGGGTTTAGAAGGAGGGATAAGGTGAAGTATTAGGGTGAGAGTAAGGATGAATTGTAAGGGCTGGGTTAGGGGTTAACTTGTAAGGGTAAGGTTAGTATTAGAGTTAGGTTAAACTTTGGAGTTTAATTCTAGGGGTAAAGGGTGAGTTAAGCCTTTAGTAGTGTTTTCTTTAGCAAGTGTTAAGTTTGAGAAGATTCACTAAAACTGGTGCACACAGAATCTGGTGCAGTTCTGCATATTAACCATATTAACCAATCAGCTTGCAGGTTTTATTGTCAAAGCTTAATTGAACAAGCTGAAGTTAGAAGCTGATTGGTTACTATGCACAGCTGCACCAGATTCAGCGTGCACTAGTTTTAGTAAATCTCCCCCATTGGGCAAAGATTTATGGATGGATTAAAGTATGAGGTCAAGTTTTCTCGCAATTGATTTTACATTGATTTTCAGAACAAGAATAAGACTTTTGGCGCCTAAAAGTAAGACGCTGCTATCTACTGCCACCCCTGAACAAGAACAAGAACAAGAACAGAGGAACAGGGATGTTTACGGGCGTTGGTGCTCATAGTGCAGAACATGATGGCGGCATTTCCTCACTGCAGCTCATGGTTGAGATCAAGGTTGGTCACAAGAGAATTCACATTTATTTTCAACAATAAAAAAAAAAATCCATGCTTAAATGTTTTTTGCCTGTAAATGTTACATACTGCTATTGGGTTAAGTTTTAAGGATGGGTTAAAGATTAAGGTCAAAGTTACTCACAATAGAGTTTACATTTACTTTGAGACACAATTCCCAAGTTTTTGGCACCTAAAGGAACATTCTATTCATCTGTCTCTATTGCTGCCTTCCTCTCTCATACACTATAAACTATGTGGACACCTGATTGTCAGACCTATGAGTTTGTTGGACATCCCATTGCAAACCATGGACAATAACATGGAGCACCCCTCCACCTTTGTAGCCTTAACCCTTCATTCCTTTGGGAAGGTTTTCCACAATATTTTGGGGTGTGTCTGTAGGAATTTGTACCCATTCAGCCAAAAGAACATTTGCAAAGTCAGTTACTGATGGTGGATGAGAAGACCTGGGCACCATCGGAGTTCCAATTCATCCCTAAGGTGTTCAGTGGGGTTGAGGTCAGGGCTCTGTGCAGGCCATTTGAGTCCCTCCACACCAAACTCCTCAAACCATGGCTGGATGAGAAGGTCTGGCCCCCAATTCCAACTCATCCCAAAGGTGTTCAGTAGGGATGAGGTTAGGGCTCTGTGCAGTACGTTCGACTTCCTCAACACCAAACTCCTCAAACCATGGCTGGGTGAGAAGGCCTTGGCCACGGTTCCAACTCATCCCAAAGGTGTTTAGTAGGGATGAGGTCGGGGCTCTGTGCAGGATATTCGACTTCCTCCACACCAAACTCATCAAACCATGGCTGGATGAGAAGGTCTGGTCCACAATTTCAACTTATCCCAAAGGTGTTCAGTAGGGATGAGGTCAGGGCTCCATGCAGGACGCTCGACTTCCTCAACACCAAACTCATCAAACCATGGCTGGGTGAGAAGGCCTTGGCCACGGTTCCAACTCATCCCAAAGGTGTTTAGTAGGGATGAGGTCAGGGCTCTGTGCAGAACACTCGACTTCCTCCACACCAAACTCATCAAACCATGGCTGGATGAGAAGGCCTGGCCCACGGTTCCAACTCATCCCAAAGGTGTTCAGTAGGGTTGTGGCTTTGTGAAGGCTACTCAAGTTCTTCCACAGTCAACTCATCCAACTATGTCTTTATGAAGCTGGATTTGTGCATGAGACACAGTCATGTTGGAGCAAAATGGCCTTCACCAAACTGTTGCTACAAGGTTGGGAGTAAACTAACATGTCTGAGGCATTAACAGTACCCTTCAATGAAAACAACCAAACTCAATAATTTGAGTTCCAGTCCCAACATACTTTTGGCCCAATAGGCCGGTTGATGGTCAGATGTCCATTTGTCCACAAGGTCTACCTACAGTATCTATCGTATCAATCTACTGTATCTAATATAAATCTTGTATCCTATCTGAAAAACAGAATAATGCCGTATATCATTTAAGCGAATCTGCACTTGGCAGTGCATTTTATACTGACTGACACCGGGTTCTTTATCACCTGGGTTAAGTGTGGATTTACTTTAAGCAAAATATATTTTTACCACAAGAGTGAAATAAGAGCAAAGCAAAAAAAAAGTAGTTAGGAAGGTAATTCTTATCTGCACTTCCTAAAATATGTAAATTGTAATGGAGACATTTCGAAATCTTTCAGCTTCATATCTTCCATTTAAACAAGCCGGGACGTGTCTTTTGTGATCAGCGCTATTCTCTAAACTGGCAGCTAATTCCAGAACTCTGCATATTTATCGAGCATTATCGCAAGTTTCGCATTGGAAATCACATACGTTTTGGCAGCCCGGATCATGTGTCCTATATTTCACCTTCTTAATATTTGTAGAATCTAGCAGATAATGACAGCTAGTGACATGCGTTACAATCACTATGCAAAGCTTTGAAACGCTGTTTCACTTTGAAAAAAAAAAAAAAATGACTAAGTTTGTGTTTCAAATTTGCTGTTTAAACCTTGTCATTGCCCTATGAAGTACGGGAATCAAAGTGGAACCTCTCTGAAACATGGCAGGAAATGGGCGGCTTCTGGCTGGGTATATTGGGGTAGAAACCGTAGAATGTGGGTGAACTGCGAGACGAGGCACACCTGGTCCTGGGAGTTATTTAAAGAAATGGAAAAAACAAGCAAAAAAATAATTATATATATATATATATATATATATATATATATATATATATATATATATATACATACACAGTGCTCAGCATAAATGAGTACACCCCCAACAGTAACATTTGTCAGAAAACCATAACTTTCCTTTCATAATCAACATTTTCTATGGGACACAATACTACAAAATACTCCCAAAAATGGGGCCCATGGATTTCAAAAAGTATTTTTCCTAACAAATTCATTTAAGACCATGTTGCAAAAATGAATACACCCCAAGGAAAGTCTTAAGCCCCATAATATGAGGTCAAACCTTAGGAGTTTTAATTTGTATGCAATCAGGCCGGCCCTTGTACTACATGGTTTTGGTAAATCTGAAGAAAAAAATTAGCAGAAAATCTGATTGTATGGGGCTTTAAGCCTCGTACACACGATCGGACTTTGCGACGGGAATTGTGTGATGACAGGCTGTTGGTGGAAAATCCGAGCGTTTGTACGTTCCATCGGACAATTGTTGTCGGATTTTCCGCGGGCAAATGTTGGATGGCAGGTTTTTAAATTTTCCGCGGACAAATGTGTGTCGATGTCGCATGCTCGGGAGCAAGGACGAGCTGGAAGCGGTCGGTCTTGTAAACTCGCGCTCGTAATGGAGAATTAACATTCGTGACGCGGCAAATTATGAAATCTGGAAATGCAGCGCACAATTCTCTTCTTCTTTAATGGGATAATAATGAAGCTGCTTTGCTGGTGATACTGATGGAGTTATTGCAAACAAATTTTCAATGGCTTTTTTTTTTCTAGTGAAATCAATTATTATTATTATGTTTTTCTTTTTTTTATTATTTAAATTATTTTATTTTATTTACCACAAAACCATTATCCCGTAGTTCTTAAGATCAAAGATACAACTATATTTGTGTCCCTTGTCAATTTTTTTTGTATTTTTTTTTTTAAATGTAACTGCCGACTCCCAAACTGTCATTTGAAGTAAAACACACAGCCAAGTATTATTCTACACTATTTTTTTATTGTGCATTAAAAGAATAGAACCTAACCAAAAAATGCATTCTATGCATCCAAAAATATAGAAAATTTCCCAAATCAAATCATAATTCAACCAAAAAAATAATGTCAAAGCAATAACTCCAAGGCCAATAATAAATAACACGTTATCTCCTCTGATTCCACAACATGGCTGTTTGACGAACGGCCGTTCAGAAAAGAACTGAAAAGCGATAAAATGAAAAGTGCAAAATTAAAAGCGCGAAATGAAAAGCACGAATCAACACTCACCAAATGTCTACTAACAGGAAATTAGCAGAAGGAGCCCAAAGGGTGGCGCTAAAAAGCTGAAAAACAACGCAGTACGTCACTACGTTCGTAATTCCTTGCCGTGTGTATGCAAGACAAGTTTGGGCCAACGCCCTTCAGACAAAAGTCCATGGTTTTGTTGGCCAACAATCCGATCGTGTATATGAGGCTTAAGGAGTAAAGCTAAATTTTAGATAACACTATCCTAATAACAAGAATTCAACTATACTGTGTTTCCCCGAAAATAAGACCTACAACGAAAATAAGACCTAGCATTATTTTCCAGCAGGGCTGGAATAGAAGCCCTACCCCGAAAATAAGCCCTAGTTAAAAATGCTTGTAAAATCCTAGAATCCTCTCTATTACAGTAGTATATAATGTACAATGTGTGTGTTTCTGTAATATATCTTGCGGGGAGGAGAGCTCCGGCGGGTCACAGAAGCACAGAGCGGCGCTATAACCAACGTATTTGGCACAATTATATTACAGAAACACACATTGTACATTATATAATACTGTAATGGAGTGGATTATAAAATTTTACAAGCATTTTAACTCCGTTCACACTGAGGATTCCTGACAGGCAGGGAGGGAGAGGGGGAGAGAAGACAGCACATTACATGGTAAGACCTTCCCCCGAAAATAAGCCCTACTGTGTCTTTTACTGACAAAATTAATATAAGACCCGGGCTTATTTTCGGGGAAACACGGTAGGTGAGTCTAATTATTCACTAAACAGGGCTGATTGTAAAAAGGAAGTCACTTAACAGAGGCAACCCCTCCCGTGTCATGCCGTCAGCAATGGTACCACATGTGCAAAAGTAATAAAAGTATACACTGCGCTAAATTCAAGAAATATGATGCGGAGCGGCTACATACGGAGTGACAACAACCAAATTTTTTTATTTTCACATGATTCAATGGTACCACATGGAAGAGAAATGTCACAAGGCCTGAGAAAGAAAATCTTTTCTTTACATAAGAAAGGTGAAGGCTACAAGAAGATCAGCCAAGCTTTGCTTATCGGTCAGAATACTGGAGCAAAAGTAATACAAAAATTTAACAAAGATGGAACTGCAACTGTACAGAGACGTCCGGACCGTCCATGGTAGTTAACACCTCCAAAGAAGCGTCTTCTGATGAGAAGGGTTGAAGGAAATCGCCATGCAAGTTCACTGCAGTTAGCTAAAGAAATAGAAAGCCAAACTGGGGTGATTGTTTCCCGGGACACATCCACTGCAGAGGATTGCCATGCATGGGTGTCGTCCACAAAGGAAGCCTCTCCTAAAGCCCATGCACAAATTTACACTGTTATGCCGTGTACACACGGGCGGACTTTTCAGCATCAAAGGTCTTTCCGACGGACTTTCGAACGACCGGACTTGCCCACACATGAGCAGACTAAAGTCCGTTCCAAAGTCCGTTCGTTTGAACGTGATGAAGTACGACCGGACTAGAATAAGGAAGTTCATAGCCAGTAGCCAATAGCTGCCCTTTTCTGTCCGTCAGACTAGCATACAGACGAACGGGATTTTTCGACTGGACTCGAGTCCGTCGGAAAGATTTGAAACATGTTCCAAATCTAAAGTCCGTCGGACCAGTCCGGTTGCATGTACACGGCATTATACAAGCTGTACACTCACTACTTTACATTGTAGCAAAGTGTCATTTCTTCAGTGTTGTCACATTAAAGATAGAAGAAAATATTTACAATAATGTGAGGGACGTACTCACTTTTGCGAGATTCGGTATATACAGTGCGGACGGAAAGTATTCAGACCCACTTAAATTTTTCACTCTTTGTTATATTGCAGCCATTTGCTAAAATCATTTAAGTTCATTTTTTTCCTCATTAATGTACACACAGCACCCCATATTGTACACACAGCACCCCATATTGTACACACAGCACCCTATATTGTACACACAGCACCCCATATTGTACACACAGCACCCCATATTGTACACACAGCGCCCCATATTGTACACACAGCACCCCATATTGTACACACAGCACCCCATATTGTACACACAGCGCCCCATATTGTACACACAGCGCCCCATATTGTACACACAGCACCCCATATTGTACACACAGCACCCCATATTGTACACACAGCGCCCCATATTGTACACACAGCACCCCATATTGTACACACAGCACCCCATATTGTACACACAGCACCCCATATTGTACACACAGCCCCCCATATTGTACACACATCCCCCCATATTGTACACACAGCACCCCATATTGACAGAAAAACACAGAATTGTTGACATTTTTGCAGATTTATTAAAAAAGAAAAACTGAAATATCACATGGTCCTAAGTATTCAGACCCTTTGCTCAGTATTTAGTAGAATCACCCTTTTGATCTAATACAGCCATGAGTCTTTTTGGGAAAAGATACAACAAGTTTTTCACACCTGGATTTGGGGATCCTCTGCCATTCCTCCTTGCAGATCCTCTTCAGTTTTGTCAGGTTGGATGGTAAATGTTGGTGGACGGCCATTTTTAGGTCTCTCCAGAGATGCTCAATTGGGTTTAAGTCAGGGCTCTGGCTGGGCCATTCAAGAACAGTCACGGAGTTGTTGTGAAGCCACTCCTTCGTTATTTTAGCTGTGTGCTTAGGGTCATTGTCTTGTTGGAAGGTAAACCTTCGGCCCAGTCTGAGGTCCTGAGCACTCTGGAGAAGGTTTTCCTCCAGGATATCCCTGTACTTGGCCGCATTCATCTTTCCCTCGACTGCAACCAGTCGTCCTGTCCTTGCAGCTGAAAAACACCCCCACAGCATGATGCTGCCACCACCATGCTTCACTGTTGGGACTGTATTGGACAGGTGATGAGCAGTGCCTGGTTTTCTCCACACATACCGCTTAGAATTAAGGCCAAAAAGTTCTATCTTGGTCTCCACAGACCAGAGAATCTTATTTCTCACCATCTTGGAGTCCTTCAGGTGTTTTTTTAGCAAACTCCATGCGGGCTTTTATGTGTCTTGCACTGAGGAGAGGCTTCCGTCGGGCCACTCTGCCATAAAGTCCCAACTGGTGGAGGGCTGCAGTGATGGTTGACTTTCTACAACTTTCTACCATCTCCCGACTGCATCTCTGGAGCTCAGCCACAGTGATCTTTGGGTTCTTCTTTACCTCTCTCACCAAGGCTCTTCTCCCCCGATAGCTCAGTTTGGCCGGATGGCCAGCTCTAGGAAGGGTTCTGGTCGTCCCAAACGTCTTCCATTTAAAGATTATGGAGGCCACTGTGCTCTTAGGAACCTTAAGTGCAGCAGAAATGTTTTTTGTAACCTTGGCCAGATCTGTGCCTTGCCACAATTCTGTCTCTGAGCTCTTCAGGCAGTTCCTTTTGACCTCATGATTTTCATTTGCTCTGACATGCACTGTGAGCTGTAAGGTCTTATATAGACAGGTGTGTGGCTTTCCTAATCAAGTCCAATCAGTATAATCAAACACAGCTGGACTCAAATGAAGGTGTAGAACCATCTCAAGGATGATCAGAAGAAATGGACAGCACCTGAGTTATATATATGAGTGTCACAGCAAAGGGTCTGAATACTTAGGACCATGTGATATTTCAGTTTTTCTTTTTTCATAAATCTGCAAAAATGTCAACAATTCTGTGTTTTTCTGTCAATATGGGGTGCTGTGTGTACAATATGGGGTGCTGTGTGTACATTAATGAGGAAAAAAAATGAATTTAAATGATTTTAGCAAATGGCTGCAATATAACAAAGAGTGAAAAATGTAAGGGGGTCTGAATACTTTCCGTCCCCACTGTACACACACTAACAAAGAACTCGTTTTCTTTCTCATATACACATTTGTCCCTATAGAACCCCCTTAAGCGAAGTGTCATCGGTTTTCCGTACTGTGTGTCAGCTGCCACTAAAACCCATTAATATTACATACAAACAGCTACTGTGTAAACAATATTTATAAATTATTTTATTCACTTGTCACTTTAATAACGCTGCGTTATTCCAGGGCTGTGATGTGTGTAAAATGCAATTTAATGTCATTTCCGACGTACAGCCAGTACATTGCGATAGGAGGTGTGTAAAAAAAAAAAAAGAAGAAATAAACTACGGATCAGAACGTACAGTTCACTGCTAGACTATATTGAGGTGACGGGGCTGGACTTTTTTTTTTTATTATTATTATAAAATCCCATGTTTTAATCAAAAAATCTTCTAATATTAATTATTTCTAGGCTTGTACATCAAAGCCTGCCTTAATCATCGGGCTGATTTCACTGTGAATTTCACAGGTTTTCACCGCGGCGTTATAATGACTGTAGATTTCGTGTGTCATACAGACTGCAATATGTGAAAATTCATACCTCTTGTCTGTTTAGTGTTATTGTTCTGACATGGCGATATTGTTGCACTTTTTGCTAATATGTCTCGCTTCGTTGTCATCACCTTGTATTATTAGTGGCGAGACACTTTTCTGCAGCACTTGGCATTAGATAGAAAGAAATTAGAGTTTTTTTTGTTTTTTTTTTTTGCTTTCAGGGAAGTCATGCAAATCCTGTACTTCTGCTGCCTGGCCAGCCCACCTCCCTTTTCCTTACCGCAGGTAAAGTCAACTCAAAAATGAAAATGATCGGCTATATTAACCACTTTTATTCTGACACTTCTCTCCTACATGTAAAAAATATATTATTTTAATATTATATTTATTATAAATTTGTTTGCTGGAAATGTACTAAGAACCTCTAAATGGTATGTATATTTTTTTGCAGAGGCCCTAGAGAATAAAACGGTAGTCGTTGCAATTTTTGTTATCTCACGCGGTATTTGCGCAGAGGTTTTTCAAATGCAATGAAAAATAATCACTTTTAAAGCTTGACATTTTTTTTACTCGGCATAACATCATCTTTTATATTTTATCAATTGGATATTATATTCTGTTTTTGTGAATTAAAATTCACTAAAGTGTATTTTTTTTTTCCTTGCATTTGAAAAACCTTTGCGCAAATGCCACGTGAATTAACAAAAAAAGTGTATTTTTTTTTTTTTTATTGCATTTGAAAAACCTTTGCGCAAATGCCGCGTGAATCAAAAAAAAAAAAAAAGTGTATTTGTTTTTTTATTGCATTTGAAAAACCTCTGCGCAAATGCCGCGTGAGATAACAAAAATTTCAACGCCTACCATTTTATTCTCTAGGGCCTCTGCAAAAAATATATAATATTTAGAGGTTCTAAGTACATTTCCAGCAAGCAAATGTATATTTTTACATGTAGGAGAGAAGTGCGCACACTCATGGAATGGCGCCAAACTACGGTACCTAAAAATCCCCATAGGTGGCACTTTATAATCCTTTACAGGTTACCAATTTAGAGTTACAAAGGAGGTCTAGCGCTAGAATTATTGCTCTCATTATGGTGTTCGAGGCAAGTCCTCACATGTGTGGTGCGAACACCATTTATATATGGGTGCGCAACCTACATTCGTCCTCAACTTTGCGCGCCAGCACGCGGGGACAGGAACGCTCTATATATATTATATATACACACACACATATATATATATATATATATATATATATATATATATATATATATATATATACTACCGTTCAAAAGTTTGGGGTCACATTGAAATGTCCTTATTTTTGAAGGAAAAGCACTGTACTTTTAAATGAAGCTAACTTTAAACTAGTCCTAACTTTAAACAAATATACTCTATACATTGCTAATGTGGTAAATGACTATTCTAACTGCAAATGTCTAGTTTTTGGTGCAATATCTACATAGGTGTATAGAGGCCCATTTCCAGCAACTATCACTCCAGTGTTCTAATGGTACAATGTGTTTGCTCATTGGCTCAGAAGGCTAATTGATGATTAGCAAACCCTTGTGCAATCATGTTCACACATCTAAAAACAGTCTAGCTCCTTCCAGAAGCTACAAAACTGACCTTCCTGTGAGCAGATTGAGTTTCTGGAGCATCACATTTGTGGGGTCAATTAAACGCTCAAAATGGCCAGAAAAAGAGAACTTTCATCTGAAACTCGACAGTCTATTCTTGTTCTTAGAAATGAAGGCTATTCCATGCGAGAAATTGCAAAGAAATTAAAGATTTCCTACAACGGTGTGTACTACTCACTTCAGAGGACAGCACAAACAGGCTCTAACCAGAGTAGAAAAAGAAGTGGGAGGCCGCGTTGCACAACTAAGCAAGAAGATAAGCACATTAGAGTCTCTAGTTTGAGAAACAGACGCCTCACAGGTCCCCAACTGGCATCTTCATTAAATAGTACCCGCAAAACACCAGTGTCAACATCTACAGTGAAGAGGCGGCTGCGGGATTTTGGGCTTCAGGGCAGAGTGGCAAAGAAAAAGCCATATCTGAGACTGGCCAATAAAAGAAAAAGATTAAGATGGGCAAAAGAACACAGACATTGGACAGAGGAAGACTGGAAAAAAGTGTTGTGGACGGATGAATCCAAGTTTGAGGTGTTTGGATCACAAAGAAGAACGTTTGTGAGACGCAGAACAAATGAAAAGATGCTGGAAGAATGCCTGACGCCATCTGTTAAGCATGGTGGAGGTAATGTGATGGTCTGGGGTTGCTTTGGTGCTGGTAAGGTGGGAGCTTTGTACAGGGTAAAAGGGATTCTGAATAAGGAAGGCTATCACTCCATTTTGCAACGCCATGCCATACCCAGTGGACAGCGCTTGATTGGAGCCAATTTCATCCTACAACAGGACAATGACCCTAAACACACCTCCAAATTGTGCAAGAACTATTTACAGCAGAAGCAGGCAGCTGGTATTCTATCGGTAATGGAGTGGCCAGCACAGTCACCAGATCTGAACCCCATTGAGCTGTTGTGGGAGCAGCTTGACCGTATGGTACGCCAGAAGTGCCCATCCAACCAATCCAACTTGTGGGAGCTGCTTCTAGAAGCGTGGGGTGCAATTTCTCCAGCTTACCTCAATAAATTAACAGCTAGAATGCCAAAGGTGTGCAATGCTGTAATTGCTGCAAAAGGAGGATTCTTTGATGAAAGCAAAGTTTGATGTAAAAACAATGTTATTTCAAATACAAATCATTATTTCTAACCTTGTCAATGTCTTGACTCTATTTTCTATTCATTTCCCAACGTATGGTGGTGAATAAGTGTGACTTTTCATGGAAAACACAAAATTGTTTGGGTGACCCCAAACTTTTGAACGGTAGTGTATATATATATATATATTTTTTTTTTTTTAAATTATTAAATTATTATATATTTTTTTTTTTTAAATTAACTTATTTTATTTTTCATACCCTGCATGTCAGTCCGACTTCGGGGGGGGGGGGGGGGGGGGCGATTTCAGAGACATCTGTGCGGCTTCCTGAACAGATGTCTATTGAAATCGCACCTGAAGTCGCCAAAAGTACAGAAACTGCTTTTGGGAATCGGCGCGACGCCGCAAAGTCGGCGCCGTACCGATTCGGACGGTGCCATTGTCGCCAATATTCACGGATTTGCCATGCGATTTGACATGTCAAATCGCATGCCAAATCGCATCAATGTGAACCTAGGCTTAAGGAGAGACCCCAGGTCTCTCCTCTGCCCTCCAAAGCATCAGATCAAATCAAGATCGGTTTGATCAGATGCTTGTACAACCCGGTAATGGCGTGTTTGCACAACCAAATCCTCTTCGCTTCTGGTTTATGACATCACAGAATGACATCCCTTCCTCACACGGTGTCTGGGACAGGAACTGGATTCCACAGTCACATCCTTGCCGTGCTTCCTGATCACTCAGGAGAGCCCAGGAAAAGTGGTAGCAGCAGGAGGAGGGGACCCCTTAGACCCTCTTTACATCAGGGTCCCTTTTAGAGTTCCTCCCTTACATAAGGGTTCCCATAAGAGCCCCCCCCCCCATTTCATGAAGGTTACCATCGGAGCCCCCCCTTACATCAGGTTCCTCATCAGGGTCCCTACCTTACATTATGAGATAATAATGGGACTTCGCCTCATCTAAATAACTATACTGCCTGTGTGTCCCATCCTGGTGTGTGTTGTAAGACAAGGTTCCTCAAAATATGGGACTTTGAATGGACGCAAGGCAGAAGTAATAAAATACAAAATGTATTAACAAACAGTAAATCGATCAATGGTATAGCAAGAATACAGATAGCTGATGATAAAAAACATATATAAAGGGGAACTAGCTTAAAAAGAGGAGGGAGTTCGCAAAAGGATGGCCGACGCGTTTCAACTGCACTATACAGTGCGGATCTTCCTCAGGTCCTCAAAGTCAAACGATTTGACTTTGCAGCTGACGGAACACATACCCTCACTCCACTCACTAAGGTGGTAACAATTGCGGTTCTATAAGCAATTGACCTCAAGGATAAAGACGTTTGGGTCTCATTGCATACAATTATTAACTGATTATTTTAATAGTCTGGTTGTGATACACCCTCCAGAAACTACTGACAAGGCCTCTAACCCTTAAGTTGGACATGACCCTGATACTGTCAGAAAATAACCCTTCCACAAGCGACTACGAGCGATCTCATCGAGCACGGGTGAATTTAGGGTGTCCTTTGACTGGTACCTCTTGGGTTGGCATGGATGAATACCCCATTCCCAGTATTTGAGTGTCTCTTCAGCTGCTGGTCAAGTAACTTTATATTTGGGAGTTACAGCATTTGGAGTGGTGCAAATCGCAAGGTCCCTGAGGAAGAGCCATCGGACATCCTTTTGTGAACTCCCTCCTCTTTTTAAGCTAGTTCCCCTTCATATATGTTTTTTTTATCATCAGCTATCTGTATTCTTGCTATACCATTGATCGATTTACTATTTGCTAATAAATTTTGTATTTTGTTACTTCTGCCTTGCGTCCATTCAAAGTCCCATATTTTGAGGAACCTTGTTTTACCTCCCTTACATTAGGGTCCCTATACTAGTCCGACAATTACATCAGAGTCCCTATACTGCCGCCCACAGGAGAAGTGGACACTAGGCACATACAAAACCTAAGGCTATAGCCCCTCCCACTGGCTTAGTTTTTCCTAGTGTCCTTAGGAGAATGGATGTTTCTTTCCATTCTATATTTTTGCTTAAATTGGAAAATTATGATTAACAGTTATGTACACATGAGTAACAGAGCGGGAAAGAGGCTCTGTTGGGTTCTTATCGCTGTTTTGGTCCTTACTGTGGAGATTTACTCTCACTTTGTGCCAGGGCAGGAGAAAAATGGGAATATCCACAGTGGGCAAATAGACATTAAACACATTTGTAGAAGCCTGGGGAAGGGTTGTGTAGCGTTATCCCTGTAGGAACCACCGATTACGATGGGTCCTCTGTTCTTTGCTTTGACCTTTTCCAAAAAATCTCAGCCCTTCCAACACACCAGGGGATCAAAGAAGACTTGCAGAATAATTATTACGGGAGAGGCAGTCCTTTGAGATGTTCTTCTGCTGGCTATTGTTGGGGCCCTTTAAGAGCATTGGTGCACTTATTGACAGTTCTAGTTAAATTGTATGCAGTATAGGTACAGTATAGGTATGGTATAGTCTCGGCACAGATGCAAGGTAGATGTGGTTCAGATGCAGTAAAGGTTCGGTATAAAAACTTTCCCTTTTTCCCCTCTTCCTACTGTAGCAATGATATGACTGCCGACTACAACTCCCAGGATTCTCAGTGCTCTGCATAGAAGCCTATGGGCTTACTTGACTTTAACTCTCCCCCTGCTGGGCACAGGAGGATGGTGCAGCATAAAATCAGCATCTCAGTAGAGGGAGAGAAAAAAAAAGGGCAATGTCTTCATGTCCATATTGTTGTAGCCCAGCATCTGGCTACAGTTGGACAATGTTATTATTGCGGTTCGTGCCTTCTTGACCCAGTGTTGACCACATCTTCCATTTATTCTTCTGATGTCCAATGCTGGGACAAGGTCATCCAGCGCCCAGGGAAAAGATACCAAACTGGGCCCCCACTTCCCTTAGGGTTAGGGCCCCCCCTACCAATTGCGCCCAGGGCAGCCGTCCCACCTGTCCAACCCTTACCCAGGCCCTGCTGGTGTCACAGGAACAAGAAGGGTGGGAAAACCTCTCCAGTTGGGTCACCGTTTGAAATAAAAATCTGGAAGGCATTTCAGCTTTTCCTCCCTACATCAAAAGCTAAAAAAAAAATACATTTTGGCTGGAACTAGGCTTTGAGGAGAACTCTATGACCTGACGCCAGACCCGGCTTCAACCGCGAGAACATTCGGCCTGATTTAGCTTGACTCGAAACTTCAATCATAGCCTGGCCAGGTGAGCGGAAAGCTGCGGCGGCAGCAGAAGGAGGTAATGCACATTGACATTGAGGGATGGTGGGTGCCCCGCCAAATCCGAGATTGAGAAACGTTCCTTCCACAGGAACAAAGTGGCTTCATGTACCGAGCGACTCACGGCTCAGCCCGGGAGAGGAGAGGGCTCGAAATAAACACACCGGGGGGAGAAGTGGCTGTTAGGAGACTTCAGAGCACGCTGAAGCAGAAGAAAATAGGCACACCATATGCTACGCTCCAGATGTTGACTTGACGGTAACGTTTGAGGAGCAGCGACGTGCCCTTCGAGGGGTTAAATTGTAGCACTTAGAAGAATCAGTGGTGAGATTTAAAGGGAAAGTGATCAACATTTCTGGGCAATTTTACATTTATTAATTTGGTTTGACATGTTATAATGTCATAGTTCACATTTTTACATTATAATACAGAGACATATAATACAGTTTGCAAAGCTTGCCTATTGTCAGTAGTGTATGGATCCTTTCAGTCTTGCACAGTTGTACCGGCTCCTCTCCTGGACTGAAACTGCATACTCTGATTTCACTGCACACTGAGAGCTTCTCACAGTGTGCATTAGAAGTGGAAGCAAGTGAGATCCACTATCAAGGGCAATTTGATATTTGCATAACCTTCCCAAGGATCAGCCCACTGCCTGCATCGGGGCTGATGGATCTTGAGAGAAGTACTGAGGCCGGGTGCTGTGATGTTTTATGGAACCTATGTGCGACACCTTTTAAGGGAAGTTCCCTTCACTTCCTGTTTTGCTGACATTACAGCAGGAAGCAAGTGGAAATTTCCCCATCAATGGCAATGAAACATGTGTCTCAGAAGGGATAACTTCCCCTTATGCCACTGTAGTACCCATCGAGATAGGCTGCTAGGGTGATAGGCACATTTCATTATTTTTGGCTCCTCTGCGATCATTGGACCAGTTATTGATTTCTTTGGGCTGTTCTAGATCTCACAGGTTTGACGGTTTCTGGAGGTTTCCAGAACATAGGGCTGGGAAAAGCAAATGGTCTGCTTGGATATTTATTGTGCTCCAGCCAATCCCTGGGTAGGTGTGCCCAGTAGGTGGCTGAGAAGAACACAAATAGTCCGGGTCTGCAGCAGCCATGTTCTTGTCATGCTGGAGAAGCTCCACGGCCTCAGGGGCTGCTGCCCCCTCTGAGGCAGTTGTTTCTGGAGTTTGCCTTGCTGATGCTTATGGAGGTCCTAGCTGTGGCAGACCTGGGGGGGGGGGGGTATTCCAAATCATCTATGGAGCTAAATAAGTAGTTTCTCCTAAGGATCTGGTCTGGAGGACTCACTAGAGAGTGCAGCTGTCCTGTGGCATTGTATTAACCCCTCCATCACTGAAGAGTATTTTTTTTTAATGCATCGGTTCACGTGACCACTTTTCTTCTCCTTGGTCTTCACAGCCCTGGTCGGGTCCCAGAGCCTCATGCATGCTGGGGGCGTTGACCTTCTCCTTACTCTGTATACACTGTTGACTGCTGTGTTCTGACATGGAGGCTCCATAGAGGTGCCACTGCCAATCAAGAAATAAGATCTGCCCCGCAGGTGTTGCTGCCCCTAACGTGTGCAGCTAGGGTAATCAACCCCCAGTATAAGCCATGCGTAGACTTGGGAGAGAAGACTGGGAGCATACACACTGTGGGAGCAACTGGATGAGCCTGCAGATCGTTGCCACCAAGAACAAGGAAGCCAGAGTGACTGGCAGGATCAACAAGTAATTATAAGGAAGTAAAGTGTACAGATACAATAGATCAGGGGGTCTCCAAACTTTTCAGTTTGAGGACCACATTGTATACTTTACAAATATTCACAGGCTGAAAAAATTATGCATTTTATAAACAAAATTAATTCCAAGAAGTAACTTCAAATCAGAAGCCCCCTGCTTACACATCAGAGTCCCCCGCTTACATCAGGGTCCCCATCAGAGCCCCCCCCCTTACATCAGGGTCCCCATCATAGTCCCTCCCCTACATCAGGGTCCCCATCAGAGACCCCCCCCCTCTTACATCAGGGTCCCCACCATAGTCCCTCCCTTACATCAGGATACCCATCAGAGCCCTTCACCCCTTACATCAGGGTCTCCATCATATTCCCTCCCTTACATCAGGGTCTCCATCATATTCCCTCCCTTACATCAGGGTCCCCACCATAGTCCCTCCCTTACATCAGGATACCCATCAAAGCCCTTCACCCCTTACATCAGGGTCTCCATCATATTCCCTCCCTTATATCAGGGTCCCCATCATATCCCCTCCCTTACATCAGGGTCTCCATCATATTCCCTCCCTTATATCAGGGTCTCCATCATATTCCCTCCCTTACATCAGGGTCCCCATCATATTCCCTCCCTTACATCAGGGTCTCCATCATATTCCCTCCCTTACATCAGGGTCTCCTATCAGAGTTCCCCCTTACATCAGGATTCCTATCAGAGTCCCTCCCTTACATCAGGGTCCCCATAAGACTCCCCCCCTTACATCAGGGTCCCCATCATATTCCCTCCCTTACATCAGGGTCTCCATCAGAGTCCCCCCTTACATCAGGGTCCCCATTATAGTCCCTCTCTTACATCAGGGTCCCCATCATAGACCCTCCCTTACAGCAGGATACCCATCAGAGATCCCCCCTTACATCAAGGTCCCCATCATAGTCCCTCTCTTACATCAGGATACCCATCAGAGCACCCCCTTATATCAGGGTCCCCATCATAGTCCCTCCCTTACATCAGGGTCTCCATCAGAGTTCCCCCTTACATCAGAATCCTTATAAGAGTCGCTCCCTTACATCAGGGTCCCCATAAGACTCCCCCCCCTTACATCAGGGTTTCCATCAGAGTCCCTTCCTTATATCAGGGTCCCCATCAGAGTCCCCCCTCTTACATCAGGATATCCATCAACCCCCACCCCCATTACATCAGGGTCTCCATCAAAGTTCCTCCCTTATGCCAGGGTCCCCATCAGTGTCCCCTTACACCAGGGTCCCCATCAGAGTCCTTCCCTTTCACCAGGATCCCCATCAGCGTCCCCCCTTACATACGGATCCCCATCAGAGTACCTCTCCTTACATCAGGCTCCTCATTAGAGATGCCCTTTACATCAGGGTCCATCAAAGTCTCTTCCTTACGTTGGGGCCTCCCTCTTACATTAAGATCCCCATCAGAGTCCTTACTTACACTAGGGTCCCTGTCAAAGTCACCTGCAAAGTCACCCATCAGAGTCCTCAGTTTGTGCATGGAGTCTGAGAAACTACCTGTGGGTTGCCTAAAATCTGATAGTGGCCCCTGGGTCATAGTCTGGAGGCCCCTGCATTACAGAAATGATTAAGGGTCTCTGTTTTTTTTTTTTAATCACTTTAACTCCACTGCCTATATTCTCTGATCTACTGATCGATTGGACATGGAGTTATCACTGCCCGCTCACACACCTCTTCACAGCTCAGTATAAATTGCTCAGGTTGGGTGACAAGTTTACTGTAAAGCTCATTCCATTTGAGCGCCGGTGACAAATCTCCACTTTAAAAAAAAAAATCTCCTAATAAAAAACGCAGGCACAACACATTGCAGAGCTGACCTTCTCCCTAGTTAAAATTGTGCATTCATCAATAATAAATATACTAACCTTGTTTTTGCACACAAAAACGCTATTGATTTGTTATATCTAAACAAGAAATAGCAAATGTCAACCCCGGCTTATGTTCCCTGACAATGTATGAAGGGCTCCGGCTCGATAGAAGGCCGTGTAAACGGCGCCGGATTAAATGCGGCTAGGAAGACGCTGAAATCTTCCCTCAGGTGAAGCGGCTTTTTGGGTTGTGGGATTTGTACGATTTCAGATGTGACCGATTTGGTTCAGCGTTACCCAAAAAAAAAAAAAAAACAACAAAAGACGACAATTTTTCCTGCTGCTTCCGAAAATGCCAAACAATTGAAACTGTTGATGGTAGGAAGAGAGAAGTGGACAATTTTACAGAGCCTAATTTTGCTGTAAAAACGATCAATTTACCTTCGTTCCCAAGTGCTGTGTTAGATTATAGATTTTATTATTATTATTATAATACAGGATTTAACCACTTGCTTACCGGACACTTAAACCCCCCTCCTGCCCAGACCAATTTTCAGCTTTCAGTGCTGTCACATTTTGAATGACGATTGCGCGGTCATGCAACATTGTATTCAAATGAATTTTTTTTTGTTGTTTTTTTGTTTTTGTTTTTTGTTTTTGTTTTTTTTCAAATTAATTTTTTATAATTTGTTTCACACAAATGGAGCTTTCTTTTGGCAGTATTGAATCACCACTTGGGTTTCTATTTTTTGATAAATAAACAAAAAAATACAGAAGTAAAAAAAAAAAAAAAAACATGTTTCTTCGTTTGTTATAAAATTTTGCAAATGGGTAATTTTTCTCCTTCATTGATATTCGCTGATGAGGCTGCACTGATGGGCACAAGATGAGGCTGCACTGATGGGCACAAGATGAGGCTGCACTGATGGACACTGATGAGGCTGCACTGATGGGCACAGATGAGGCTGCACTGATGGGCACAGATGAGGCTGCACTGATGGGCACAGATGAGGCTGCACTGATGGGCTACACTGATAGGCATAGATAAGACGACACCAATAGGCACTGATAAGACAGCACTGATGGGCACTGATAAGACGGCACTGATGGGCCCTGATGGGTGGCACTGATTGGTGGCACTGATGGGCACTGATAGGTGGTATTGATAACAAGAGAAAAAGAAAAAAGGGGCGCACCAGCCACGTGCATTATCCTTTGGATGTCAATTTATTAAAAAAAAGGATAAAAAGGAACTACTCACTAAGCAATTGTAGAAGATTTCACAATGTAAATAGTCATAGACTAGCAGCACGCGATCAAAGATGAGCGGAACCCTCCAGAAGTCATAGAGGAACTCACAGGTATCACTGCCAGCTGACGCGTTTCAAAGGGACCATCCCTTCTTCCTCAGAGCCCGGCCAGACAAAACGCGTCAGCTAGCAGTGATGCCTGTGAGTTCCTCTATGACTTCTGGAGGGTTCCGCTTATCTTTGATCGCATGCTGCTAGTCTATGACTATTTACATTGTGAAATCTTCTACAATTGCTTGTGAGTAGTTACTTTTTATCATTTTTTTAAAATAAATTTACATCCAAAAGGATAATGCACATGGCTGGTGCGCCCCTCCTTTCTTTTTCTCTTTTTGACTATTAGGATTCCCCATCTTTGAGGGCAGCAAGGTCTGTGTCTTCGCACGATTTGTCTGGTTATCCACTTGTGCGCAGGAGCGATTTTTCTCTGCTATAGGTGGTATTGATAAGCAGCACTGGTGATGAGGCACTGATTGGTGACATTTATAGTTGGCACTGTGGGGACTGATAGGTGACACTGTGGGCACTGATGGGTGGTACTGATGGGCACTGGTAGGTGGCACTGATGGGCACTGGTAGGTGGTATTGATAGGCAGCACTGGTCATGAGGCACTGATTGGTGACATTTATAGTTGGCACTGTGGGCACTGATAGGTGACACTGTGGGCACTGATGGGTGGTACTGTGGGCACTGGTAGGTGGCGCTGGTGGGCACTGGTAGGTGGCGCTGGTGGGCACAGAAACCTCTGCAGAGGCTGTCCATGATCGGGACTGATGCTCAAGGCCCCATTAGTTCAAAAGGGGGGCCCGGGCTCCTGCTGATCAGAAGGGCCGGCTATACTGTCTTATTGGACACCGATCCTCTTCTGCCACTCCCCCTGCAGCACTGTCAGCTTCTCCTCCTCTTTCTCCCTCTGGTTGCACTGCAGGGAGGGGCGACCCATCCATTAAACCCTGATGGGTTTTATTTCCTCTTTTATCCCCTGCAAAGTAGAAGCATAATGGGCTAGTATGCATCCCATACTAGCCCATTATGTTGCACTTACCTGCAAACGAAGCCTGCGATGTCCCACGAGGTCCTCGCTGGTGGCCGCATCCATCTTCGCCCCTCTTCCTTTCAGGGCGTGGACTCTGGCTCCGTGACTGGCCAGAGTCACGTGACATCACTCCCACACATGCACACAGGAGCCGACGGTCACGGCACAGGCCCTATAGAAACGGCATGATTGTGCCCTTTCTTCAGTGCACATGCGCTGATTATGTCGGCGCGAGCGTATATGGTAAATATCTCCTAAACTGTGCAGTTTTTTTACAACCACTTTAAGGGCGCATGGGCGCCGCCACGCCCCCCCCCCCCCCCCCTCCCATATGCGTGCATCTGGCATTTTGCAGCATGCTGGATGCATGAATTCTAATGGGGTGTGTATTTTTAAAGCACATGATTAGAGCCTCTAATAGGCTTCAAAATAGGGTGGTCTCGGGGTGCAGAGCACTGCAAACCGAGCCCACCCAGTTGTCTGACAATAGCGAATGAACATTCGCTATTTTCACACTAAATCTCCTCCCCACTAATCAGGAAGTGAGGCCCTGTTTCCCGATTGGCCAAAAGGAGAAGCCTTCCGATTGGCCCCAGAGGAGGAGAGAGGAGGAGGGAGGAGACAGCAACCGCTGGAAGCCACGAGCAGGGGAAGGGGAAGCCGCTGTTGCGTGTGATGCCTGCCACCTATGATGCCCACCATAAATGGGGTAAGTGCTCCGACCCAACCAACCTGACCGGGGGGTGGATGTGGGTGCACTGTTTGCCGCCTCCCCCCAAAAAAATTCCCACCAGCCGCCGCTGACTGCAGGGGATTGGTTCTAGCACGTGCCCCTTCCATCTGCTGTTCAGTCTCCCCCCATGTGCCCCTTTACCCCACAGCACTGCCGACTTCCCTCATCTCCTCTCCCACCAGGTACACAGAGGGATGTTTCAGGATTTAAAAAAAAGGGGAATGGACCAGTAAATATGTTTTTTACTGGCCCCTCCCTTTCCTAAATGAACACAGTGAGCAATCGATACTGATCACTCCTGTGTCCATTCATCATTGAAGCATGGTAAATTGTGTTTACTATGCTTCAGTTTGTGAATGAGCAGGAAGACTCTGAGCATTTCCAAATTCATTCAACTGTGAAGCTGAGGCTGCAGAGAAAGGGACTGCTAAGTCCTCAGTCCCTTGTGGCCGGGATGAGGAGGGCCTGTCAGGTAGGCTGTATGGGGCCCCGTGATTTCTAACAGCAGCCTGAGGCTCGAATGGGCTTCAAAAAAGGGTGGACTCGGGGTGCAGCCCACCCAGTTGTGTGAAAATAGCGAATGAATATTCGCTATGGTCTCCCTGCATCTCCTCCCGGCCAATCAGGAATCGGGAGGAGCGCGATTGGCTGAGAGGAGAAGCAATCGCATTGGTCGCGCAGGGGAGGAGGATGTACAGGAAGATCCGGGACTCGGGGGGATGGCCGCCCAGAGTGATCTCTCAGTGCTCTGCATCTGCGCCAATTGAGAGCCCAACCGTTAGCCCCGCAGGGGGGGGTCAGGTGGTTTGTTTGCCCGCCCCCCCTGCACCAGCCGCCACTGCTTCCGAGAGAAGAAGCAATCGTATTGGGCAGGGGGGAGGGTCAGGTGGTTTGTTTGCCCCCCCCCCCTCTCGCTAGAGCACCAGGCACCACTGCTTCCGAGAGGAAAAGCAATCGTATTGGGCGGGGGCGAGTGGTTTGTTTGCCCCCCCTCGCTGGAGCACCAGGCACCACTGCTTTTGAGAGGAGAAGCAATCATCTTGGGTGGGGGGGTCAGGTGGTTTGTATGCCCCCCCTCGTTGGAGCTCCAGCCGCCACTGCTTCTGAGAGGAGAAGCAATCGTATTGGGTGGGGGGGGGTTGGGTGGTTTGTTTGCCCCCCCCCCACTGGAGCACCAGGCACCACTGCTTCCAAGAGGAGAAGCAATTGTATTGGCCGGGCAAGGGGGGGATGTACAGGAAGATCCGGGACTCTGGAGATGGTCGCCCAATGTTCTGCATTGGCTCCAATTTAGAGCCAGGCCGCGAGCCCAAACGCGTTTGTTTGCTGCCCCCTGCTGGAGCACCTGCCGCCACTGCTTCTGCGTTCAACCCAGGGCACCGAGGACATCTTGTGGTGAAGAAAAAGTATTGCAAGGTCAGCTCTAGACTGAAGGGGAGTGTTGTAGCCAGCTGTGCATTTTTTTTTCTTTTTTTCAACATCCAAAATGATATAAAAAAAAAACTTTGTCTTTTAATACTGTCCATATTGGCAGAGCATGGTGTGCTGTGTGTTCTTTAATGTGTAATCATGCTGTTATTTTACATGCACAGTCTCCAGGACTCTGACAGGCGATCCCCCCACATCTTTCCAGCCCTTGAAACTCCAGCAATATTTATATATCAACTGCTTATCCCCCTAATGCATCCTGCCATGTCCATGACAAAAATCCTTTTCTCAATCCCTGTTTAAGTCTAATATATATACCGGCTATATGGACACAGCAGTAAAAAGCACCGGAGCATTAGATAAGTCTCATAACATTCCGAGCACATGCTGCTTTTATAGAAAAGATTTCAATAATAAGCAGCCTATTCAGCATATAGCAAGGCCACTTGACTGACGGTATGCATTCATGCATAGGAAATGTGCGCAGTGACCAAAAAAGAAAAATAAATAAATGAAATAAAAAAAAATAAAAGGATTAAAAAAAAAATCCATATCCATTTAAAAAAAGGAAGAGAGGACCTGTTAAGCAAAAATTAAAAAATAAATCCTTCTTTAAAACTTGGGACCAGATTTGAATTCTATTCCTCCGATCGGCTCCTTTCACCTTGGGATTCAATAACATTTTTTTGCTTTTGTAATTCATATTAATGGAAGAATCCCTATAGAGCGCCGGCATATGGCGCAGCGCAGTGCTGTCCATTAAAGTAGATTCTAACGACACATAGGGGGTGGATTTATAAAGCAGTGAATGTGACTTCCACCAAATATTCACCGCAGGTGCATACGTTTTTAATGGCAGTGATTGATTCACCACCGGTGAATGGTTTATAAATATACCCAATCGTTCAGTTAGGGTTTACCTTTACTTTAATATACCCTTTAGTTTGCTAAGGCACTGTGCATAAGATATATTGCCGTTTTTTAAATTTTTCTTTTCAGAAAATATGTGCTTTTCTCTCATTTTCCACCCTTGTTGCATCTCAGTGCCGCTGATCTCCTGCAACCTCTTTACAGCCACTTCCTGTCTACATGCACCCCATACTGGCTGCATGGTAATTCTTAGGTTTCATTTAAGCCGGTTTTTCCTTCTTTAACAAATCCCCTCCCCCACTCTACCATATCACCTCTTCCAGCACAACCCATGGTTATGACTAAGGCCTTATAGGCTGAAACGCGTCAACTGACTTAATCTGTGGCTATTCAATAAAATGAAGAAAATCTAAGAGCAACAACCGGAGTGTGGATCCTTTTTTCTACATCAGGAAACGATTCGGTCTCAGGGCGTTCAAGAGAACGTGTGATCACTCAATGAAGTTGGATGAGAAGTGGTTTAATCCTGAAACTGCGCAGGGAATTCTTTACTGTTAGAACGGTAAGGATGTGGAACTCCCTTCCACAATTGGTGCTGTCAGCAGGAAGCTTTGATAATTTAAAAAAAAAAACTTTTAAATGGCCATCTTAGTGAACACAATATACAGGGATATGGCAAGTGGTGGAGACATAATTACACACACACCCAACACAGGTTGAACTGGATGGACTGGTGTCTTTATTCAACCTTACCAACTATGTGAATATGTAACAAGGATCAAGGAGGAGTTTGGTGAAGAGCCTAGATTGGGTCTGAAATATGACGGCATAACCTAAATGAAAGACAGCCAGCAGAACCTGAGAGGTGTGGAAGTGGATATGATGGATAGGGGACATAGCAGTGGCTGGTGGTAGGAGCAGTTGGTCATTCGGGAGTAAGCGATTGGGTGGAAAAAAAGATGGAGACTTTGGAGGAGGTGGGTTCTAAGGTAAACATGTCATGGCAAATATGGAGGCTGCCATCCCCAGCCTCCTTTTGAGAACATTATTTGCCTCCGACTTCTATACTTCTGAGGGACAGACTTGGAATAGGTATACCGTTAAAGAATGCTGGCCAAAGCCTGAATGCCTTATCTATAGTCTTGTTCTGGACCAGCAGCTCAGAAATCTGGAAGCTGGTCACAGGCGGGCAACTGGCATTATCCGAAAGAAAGGTCAGCAATGATAGCCACATTTTGCAAACCTCTTAAAGCTTTCAAGAGAAACGAGATCTAATGTAGCTCTGTAAACATGAATACATCAGCAAATGTATTTTTTTTTAAATACAAGCAGTTTAAGTAAATGTGATCTGGTATCAGCCTTTTGCAATTTCTGTAAAGCAGGGCTGCAGTATGTGAGGAAGAAGCAGCTCAATAAGCCAAATGTGTTCATGTACTGACATGAGGCATGGCGATAGGCGGAGACAACAAAGTGACCGATAGGTGAGCTTATCACTGTGCTGCTTCTCCTTTCACTGTCCAGTCACAGGTTGGGGGTGCGTCCGGGATCACTGGGGCTCAGAGGAAGAGGTTTGAATAATTGAAGGAAAAAAAGGTTCTGGTTGGCCGCACATCAATAAAATCACCACTATTTGTAAATCTTCAATGAAAAATCTTCATAATATAAAGGGGGAAACAAAATCCAGCTAATGTGTCCAAGAGCGGCAAGGATGTGGAATTCCCTTCCACAGGCGGTGGTCTCAGCAGGGAGCATCGATAGCTTTAAGAAACTATTAGCTAAGCACCTGAATGACCGCAACATCCAGGGATATACAATGTAATACTGACACATAATCACACACATAGGTTGGACTTGATGGACTTGTGTCTTTTTTCGGCCTCACCTACTATGTAACTATGTAACTATGTGTTTCATGCTACATCAGCGCTTAATCATGGTTGGCTGCCCGATGTAGCACAAAGCGCATTTTGCTGTGGATGCTGTATTCCCCTTTATGTTGTGAAGAGGTTTCATTGAAAATGTCAAAATAAGGGGGATTTTATGAATACACTAAAAACGAAAAAAGAGGATAAACCCCCTTCTCAAAGACAAATGGGATTTTGCAGAGAAAAACTACGTCCATTGATAGTAGGTAAAGATCAATCAAATTGATAAAATATACAAATTTTATTTAGACATAATTAAAATATAACAGAAAATGACATTTAAGAAAATATGACCATCCAGTAGTTCATTTCAGAATTCATACGTGACTGTCAGCCAACATGTTTCGCAAAAAACTTTTCGCTTCATCAGGGCTAAATACGACATCACTGATTCCTATTGACTACTATTATAAGTCTAAAAAACAGAGCAATCACCACCACTCGCCAGGCGTCATCTATTGAACCAACTGGTGTAGGTTATCCATGGGTGCCAGATCCCAGTGGGATAATGCCAACAGGAGGACTGGACCACACAATTGAAGGCAAGAGTCTGAGAGGACCCGTACTATAGTGGGAGACGGGCATGCAGCGTCGCTCCTAGCCAGGAGAGTAGATTCCTGCCGACAACGATGGGTAGCTGAGGGTGCGTCTGGGGATTTTATGGATGTTCAGCCGACCAGAACCTTTTTTCCTTCAATCATTCAAAACCTCTTCCTCTGAGCCCAAGTCACCCCGGACGCACCCCCAACCTGTGACTGGACATCGAAAAGGAGACGCAGAAGAGAAGACTGTGGCGAACAAAGGCCATCACCTATTATTGTGGTAGATGAAGTGGAAAAGTAGACCGACCTGGAGCCGTGTTTTTTTTTTTTTTTTCGGGATTTAATCATTGAGGACATCTAACCACAGGATGGCAGGAGATCAGATCCCTGGCAACCCCCGTACGAACCCTACACTAGGGTTCGCACAGGGGTTACTAGGGATTCCTTGAACCCTACAATGTACCCTGGTTAAGAAAGGTTGTTTTGAGGCAACTGGAAGCCGATGAAGAGATGCTGAGCAGACCAGACACATTGGGAAGGGTAGGACCATCCTGCGGCACCATTCGTAGTACATTGTAGAGTTATTCATGAGTTCATTCAAGGAATCCCTGGCAACCCCCGTACGAACCCTACACTAGGGTCCGTACAGGGGTTACTAGGGATTCCTTGAACCCTACAATGTACCCTGGTTAAGAAAGGTTGTTTTGAGGCAACTGGAAGCCGATGAAGAGATGCTGAGCAGACGAGACATGTTGGGAAGGGTAGGACCATCCTGCGGCACCATTCGTAGTACATTGTAGAGTTATTCATGAGTTCATTCAAGGAATCCCTGGCAACCCCCGTACGAACCCTACACTAGGGTCCGTACAGGGGTTACTAGGGATTCCTTGAATCCTACAATGTACCCTGGTTAAGAAAGGTTGTTTTGAGGCAACTGGAAGCCGATGAAGAGATGCTGAGCAGACGAGACACGTTGGGAAGGGTAGGACCATCCTGCGGCACCATTCGTAGTACATTGTAGAGTTATTCATGAGTTCATTCAAGGAATCCCTGGCAACCCCTGTACGAAACCTACACTAGGGTCCGTACAGGGGTTACTAGGGATTCCTTGAACCCTACAATGTACCCTGGTTAAGAAAGGTTGTTTTGAGGCAACTGGAAGCCGATGAAGAGATGCTGAGCAGACGAGACACGTTGGGAAGGGTGGGACCATCCTGCGGCACCATTCGTAGTACATTGTAGAGTTATTCATGAGTTTATTATAGAGTCTTGTTAACAGAATAGCAGACAGTAGTTAAGGTCAGATATCATGAGATCATGGAGAAAGATTTTTGGTGGTCCCTTGGGTCTGGAAGGGGCATGTTTTAGCAATATCACTCAAGTAGAGAGTGCTAGATTTACAGATGTCCTGGATGTGAGCCGTAATGGAAAGGGCAGACTAAGGCCAAGGTAGAATGACAGGTGGAATGACAGTACAATTTACAGGGAGATGTCAGGGATGTAATATACAGAAGCTCAAACATCATGCCTTACTCGAACCACCTTATGAAAAAAAACAAAATCTTTGCATTCATTTATGAAATATCTCATCAAGAGCTGCCAGCTAAGCAAGCAATATGCATATCTATAGGAACTAATCAGATTACAGAAGGTCAGCAATCTTTTCATGTCAAAGGTCTTTTTTTTTTCGTTTTCTCCTTGTAGCGTTGTACTTGATTCAACGTTCACCTTTCGCTTTGAAGCCTCCGATTTAAGTACATATACATCCCTTCCCCCCCCCCCCCCTTTTGTCATGTTACAATCTGCCAGTATTATGAACGCTAATATTCTACCAAAGTTAATGTTTTATATTTAGTATTCATACAATGCCATGAACAAAACTATAAATATGTAAATTACATCAAGGTATGAAAATAATATATCAAACAAAAGAGAGCTATTGAGACCAAAATAGGCCAAGGCGGCCATTGGCAAGGGTTTGTCTCCCCCTGCTGGCAGCCGAAGGGAATCTTTTTTTTTTTTGCATGGAATTTCTGTGGTCGATCGAGCGCTCTGAATTGGATTGAGGTCTCTTTTTCATCAAACTGACTTAACTGCATTCAATATTTGTTTTAGGCGTTGGATGGCCTGAGTGGGCAAATCTGGAGTGTCCCTATTCACTCTTGAAATGCTTAAAGCTTTAACTTTTCCGTCCAGGAAAAGGGCTAGGGATATATATATATATACAGTATAATTATTTATACTATGACGCAAAGGGCTTGTGTGGCTCAGACCTAATTAAAGGTCTAATTATGTGTAAAGGACCCTTAGAAGAAGAAGGTTAACACTTCGTAGTCAGAAGCCGTCACTTGACAAAGATCGAATCATTGTTACTAGCCAAGTGTCGATCTTCAAAATAATAAAGTCATTTAGCGTAATGCATTCCACCAGACAGGGGTTAAATGGTACTTGTGGCAGTTTCGTGTGTATGAATGACCCAGGTGCCGGCGCACCGCTTCTGTGTCTTCCCAGAAATGATCAAAATCCGGGGTGCCCCATTAAGGAAATTTGGACAAGATCTTCGGTGGTCAAGTCTCGGCTTGTCAACTAATGAATTTATGGATTTCATATGAAATCATGACATGTATTTTCAAGTGTGTTTAGTGTAAGTAAAATGTTGTCCTGGTACCTGCAATTCCTTCCACAGCAGTGGTCTGCGAATTGTGGCCCGTGGGGCACTGATCCTCACACAGAGGCACTATTTCTCCCACAGACACTAGTGATGGGGCTCAGTCCTTCAAAGGACACCAATGATTGAGCCCAATTCCTTCCACTGACACCAACGATGGGGCACTGATCCTCCCAAGGATGCCAATAATGGGGCACTGATCCTCCCAATGACACCAGTGATGGGGCACTGAATCTCCCACTGACTTTAATGATGGGGCACCATTCCTCCAACTGACACCAAAGATGGGGGCGCTATTCCTTGCACTGAGACCAATGATGGGGCACTATTCATCCCACTGACACCAATGATGGGGCACTGCTCCTCCCACTGACACCAGTGATTGGGCACTGAATCTCCCACTGACTTTAATGATGGGGCACCATTCCTCCAACTGACACCAAAGATGGGGGCGCTATTCCTTCCACTGAAACCAATGATGGGATACTATTTGTCCCACTGAGACCAGTGATGGGACACTGATCCTCCCAATGACGCCAATGGTGGGGCACTGATCCTCCCACTGACACCAGTGATGGGGCACTGAATCTCCCACTGACTTCAATGATGGGGCACTATTCCTCCAACTGACACCAAAGATGGGGGGCTATTCCTCCCAATGACGCCAAACAAGGGGGCACTGATCCTCTCAATGACGCCAATGATGGGTCACTGATCCTCCCTCTTACACCAGTGATGGGGCACTGAATCTCCCACTGACTTAAATGATGGGGCACTATTCTTCCAACTAACACCAAAGATGCGGGACTATTCCTTCCACTGAGACCAATGATGGGGTACTATTTGTCCCACTGAGACCAATGATTGGGCACTATTCGTCCCACTGACACCAATGATGGGGCACTATTCATCCCACTGACACCAATGATGGGGCACTATTTATCCCACTGACACCAATAATGGGGCACTATTCCTCCCACTGAGACCAATGTTTACAGCCACTTTAAGATTGCAGCTTCATTGAGATTTTCTCCCTGCAAGTGGCAATGTGCAAATATAATACCCAGGGCCCGGGACAAGGGGGTGGGCAGAAGAGGTGACTGCCCTGGGCGCAGCATGTAATGTAGGGATGGGGGGGGGGGTGCCAGAAGTCCCTTCCACTATAAGGCTGACAGGAGTAGTGACAATGGCATCATTACTTCTGTAAGCCCAGTGCAGGAAGGGGCAAGAAGAGGAGAAGAGAGCTGGGAGGAGGTTTGGGCTGTGCTCTCTCTCTCTCCCCCTCCTCCTCATAAGTTCGCACATAATGAAGGGGGGGGTGCAATTTCGCATCTTTGCCCTGGGCACTGGGTGATCTTGCGCTGGCACTGATAATACCCTGACCATTTCTTATGTGTGTTTGTGTCTTAAATGGAAAGCGGTCAGTTGCTAGATTCCACTGTCTATAGCAGGTGGTCCTGAACCTGTTGCAGATGGCTGTGCAGATGCAGGGGGTCACAAATATGCAAGCAATAAATAAATAAAAATAAAAGGGACATGGTCTGATCTTCTCTAGATAGCCCCCCGATTCTGCCAGTAATTGTTCAATCATTCCCCGCATTTAAAGTCCATTGCAAGCAATGCTACAGTATTGAACATGGGACCAGTCATAAGGTAGCATTTGATTTGCTATAAATATAACATGCTTACAATTATATGGCAATATTACAGAAGATACAATTTCTCATTTTAAAACCAACCAACAAGATTTGTTACATTGTCTAAATCTGCTGCTGGATGCAGCTCTGAGCCGCCATAACAACACGATCCTCCAGAGGGCACTAGCTCCTATGTGCTTTTTATGTGTTAGAAGAGGTCTAGCTATAAATGTTCTCATGGTAGCAAATTAACAGAATATATATAAATGTTTGTTGATGGACTGTGAATAACCACCCGTCACTGTCACACCCTGATTATTTCCATAAACTGATATATATATATATATATATATATATATATATATATATATATATATAAAACCAAAAGCAACTTCATTCCCATAAAAGGTCCATGCGGTGGCCCAAACATAAGGGACGCAGGGGCACTGCCCCCCTAATCTCTATGCGCCCGGCCCCTAATCTCACTGCAGGGTTCCGGATGCATAGAGTTCTATGGGTTTTTTTTTTCTTTTTTCTTTTGTGAAGCATGTGATTAGAGCCGGAGGTTCTAATTGGCTTCAAAAGGGGTGGGATCTGAGCGCAGAGCACTGTGCCCTGAGCCCACCCACTTGTAAAAATAGAAAATCAACATTCACCATTGTCTTCCTACTTCTCCTCCGGGCCAATCAGAACAGGAAGCAGGCCCTGAGACTGAACTGGCCGGGAGGAGAAGCCGCCAAAGTCCCTGGGACCTGGATGGGGTAAGTGCGGGGGCTGGCATGCGGCCGAGCAGAGTTGGTGAGCGGACTTGCGAGCGGGGGTGGTGAGCAGGAGCAGGCAAACAAAACCCCCCAATGGGATTCTGACCTTTCCAAGGATTCAACAAAAACGTAAAGTGACATCACTGGTGCCTAGACCTTGCTTTGAAGCCAATCCACTTCCAAAGCCCAAAAGAAAATATAAGAATTCCATGTATGTGGCACAGGTGCCTCTCACAATGCAGCGGTGGGACCTCAGTGGCCAATCACCAGGGTCAAATGCTGTCATGGGAGGGTATGTGTAGCCCTGACTTAAAAAAAAAAAAAAAAAATTACAGGATTTTCAAAGTGCTCCTATTAGATTGCGCCAGTTGAAGCTTACCACGTACAGGTGTGCTTTGGTTGCATCCAAGATTTTCTTTAGACCACATTATTAAAGACAGGCATGTTATGTTAGTTTTAAATATTTTAAAAAGTTATTTAAATGATTATTTTTATAAATAAAAATATATTATTAATTTTATAAATAAATTATTTATTTAAATGAGAATTATTTTTCTAAATACATTTATTAGCAAATAATTTGAATAAATAATAAAAAGTATACATTATATATATATATATATATATATATATATATATATATATATACACATATATATACTGTAGCAGAGCGTCCCAGAGAGAGCCAGGAAAAGTCCTGTTCGGGGTTTATACATCTCCCAGGCTCCTCTCATACAGGTTCAGGGATCTCTGATCCATGGTCCAGTTCAGTTCTTGGTCCCCTCCCCCAGGCTAATTTAAGCTCACCTGAGCAAGACAGCCCTTGCTCTTGGCCTGGGATACTCAGAGAACTTCTGTGTAAGAGTGCAAAAAGGTATGTGGAAGCTGACAAGCTGTAGGCTTGCTCAGCTTAGTAGTTAGGATCTGTAAATATTGTTTAGTTAGTGCCGAGACACGGCTAGGTTTTGTTTTGGCTATTTTTGTTCCTATTTGTTTCTTTTGGAACACTGTACAGCACCTGTAAATAGACTTGTATATATCACAAATAAACACCGCACTGTTTGTCACTATTCCACTGGATTTGGTATCTGTGCCTGAAAGACCACTCATCCCAGGGAGCTTTGTGCCTGCTACCTGTCCCCCAGGTTACAATACATATACACATACATAATTATGTATACATATTTTCATTTTCAGAGTTAAGACATTATTTGTTGTTGTCAACATTTTCCATGCAAGGAAAAAACAAAAACACCTCCATCCACTGCCGTTGCCCTTCTGCATATCAACAAAGGCGGGTCATCATCACTCAACACTGCTTCCACTCAGAGAAAGTCTTGTACTTTTTTTTAATAATTACCACGAGTTCTCTGATGGGACAAGGTGGACATCGCGATTTCACCACCCTCGCCCAATTAGAGATTTCTTTGTATTCATTGAAAAAAAAAAAACCTAATGCAGAAAGATGCTTCTTCTATCAGTGGAGCCGCAGTGACTACTACATTGATTTGCAGCTTACAGTACACAGGGATTTGTCACGTATGAGATATGCATGTTTTTCTTGGTCCAGGTAGGTAAGGGGGGCAACTCTTTATGCCCGGAGGAAGAGAGACTTAATTTCCACATACGGGCAGGCTTCTTCACAGTAAGAGCTCTGAAAATGTGGAATAGACCAGGGGTCTCCAAACTCTCTAAACAAAGGGCCAGTTTACAGTGCTTCAAACTTTAGGGGGGCCACACTTTGGCAAGGGAGGGTAGAAAATTTCCTGGTGTCAGAGGGACAGAACAATGGCCCATGATTGGTATTAAGTGGAGTAATAATGCCCCATTATTTGGATTAAGGGGAGTAATAATGCCCCATCATTGATATCAATAGGAGGAATAGCGCCCAGTCATTGGTGCCAATGGGAGGAATAGTTCCCCATCATTGGTGTCAATAGGAGGAATAGTCTGCCATTATTGGTGTTAATGGGAGGAATAGTTCCCCATCATTGGTGTCAATGGGAGAAATAGTTCCCCATCATTGGTGTCAATGGGAGAAATAGTTCCCCATCACTGGTGTCGGTGGGAGGAATAGTTCCCCTTCATTGGTGTCAATGGGAGGAATAGTGCCCCGTCATTGGTGTCAATGGGAGGAATAGTTCCCCATCATTGGTGTCAATGGGAGAAATAGTTCCCCATCATTGGTGTCAATGGGAGAAATAGTTCCCCATCACTGGTGTCGGTGGGAGAAATAGTTCCCCATCACTGGTGTCGGTGGGAGGAATAGTTCCCCATCATTGGTGTCAATGGGAGGAATAGTGCCCCGTCATTGGTGTCAATGGGAGGAATAGTGCCCCGTCATTGGTGTCAATGGGAGGAATAGTTCCCCATTATTGGTGTCAATGGGAGGAATAGTTCCCCATTATTGGTGTCAATGGGAGAAATAGTTCCCCATCATTGGTGTCAATGGGAGAAATAGTTCCCCATCACTGGTGTCGGTGGGAGGAATAGTGCCCCAATGCCGGTCAGTGGCAGGAACTATGCCCCACAGTTGCTGACAATGGAGATAATAATGCCCCAAGGGCCGGGTAAAAGCAAGCAAAGGACCACATCTGGCCCCCAGGCCACAGTTTGGAGACCACTGGGATAGACTCTCTCAAAAACTAGTTCTGGCCAAGTAATAACACAAGGGTTAGTTGATCCAGGGAATATCACTGGGCGATCAGGAAGGAAGTTTTTCAACCATTGGAACAAATATTCTTGTGCTTTATTAGGTTTTTTTGCCTTCCTCTTAAACAACTTTGGATGTAGGGTTCTGTATATAGAGGTTTTCAATTCTTTTTTTTTTCCCTATTGGTTGAAATACATGGACTATGGACAAATTATGTAACTATGCTTTAAAAATATTGTTCACTATGCTTCAGCTTTAAGTTACAGCTAGTCAATAAAAGACACAATGCTTACCCATTATTTACATTTAACATAGAGAAGTACTCACCATAGCTTTACTTCCAGTTATCTGCATGCAGGAGTTCAGCGGAGAGGGATTAGAAGGTGGAAAAAACAAATACAGCACAATTAGTAGTAGATTCAAGCAGAGCCACTCTATGGTTAATAGCTAATCACAATGATTACCCACACAGACAGTTCAACCCACAAGACAAACACGTTTATCCAAACACATGCTATTCTTCACCAACATTGAATATGGAATGAAGATGGTTTCATGCACTAGTGAATCGATACATATCAAGAAGGAAGCAACTGCAATGCGTATAATGCAATCAGCCTTTGTATATCGATATTGTAGCCATTTCATGGCACAACCAACAAGCAGAAGTCACACAATGGCAGACGTGGACATGGCACAGACAATGGAGCGTGACTGAGGGGAATCCAACAGTGGACATACACTAGATGGCCAACAGTTCACGGACACATAACCATCACACTTACCTATATGGACAAAAGCATGTGGACCTCCATCCAAAAGATATAGTCCAACTGTTTTCAGTGAAGGGTACTGTTAATACTCCAGCAGAATTTTTAGACAATGGTGCCAACCTTGTGGTTATAGTTTGGTGAAGGCCCTTTTCTGTTTCAGTATGACTGTTCCACTGTATACAAAGCCAGTTCCATAAAGACATGGTTTGACCAATTTGATGTGAAGGAACTCAAGTTACCAGCACAGATCTCTGACCTCAATCCTATTGAAGACTTTTTGAAATAAGTGGAACCAAGAAAAACCCAACTGTGTGTTCAACATGTAGACAAAGCAAAAGCTTGGAAGGTCACGGAGGACGGTAATAAACAAAATCCTCACTACCAAGGACTAAAAGAATGGGCATACCTTGGAACTTGCCAATATTTCTTATCCGATTTATGCCTTGGTGCGGAATTGCAGTGCTATCCCCTTATCCTAGATGGAATATGGACTTTTAACCTAAGAAGACTGTTTTCATGTGCTTTAGGGGCAATATCATATAGTATGCATGTTGGGGGCAGTGGTGAAACTACCAAAATCCTAGTGTTCTGCTACTATGGGAGGGCTCCAAGACACCAGGAAGAGGCTGCTGCAGAATATGTGAAAGGGTCCCACTGTGGGACCATAAGGCCAGGTTCACACTGTTGCGACCGCAAAGTTGTGCAACTTGCTTGCAATTTCCTTGCAACTTACATGAGATTTCCTTGCAATGTCCTTGCAATTTGCTTGCAAATTTTGTGATTTAAAGGGCCTATAAAGGATTTGAAGAGTAATGGGCCTCAGGATCAGTAAGAAGGGCTATGGGCTCAGAGAAAAGGGCCTTGGGCTTGAAAGGAAAGGCCCTGGGACCAGAGGAAACAGCCCAGAGACTGATGGAAAGAGCCCCAGTGGTCAGGTAGGGAACTGCATGATTTATTGCATGGAGGCTCTGAAGGTTCTAGTTATGCTTCTGGTTGGGTGTGATATACCAGCATGGCCTCAGAGCAGTAGGGAGTTTTAGATTTTTTTTTTTTTTTTTTTGTTTTTCTTCATTGAAGATTAAATAATTTTGACTTTATCATTGCATATTAAAAAGTTCTGGGCTCATTTATTTTGAGAAACTAGTGGTGATATCCACATATTTAAGGTTCAGTCATGTTCTTATACTGTGGGTCTTGGGGTGAGAATTTTGGAGCACAGATACAGTCCGAAATCAAGCCTTCCTAAAAGAGTGGAGTGGAGGCTGCTATAGCCACAAAGACGGGCCACCTCCACATTAATACCCATGGTTTAAGGATGGGATGTTTAAAAAGCTCATATAGGTGTGATGATCAGATGTCCAACAACCTTGGCCATAAAGTGTAACACATAGTTGAGGAAGTGGATCTTTTGAAGTATTTACTGAAACTAAACCTGCTGACCTTCCTTTCTAAAAGGATTCTCCAGATTTAAAGCTCTGAGTTACTGACCTTGATCACACAGGCAATGACATTCGATTTTCTATGTTTTCTTTACATTTTTTTGCCAGCTGATACTTGTATTTGGTTAGTGACTCGGCAAGTACCATAGATAATGGATCTGCATAACAGTCAGGCAACTTGCATTTTTAGAAGGTGGTCACCAATGTCAGCACCCACACATCTGTTGTCAGAGATTTACTTTAAAAACAGCTTAAACTGCAATACCTCAAATGAAAATTCTTGACTGTTTTCTAGCTATGCAGTGGAGCTTATTGCTTTTTATTAGCTGTCATGCCAAGCCAAACCCAGAAAACTAACAATGGTAACCCCTTCCCATCCATCCCTGACTACAAGTGGGTCTTTATGCCCAACAGACTTCCAATCACGTGACCGCTGTGTTTGGCTTTCATGGTGGTCACCTGATCTGAAACCCATTAAAAATAGAGGTTCGCTACAATTTTGCAAAAAAAAAAAAAAATGAGGTTACTTGCAGTTACCTATCCCAATGGTCGCCAATTTTCGGACCCCAGGGACCACTACACTCACAATTTTAAATCCTGGGGACCACTAACATGAATTTTACATGCCGTATAAACACACAATGCTACGGTTATCTGCCTCCCTCCCCCTGGATCACACTGCTGCCTTGTACACACAATGCTCCGGTTATCTGCCTTCCTCCCCCTGGATCACACTGCTGCCTTATACACACAATACTCCGGTTATCTGCCTTCCTTCCCCTGGATCACATTGCTGCCTTATACACACAATGCTCCGGTTATCTACCTTCCTCCCCCTGGATCACACTGCTGCCTTGTAGACACAATGCTCCGGTTATCTACCCTCCCCCCTCGATCACACTGCTGCCTTGTACACACAATGCTCCGGTTATCTGCCTTCCTCCACCTGGATCACACTGCTGCCTTGTACACACAATGCTCTGGCTTTCTGCCTCCCCCCCCCCCACATACACTCTGCTTCACACTGCTGCCTTACACAGACTTATAATTTTATCTCACCTACTTATCCAGCCATGTGCTCAAGCTCCATGCTCCCTCCCACAGTCTACAATCAGCGCTTCCATTGGAAGTCCCCTTCTAGTCCACCTCCCGCTCTCTGCACTACTCCTGGCGCCTCCCTCTGAGTTCACAGGAACTAGAATTACAGAGAAGGCATTGGGTATCAATGCAGGGTGACAGTATGGACTGTCAGCGCACATTGAGAACAACACTGGAAACAACATTGGGCAGTATACATGCACCACAATGTTGATTTGCCACAGAATCCCTGGGGACCACCAAATTTTTTCTGTAGACCATCAGTGGTCCACGGACCACTGGCTGGTGATTGCTGACCTATTCCATTCTTTACCCCTTCCCTGCTTATGACCACTGTGATTGGCTGTCACAGTGGTGATATGACTGGCAGTCCATCTTGCCAGCTCCCAATTATGACTAGACATTGAAAGCTTTCCTTGACAGCTCAGTAGAGAAACTTCACTTGTCCATGAACACATGTGTGGCATTTGGGCATTAAAGCCTAATCCAATTGCTGTCACACATATGCATTACCTAGGTGGCAAGATGTTAGGAAACCTTGCTAGATTTAGGTCCAGATATGGTAAATAGATAACATGTCTATCAGTCTCACTTGTGCCTCAAATTCTTCAGAAAATATTATCCTTCTGTTATGGCTTACCCTACTCCAACTTAAGTCCAGAATGGCTATTGGAGAGGCTCTTGGAATAATCTGCAGTGCAATCATGTGGAAGTTTGAACCCATTTCTAAGGCTCAATGGCCCTGGTGAGGCTACTCTTCTCAAGTAAGGTTCCCCATAACTGGGGTACCCAGAATCAGAATCCAGAAAGAGAAAGATAATAACGTTTTTTGAAAAAAACAGACAACATATTTCGGTGGTCTGAATACTCCTTCATCGGGGGTTCGATGTTGTATATATTCTTGTAAGGATGCAAATAGCACAGTTAGCAAACTGAATTTGTGTAAATGTTGCAATATCTGAAATGTTTTTTGCTGCCGGACCTAGTTCAGAGATTTTATCACTCATGCAAATTTGATAAGCCTTTAAAGTTTGCAGTTGGGGTTCATTATGTTATCATTCTCTTTCTGGCTTCTACCCAACTAAGGCTGATGTCAGAAGGAAAGTTTGTGTGCTTTGCCTTGCCGCCCAAAAAACAGTGCCAAATCATTGAACATCAAGTCCCTTATCTTCCAGGGGTAGTAGGATCTTGTTAAGATTGTAATCCCTGAATAAAAAGCTGTAGAAATCCTGTTAAGTCTCACTGCTCTCTAGGTGTCAGGACTGGGAACTGAACCCGCAACCTCTGTTACATCTGGCAGTGGCTCTTCTTGCTGGGCCACCTGGGATTCTGGTTGGCAGCCTGTCAGCCTTTTTAAGACAGTCTTGCCTTGTCACCTGTTTCTAGTGAACCTTGAACTCTTTGCCACTTCCATGAACTTCCTATTTAAGCCATGTCTCTGCACTTCCCGTTTGCCAGTTTATTGTTCTCTTTCCAGCTCATATTTTGTTCCATTGCGTAACCTGCAGCTGTCCTTATCCCCTCTACCACTCATTACCAACTTATGGCTTTTTTCTCGACTATGCTTCTGCTTGATCTCTACCTGCTAAATCCGCTACAGGACCTTGGCTTGCTCGCCTCTTGGTGGGGTGATCCTGAGGACTGCAACCTGGTACTAATACACAGAAAAATCTAATTCCCACCATCAGGAGCTCCGGTGAATAACGGTTAGTGCATAGACTCCGCATCTCAGGTGAGCCTGCATCCTCTGCCAGGGTGACCTTCTTGTGCACTTATCCAGCTGGTCGGTGGGAGCCTCTCTACTTCTATAACTACTGATCTCTGACCATGCCACCAGGGCTCCATTCGAGAGATTTGTACTCACATACTGTCCTTGTGAGAACCATTTCAGAGTAGGAAAAATCTCCTCCATAGATTTGCTCCTTTGGTAATCTTGAAAATTCTGAACCAACAATTCAATTTTTGGGTGGAATTTTCCTGGTAGACTGTTGCCTTGCCATTAAACTAGAAAGGGGTTCAGAAGGTGAGCATACATTTTAATAATGATGTAGTACACAGCTTTAATAGTGTGCTGCATGGTCTTGATGTAGGTACCATCATTTGGTGTAGTGAAGCCTCAAATAAAAATGTCTATAGGGATGGGTCATGGAGGAGCTGCTGTGAACTTTGCATGTGCAGAATGATTGGCCAAGAGTTCCAAAAATAAAACCTTTTAATCAGTTCACAAGGCTATGAGTAACTTGTGCAGTAATCTGTGGAATAAGGGTCTTCTTATTACCAGTATAATATTATTTTTCTTCACTTCTTGGGAAAGATATTGCCTAAGAAAGGGTGTTGTGTATACTTGAGAAATCTGAGTAATCAAGGACAATTATGCCGCTGTCGTGATTGCTGTTGATATAAGAGGCAGCTGCTTTTTACAGAGGCCTCTCTCAAATTCTAATGCCCTGTACACACGGGCGGACTTTTTGGCAACAAAGGTCCGACAGACTTCAGACAGACTTTCGAACGAATGGACTTGCCTATGCACGATCACACCAAAGTCCGATGACATACGACCGGACTAAAGTAAGGAAGTTCATAGCCAGTAGCCAATAGCTGCCCTAGCGTCGGTTTTCGTCCGTCGGACTAGCATACAGATGAGCGGATTTTTTCGATAGGAACTGGGTCCGGCGGAGTTCCGACGTAAAGATTTGAAACATGTTCCAAATCTAAAGTCCATCAGATTTTCCACAGAAAAGGTCCGCTGCAGGTCCGATGAAGCCCACACACGGTCGAATTGTCCGACGGATTCGTTCCGTCGGACAAGTTTGGTCGAAAGGTCCGGCCGTGTGTACACGGCATTACAAGCCTTGAAGGACCAAGAGCATTTTGCTCTACAGAGAGACACTGCTTGTAAGCAGCTTTGGTACAATAAAAACCACTGTGTTTTGGGGACTTTGGATGCAGGGTCTATTTGCTAGAAAGGGACTCTGTTGTGTAATTAGAGCCAGACAGGTTGGATTTATGTGTTATGCTTGGTTGCTATGGGCAAGCTGTTTAAATTATATACAGGGCTGAAAATGCTTAATATTATTATTATACAAGATTTATATAAAACCAGCAGTTTGCCCAGAGCTTTACAATATAAAGGAGACAGTACAGTTACCATCCAGTTTAAGAGAAGAGGGCTAGGAATTCCCTGCTCGTGAGAGCTCACAATCTGAAAGTGATACAAAAGTTAATAAATGTGTGGGGATGGGTTCATAGAGAAGGTGAAAGTTAAATATTTGAGGCTGGGTCAACACTATTGCGAATTGGATGTCAGGAGATTGTGACCGGCTCTCAATGTGCGGTTTCTGGTTCGTTTCAGGTCCAAGTTCAGCCAAAAATTCGGACCACAATTGAACCTGAAACGGTGAACGGGGACGCACCAGACCCCTGCTGTAAGCCGCTCCACACAGAAGTGTGAACCCAGCCTAAGTAGAGGTATAATAGCCTTCCCTGAAGAAATTATTTCTTTAGGGATGACCGAAAGGTAGGAGTTAGCCATAGAGATTGGGGTATGGAGTTCCAGAGGATGGGAGAGGATCTGGAGAAGTCCTGAAGGCAAGCATGGGACAAGGTATTGGGGGAGCTAGAGAGCATAAGGTCTTGGGAGGAGTGGAGAGGACTGGCTGGGTGATATTTTGAGATGAGGTTAATGATATAGCATTGAGCAGAGTTGTTGATGACTTTGTATGTTCTTGTTAGGATTTTTAATTGTATTCATTGAGTGAGGGGAAGCCAGTGGAGGGATTGACAGAGAAGGGCGGCGGACACCAACCAGTTGGTAAGGTGGATGCGTCTGGCAGCAGCATTAATTATAGACTAAAAGGGGGGTCAGCTGTGTAGAAGGAGGTCAATTAGTTTGGAGCTGCAATAGTTGAGACAAGAGATAATGAGGGAGTGAATTAGTAACCTCGTAGTGTTGTTGGTTAGGAAGGGGCGTATTTTAGAAATGTTACAGAGGTGAAAGAGGTAAGGTATGGACAATGATAGATGTGGAGATGAAAGGAGGGGTCAGAGTCTTGGATTACAGCTAGCACCCTGGCATGAGGAAAGGGACTGATAGTTATATTACTGCTGAACCCCCCTCCTAGTTCAGTTGCCAGTAGGATTAAGCCATATTTATGGGGGGTTTATTTTTGCCTCCTCTGTAGCCAGTGATGAGAAGTTTAATTTCTGTTCTGGGTTCTGCTGGTTGCAGGCTCAGCTGCTTCCCTAGTGAGCTGTAGAATTCAGTGGGTTGGAAGAGCCAGACCCTGGACTTGCATATTTATACAGCCTCAGCCAATCCCTGGGAGGAAGAATAACCAGTAGGGGGCTGGGGTGTGTATAAATAGGATGGGGCCCGGAACAGCAGGATCCTTGTCCTGTGGTAGAAGACCCAGCCTGAGGGCTGTGGCCCTCTGGGTCACTTAGCTGAAGATTTCAGGAGGCTGTCAAAGTTCCAGCTCAGGGAGTGCTGAGGGACCCATGTTTAAAGCTGCTGGGAGCAGTTTTGGAGGAAGTTCCTAGAGGATCGGGCCAGCAGGCTCACAGTACAGAAGCCAGCTGGTACTGTAGGAAAGCACTCAAGCACCCAGGGCACAGTGAGTAAAGACCTGGGAGATAGATATCCTAGTGACTGTCCTGTGAACCCTTGGAGAGACTGTTCAAGAGTTGCTGGCTTATGTCAGCTCACGCATTGGAGTTTCCTGAGCTACGTATATTCATTTACCACTAGTCTCAAGAGGGGTTCTACCCTGAAGAAACAGGTATAGTCATAGAGTGTTCTCTGTTGTACTTTGCACTAAATTTGGAGTATCCCAAGGCTCACCCTGCACCCCAACCAAGTTAAACCAGCTTTAAACTACAAAAAGAAATGCACTTGTTTTTCGAGCTGTGATACTGTGGAACTGTTGTGTGCCTGGCTGCCGTATAACCCATTGGGAATGGAACCTGGGACAAAACTGCCAGCCCGAGGTTCTGCTGTGAGGTTCTGCTGTGCCGATGTACAGTTCGGTAAAGGATCGGGAGCTCAGTCGGATCTGACAGCCTTTCTCAACCGGGATGCCGCTGCACCCTGGTTGAGCAAGGTTGGATTAGGGTGTGCCCAGGTTGTGCACAACCTGGGCACACCCTAATCCAACCTTGCTCAACCAGGGTGCAGCGGCATCCCGGTTGAGAAAGGCTGTCAGATCCGACTGAGCTCCCGATCCTTTACCGAACTGTACATCGGCGCAGCAGAACCTCAGAGGTGGCTTCTGGATCAAAGTTCTCCCTACAGGGCAGTATTTGGAACGAGTGCAACGCTGTGTGTATGCGGGCAGCAGCACTCACAGCTTTTTGGATTGTAATAGAAAAACAGTCCTGGGGCTTTGATGAGAGAAAAGCAGGGCACAGAGGGAATCAGAAGGGAGGGTGGGGTTGGCTTTAGCAGAGAGAGTGGGGTGAAAAGGGTATGCCAACAGGGGTTTGAGTTGTGAACATGAGCAGAGTGAAGAGGGTTTGAGCTACAGAGGTGAGCAGAGATAGGGGGGTTTGAGGTATAGGGGTGAGCAGAGAGAGGAGAGTTTTGGGGTACAGAGGTGAGCAGAGAGAGGGGGTTCAGGGTACAGAGGTGAGAAGAGAGGGTGTTTTGGGGTACAGAGATGAGCAGAGAGGGGGTTTTGGGGTACAGAGGTGAGAAAATAGGGGGTTTTGGGGTACAGAGATGAGCAGAGAGGGGGGTTTGGGGTACAGAGGTGAGAAAAGAGGGGATTTTGGGGTACAGAGATGAGCAGAGAAGGGGGTTTGGGGTAGAGAGGTGAGCAGACAGGGGAGTTGGAGTACAGAGATTGGAAGAGAGGGGGTTTGGGGTACAGAGCTGAGCAGACAGGGGAGTTGGAGGAGTACAGATATGGGCAGAGAGGGGGGTTTGGGGTACAGAGGTGAGCAGACAGGGGAGTTGGAGTACAGAGGTAAGCAGAGAGGGGGGTTTGGGTTACAGAGTTGAGCAGAGAGGGTGTTTGAGCTTTGGGGTGCACACCCTATTGCAATAGGCTGCGCACACATATGGCTACCTTGTTCTTGATGGAAAAGTTGATGGAGGGAGCAAAAGGGGGAGGAAATATTATGGGCTCAGTCTTTGTTTGGTTTGACATTCCATACTGAAATGTCAGGTAGCAAATTAGAGATGTGCGAGGAGATTAAAGAGTGAGGTGAGGAGAAATGAGGTAGATTTGGGTTTCATCAGTATAGAGATAGTATTGGAAGCCATGGGAGGTTATCAACTGACCGAGGGAGGAGATGTAGATAGAAACTAGAAGGAGTCCAAGGATAGAACCCCATGGGACCCCTATGGAAAGGGGAAAAGTTTTAAGCCTTAAATTTGTTGTATTCTGGTTTATAACTTGGAAAATACCATGTGAAGTCTCACCCTATGAGTAAAAACCCAAATAAGGCCTTGAAAGACGGGAAGGCCACTGTCATTACACTTGGTATAAGCTAACACAATCTTTCTAAGCATAGATTTCACCCCCTCTTTTACAAATGTGATATGGACCTTCTGGTGCTGGTTTGTGGATTCACAAACAACTCTCCTGTGAAGCAGGTGTACACGTACATGCAGCATTCAAAACACGCGTGGGAAAGCATTGAGCATTGGAAGGAAAAAAAAAAAAAAATTAGCACGGTGCTAATGCACAAATTCTAATTATATCTGTAGCCATTAATTTGATTAAATAACATTATTATTCATACACTGCTTTATCTTCGTCCTGCCTGGTGTGTCTTCATTTCACAGAATTACTAATAATTTTGCCTGTAGGTGACTAAACAGGAGAAGGGGGAGAAAAAAAAACACTGCACATTGCAGAAAATGAGATTGGAGTTTCCCGGGTCGCCAGCAAAACAATCATATAAATAAATAATAAGTTCAAGGATTAATTGCAATGCCTTAATAAAACCTTTGGATTCAGCGTCTTCTTGTAAATGGAAGTTGTTTGGGCTCTGGTATAATTTTTCTTATCAACTGGAACATATTTTCTGCCTGTGGTCACCCAGAGCCACTATTCAGCAGTTGTTGGTTTTGACTTTTTGTCCCGGAAACTTTTAGGTATTAGGCTTCTGAAATCAATACAAATGCAAGATACTGCCCCAGGCTATGTTCTGGCACACTTCCGCTGACCGCTGGTGTTGACTTAATGGGATCCGTTACTTCCCCCAACAATCCAAATTCAAGTAGAAAAAGCCTCACATTGTTAAATTTCTTATTCCACCGCCATACGCGGCTCCTTTCCCTCTGATGAGTTTCACAAGCCGTTGAGGTGAACACACACCAGAAAGGAAGGAGCAGAATCTGGCAGAGAGCAATGTGCTTGGAATTGAAACGATGGACCCGTCCATGTTCGGTCACGCCTTCTTCACTGATTCATTTTACCCCAGCTGTTGAGGTGAAACATGCTAGAGGAGATGAATCAGAGTATGGTAGAAGGAGATGCAATTGAAGCTGTGAACTCATTCATGTTACAACACACCTTCTCCACTGATGCATTTTACCCCAAATCCGGAGATCAGGAACACTGACACATTGTACAAAGCAAGTTATTAAAATTATAAGAAAGAGCATGGGTAGGGTTCTGCCAGACACTAAAGCTTTTCCTATGATGTGTTTCACCCCAACTGTTGAGGTGAACTCCAGGAGGACAAGGAGCAGAGTCTGGTGGAGGACAGTGTGCTTGGAATTGAAGCTGTGAAAGCATTTTCTTGTTTACACTACTCCTCATCCATGTTACACAATGTCTTCTCTGCTGATGTTTTCTTATCCCAACTGTTGAGGTGAAACATGCAAGAGGAGAAGAAGCAGAGTCTGGCAGAGGGCAATATTCTTGGAATTAGGGCTGTAACTTAATTCATGTTAAACCACTTCTTGGCTGACGCATTTCACCCCAACTATTGAGAGAGAAGAAGAAAAGTCTCACAGAGGGAGATGTGCTTGGAATTTAAGCTGTGAACTCATCCATGTTACGCCACTCCTCTTCTGATGGGTTTCACCCCAACTGCTGAGGTGAAACACACCAGAGTAGTTACACTACACCTTCTCATTGATGTTACGCAATGCCTTCTCCACTGACGTTCTTTTTACCCCAACCATTGAGGTGAAACATGCAAGAGGAGAAGAAGCAGAGTCTGGCAGAGGGTAATATTATCAGAATTAAATTTAATCTCATCAATGTTACACCACTCCCCCGCTCATGCATTTCACCCCAACCATCAAAGTGAAATACGCTAGAGAAGGAGCAGAGTCAGGCAGAGGGAGATGTGTTTGAAATTGAACCTGTGAACTCATCCATGATACACCACTCCTCTTCTGATGAGTTTCACCCCAAGTGCTGAGGTGAAACACACTAGAGGAGAAGAAGCAGAGTCTGGTGAAGGGCAATATTCTTGGAATTGAAGCCGTAAACTCATCCATGTTACACCATACCCTCTCCAATGATGCGTTTGAACCCAACCGTGAAACACACTAGAAAAGGATCAGAGTCTACCAGAAGATGATGTGCTTAGAATTAAAGCTGTGAACTCATTTATGTTACACTACTCGTTCTCAACCATGTTACACTATGCCTTTTCTACAGACACATTTCACCCCAAGCATTGAGGTCAAACATGCAAGAGGAGAAGAAGCAGAGTCTGGAAGAGGGCCATGTGCTTGGATTTGAAGCTGGAAACTCATTCATACTACACTACTTAATTTTATCCATATTTCACCATGCCTTTTCCACTGACGTATTTCACCCCAAGCATTAGGGTTAAACATGCCAGAGGAGAAGAAGCAGAGTCTGGCAGAGGGCAATGTGCTTGGAATTGAAGCTGCAAATTCATCCTATTACACTGCTCCTTCTCATCCATGTTACAACTCGCCTTCTCCAAAGACACGTTTCACCCTAACTGTTGAGCTAGAAAGTGAAGCTGTGAACTCATTGCTAGATTAAAGTTTTATGCAGAAAAGAAAAAAGGCATGACGATTGTGTAGCTTTTTCGAACTGGAGTTACTAGACCCAGGGTATCAGAGATTGGCATTTAAAGCTCAACTCTAGCCACACGAAAATGCCTCCCTTCAGTGCTAGTTGATTTTTTAAGGGTCCTAACGCCCAGCAATACTCACCTTAATCCATAGTTTCCCCATCTTCCTCTCCACCCTTTCTGGTTGTGACAGTTGGTTTGCTGGAGCTGCTGTCTATGAAGGTCTTCAAGCGGTCTTGATCCTGTGCTTATTCAGGATGGGCTTCTGATGAAGGAAAGCTGGGAGGGAGCATTGTAAACTTTGCTGGGAAGGAAAGAGGGTTTATCAGCAGGCACGGTCACATTGTCCTATATGGGCAAAGTGACAAGACCTCTTTAAGAATACTGTATATCCACACCTTTCTAAGATTGTTCTCCGAAAATATTTTGTGAGTGCTGAACACGCTCAATATTGTAGTCCTGCATTATCTACTCCGGGTTGGATTGTTGGTTGTTGTCTACTGTGGGTTGGATTGTTCTTATTGAATGTGATAGAAACTCCGAAGATCAGGAACACTGACACATTGCACATGACAAGTTACGAAATTATAACAAAGAGCATGGGTAGGACTGTAACAGCAGGACAGCGTCCCCTATATGTTGTAAACATAAATGCTATAAGCAGACAATTGGACTCTACAAGACGAGAATTGACGGCCCTAGTGAAGGTTTTAAAAAGCCAACTTACCGACTTGGCAGTGGCAGAGATGTACTGGACCACCATCTCATGCTTTCTTGCCAGTTCCTTCTGACGTAAAGGTGCCTTTCGCTCTTCATTCAAATTCATGTCCTCCTGTAAGCAAGAAGAAAAGAGGAGAGGTGGCTTAGATCTGTGCTGAAAGAAACATGTTGGTCACATTTTTTACTTGTCACTTTTATTTTATATACTCTCCTTGCTCAATCCAGCAAGATATCTGCTATGTTGGCGTAGCACAGTCAAATCTTGCCAGATCTGGGTCAGGTATATAGGAAAAATTTAGTAGGGATTTGGTACCTAAACAAAGTCTTTCTCCATACCTTTTGTCTACTAACCCCCATATGACTAAATAGACAAAGGTATGGAGTGGGACTTTCTATAGGTACCAATCAACCATAAAAAATATTAATTTTTTATTAACATCGCCTAAAATATGTAGCCATACATGTGACCTAAAACAAATACATCAATGATTACAGCACCCATCAATAAAGATGTCTCCAATGTCAGCCACAAAAACCTCAACGCGTTTCAACTCATAAAGCGTCTTCATATGGAGATAAAAGGGTGTTCTGTAATAGAAATATGCATAAGTCCAAATAATATTGCAAAATATAATTTCAATCATAAGGATGACACTTGTAAGAATGTTTTGAATTAATATTATTGGTACTTATGCATATTTATATTTCAGAATGCACTTTTTACCTCCTGATGAAAACTCTTTATGAGTTGAAACGCCTTAAGGTTTTTCAGGCTGACATTGGAGACATCTTCATTAATTAATGCTGTAATCATTGATGTATTTGTTTGTTTTATGTCACATGTATGACTACGAATTTTGAGTCGTGTTAATAAAAAAGAAATCCTTTTAATATTTTTTATGGTTATTTGGTACCTCTAGAAAGTTTCACTCCATACCTTTTGTCTACTTTCTACTAGAGATGGGGTACCTCTTTATAACCTGGATTCGGTCTACTCTAACAATTTATAAATCATAAGGGAGTTGTTGACTACTTGGTCCAGATGAAGTGGATGTTGCCACTGGTCTACAGACACTTTGGAATCATTTAATAACAATCTGAGAGGTGTTAGCTGCTGTTGTCAGTGATCTTATATTGTATGTTAATATGCCAAACAATAATTTTAATTGGACGGCCGACCATATTTGTGTTTCAATAAACATTTATGGCCTTTATGATTTGACGTGTATGGTGTCCAGTTCATTCATTTATTCATTTTTCAATATAAAGATTGGGGTCAGGTTAGTATAAGACTGGTGGGGCCATCATTAGAAGTCATGCGGCTTGATGCAGTCTACCTTACAGGGCTCCCTGCCCACAAGCACTCCCTGCTGGGCCTGGGTCCCCCCTGCTGACCCAATGGGGTCCAACACAGGGTTATTGCCTGTATCTTTCTATCAGAGGAATAGCTCCCCCTAAGGATAAGGGGAGTGGCTCATGGTGAGATAGATGATTACACTATAAATCAATCAGTGGTCTGCTAATTCACTCAAGTGAGAATTTTAACGAATTACCCTTCATCTTATTTTTTTTAACCTGCGGCGTATTCGAGAGAGCTCCTCACATGTGGAGTGGGTGGGCCTGCTTCCTGCAATCTGTACCGTGAAATCAATTTCAGTGCAGCCAAAGTGATGGCCTGAACTCCGCCTTCAAAAAGATTTGGCACACTGGATTATAGTTGAAATAGGGCTGGCAGTAGGAGCTCCTGACCTGGAACAGGATGGGGATTGGGCTCAGGTGCTTTTTTTCAGAAGGTCAGGATGGGTGGCACAAGCAGAGCAGGCAGGAGGCGGGGCAGGGGCACAGTGTCTCTAGAGCTGCAAGTCCTTAAAGAAAACTTGTGCTGTGTTCATACAGGACATTATCAGCCAACACATTCATGCCCTTATCCTTAGCAGCACAAAATACCTTTACTTTGCTCTCCCACTGCTCTATTCAGTCAAATATAACTGGGTTTCTCAACTACGGTTCCTCCAGAGGTTGCTAGAGGTTCCTTGAGCAATTTTATTGCCTCTCAGATAGGTTCCCACTGACACCATTGATCTTTTTAAGTATCTGTAAGGGGGTCATTCTTCCCAATGACCACAAGTGTAAGGAGCATTCTACCCACTGACCATCACAATAATGTATCATGAGTTGTAGATATAGTAACTTTAAGCAGGTGTTCCCTGAGACCGGAAAGTTATTTCAAGGGTTCCTCCATGTTGAAAAGGTTGAGAAAGGCTGATCTAGAGCAAAGAAGTTACCTGGTACTTCGGGGTATGGAGGAGCATTTAAATCACTCCTTGTGGAAGTGCTTGTGACTGGCCCAGTGCTGTCACATGGAACGGGACTAAGTCAAACGCAGTATGCAAGCTCTCCTGGAAAAGGAAAACCCTCCTATGACATCTGCATGGGCAGGGTACAAGTTGACTTCAAGGTTGGGTTTACACCTGTGTGCTGCGGAACCGATGCATATTGCGCACTGTGGTGCCATGCATTATTTATTAGTACCCCAACGCACCTTGAGAACACACACCTGATGAAGGGGTCCTGCATTGCCCCAAAAAGTACCTCCTTTATGGTTTTGATGCTATCACTTTAATAAGTATTTGGATGTTATCTTGAAGATTTATGGTGTGCTAGCGATATACACTTTAACTTACTGTATAATGTTACCGTTCTCCTGCTTACTCCTTGCAATTTCCAGGAATGTGTGGATGGGAATATTGTACATGGTTTGTTTCATGCAATAGTGGACCCATTCAAATGAATGGGCTGACCATCACAATGCACATTATTGCCAGTACCACCATTAGGGGTGTGCAGGCTGTACTGGGCTTGGGGCCCGGTCGGTTCAGGGGGGGACGAACATTTTGGTTGAACCAATTTTCAACCACTGTATATTTTTTAAATAGGAGCAATGTGGAGAGGCTAGTTTATGCCCCTGTTGAAGACTTTTCAGTCAAAACGCGTAGGGCTAGTATTTTTTAGCTTCCCACATTGCCATTTTATTTCTATAGTGATCACTTTTTATCTTTGTATGGTGTTTTACTTCAATAAATCCCAATTTTGTTACCATCCCCGGATCACTCCTCCCTGGATACGGGTACTGTGAGTGACAGTTGCTGAACCTCCGTTTGGGACCACCTTCCATTTTGGTGTCCACTGGTGCTCGTGACCCACAGGATACTTTCCGGCTTGACATCACGGGGGATCCTTCCAATGCCTTTCTGACGCACTGCTATAAGGTATGTGCGTCCTACAGATCCGGTAAGGGTACCTTTTCCTATTGAATAATCTACACATCCCTTGATGCTTACCTTCTGATTGGAAATTAAGGAGATATTCCTTCACCATTTGATACTGCACATGTGGACTTCTTTATATATATTTTTTGCTGTTTCATATTTCATATATGGACATTTGACCAATAATATATATATATATATATATATATATATACACAGTGGCTTGCGAAAGTATTCGGCCCCCTTGAACTTTTCAACCTTTTGCCACATTTCAGGCTTCAAACATAACGATATAAAATTTTTATTTTTTGTGAAGAATCACCAACAAGTGGAACACAATTGTGAAGTGGAACGAAATCTTTTGGATTTTTGAAACTTTTTTAACTAATAAAAAAATGAAAAGTGGGGCGTGCAAAATTATTCGGCCCCCTTGCGTTAATACTTTGTAGAGCCACCTTTTGCTGCGATTACAGCTGCAAGTCGCTTGGGATATGTCTCTATCAGTTTTGCACATCGAGAGACTGAAATTCTTGCCCATTCTTCCTTGCAAAACAGCTCGAGCTCAGTGAGGTTGGATGGAGAGCGTTTGTGAACAGCAGTTTTCAGCTCTTTCCACAGATTCTCGATTGGATTCAGGTCTGGACTTTGACTTGGCCATTCTAACACCTGGATACGTTTATTTGTGAACCATTCCTTTGTAGATTTTGCTGTATGTTTGGGATCATTGTCTTGTTGGAAGATAAATCTCCGTCCCAGTTTCAGGTCTTTTGCAGACTCCAACAGGTTTTCATCCAGAATGGTCCTGTATTTGGCTGCATCCATCTTCCCCTCAATTTTAACCATCTTCCCTGTCCCTGCTGAAGAAAAGCAGGCCCAAACCATGATGCTGCCACCACCATGTTTGACAGTGGGGATGGTGTGTTGAGTGTGATGAGCTGTGTTGCTTTTACGCCAAACATATCGTTTTGCATTGTGGCCAAAAAGTTAGATTTTGGTTTCATTGGACCAGAGCACCTTCTTCCACATGTTTGGTGTGTCTCCCAGGTGGCTTGTGGCAAACTTTAGACGAGACTTTTTATGGATATCTTTGAGAAATGGCTTTCTTCTTGCCACTCTTCCATAAAGGCCAGATTTGTGCAGTGTACGACTGATTGTTGTCCTATGGACAGACTCTCCCACCTCAGCTGTAGTTCTCTGCAGTTCATCCAGAGTGATCATGGGCCTCTTGGCTGCATCTCTGATCAGTCTTCTCCTTGTCTGAGCTGAAAGTTTAGAGGGACAGCCAGGTCTTGGTAGATTTGCAGTGGTCTGATACTCCTTCCATTTCAAAATGATCGCTTGCACAGTGCTCCTTGGGATGTTTAAAGCTTGGGAAATCTTTTTTGTATCCAAATCCGGCTTTAAACTTCTCCACAACAGTATTACGGACCTGCCTGGTGTGTTCCTTGGTCTTCATGATGCTCTCTGTGCTTTCAACAGAACCCTGAGACTATCACAGAGCAGGTGCATTTATACAGAGACTTGATTACACACAGGTGGATTCTATTTATCACCATCAGTCATTTAGGACAACATTGGATCATTCAGAGATCCTCTCTGAACTTCTGGAGTGAGTTTGCTGCACTGAAAGTAAAGGGGCCGAATAATTTTGCACGCACCACTTTTCAGTTTTTTAATTGCTAAAAAAGTTTAAAATATCCAATAGATTTCGTTCCACTTCACAATTGTGTCCCACTTGTTGGTGATTCTTCACAAAAAATTAAAATTTTATATCTTTATGTTTGAAGCCTGAAATGTGGCAAAAGGTTGAAAAGTTCAAGGGGGCCGAATACTTTCGCAAGCCACTGTATGTATGTATATATATATATATATATATATATATATATATATATATATATATTATTCATATCATTTTTATTTATTTATTTTTCTTTTTTTACACTTCCTGCACTTGCATGTGCATTTGTTTCACATTTATATGTCAGTTACTGCATATTTGACATCTCTTGGCGCTGCACTTGTTTTCACTTTATTTCTCTTTGACTTGGTTTGTTTGTGTGCTAGCTGCTTTTTAGTTCAAATATTTTTGGTTTAGCGCAGAATTTTCACTTTTTCTTTACCACTACATATTGCTCACTGACCGCCCTACTACTACTTACTGCTCACTGACTGCCCTATTACTACATAGTCCTCACTGGCCGCTCTACTACTACATACTGCTCACTGACTGCCCTATTACTACATAGTCCTCACTGGCCGCTCCATTACTACATACTGCTCACTGACTTCCCTACTACTACATACTGCTCACTGACCACCCTACTACTACATACTGCTCACTGACCACCCTACTACTACATAGTCCTCACTGGCCGCTCTACTACTACATACTGCTCACTGACTGCCCTACTACTACATACTGCTCAATGACCGCCCTACTACTACATACTCCTCACTGAACGCCCTACTATTAAATACGCCTCACTGACCGTTCTGCTACTACATATTGCTCACTGACCGCCCTATCACTACATACTCCTCACTGGCCACCTTACTACTACATACTGCTCACTGATTGCCCTACAACTACACACTGCTTACTGACCACCCTGCCCACTACATGTTGTTCACTGACCACCCTGCACTACATTGGATGAAAGGTTTAGCTCTGGGTAACACTTTTTGAAAAATAAATGGTGCATTTTATATACAACTATATAGACCAAAGGGACAAATGAGGAGTAAAGAGGGACAGAGGGACTTTTTCCAAATCCGGGACAGTCCCTCGAAATCCGGGACAGTTCCTTGAAATCAGGGACAGTTGGGAGCTATGCCAAGGTGTGAACATAGCCCAAAAGACTTGCCACCCCTCCAGGGTGTGCATATTACTTTCCAAGTGACTTGGCAGATGTATCAAACTTGATTTTGGCTTCTTGGCTGTGTATTTATTGGTTTGGTTGGAGAGGCCCTTTAAAGCTAATTTTGTCATGCAAAGTGAAATTATGCTAATTTGTGGAAGATGAATTAATTATCTCGCCTGTTCCTTAGTAGCTTCTTGTCACATCTGTTCCTGAGAACATGTCTCAGCTGCGAGTGTGCGGGGCCGAAGTTTGTAACAATCTGCCGCAGATGACGCCCGCTTTCTGAAACTTCAACGGAGCTCTTCAGAGTGAGCCAATGCTCAGTGGGACACAGCAAGGTGTGACAGTGGGGGGGTCTATGGTTATATCACATTTACACTGCCACTTTCACCACTGCTGTGAGAAGAGCAAGGATCCCGATTGGATAAAAAGAACTAAAGACACCTCTTATGTATATCAATATACTGAGCAACCCTGTACTGACGACACTATGTAGGTGACCATTGCTGACCTCTCCCCCATGACCATGCTGCTCAGTCATTCATAGGCAGCTTTGTATTCTGTGAATGAATACAAGACTTCTTTTGATTGGCTGAGGCAGAGTTCGTAACGTCATTCTCTTGCCTCCCCACCTTAGCCAATCAGAGCATGCTTTACATTCATTCAGAGAATACAAAGCTGCCTATGAATGGTATTTTCTTCCTTGAGTGGAACAGGATGCTGAGACTTCATACAGTTTATACAGCACACCTAGCGGGCGCACCTGTTGGTGTAGCAAATAGTTTAAGGGGTTGTAAACCTCCAACATGAAATATGAAAAAAGCATACCCCTCTATAGTGTGTACGTCAGTGGTGGCCCGTCCATTAGGGGCGCACTGGCTCCGCCCCCTCTCTCCACGCCACCCCCTATATGCAATGGATAGATTCGTGCATAGCATGAACCTATCCACAGCCGCCGTGGCCACCCCCTATTCATGCGTCTGGCCCCTTTCAGGGCACCGGGCACATGAATTACAGCGGCCAGGATTTTTTTAAGCACCTGATTAGAGCCAGAGGCTCTAATAGGCTTCAAAACAGGGTGGGCCCGGGTCACAGAGAATGAACTCCGATCCGACCCAGGTATGTTACAACAGCGAATGAACATTCGCTGTTGAAACACTGATCCTCAATCTGGCCAATCAGAAGCGGGTGTGAGACCTGTTTTCTGATTGGCCGAAAAGAGAAGACTCCTGATTGGCCGCCGAGGAGAAGGGAGGAAACGGAAGCCACCGCTGCCGCTGCTGTAATGACTCATGGAGAGCAGGGGAGCGGGAGGCCACCGCCGCCGAGCAGGGGAAGCCGCCAGTGATGGATGGGGTAAGTGCTACCAACCGACCGAGGGGGGGTTGGCATACTCTCTGCAATGTAACGTGGATCACTCAGATGGGATTGTATCGTTCTCAACAAAAGTGGAGTTACTCCTTGATAAATTTGAGATTCCATTTAGCAGAGCTTTCCAACATTTGGAATCCTTGAGTTCTCCCTTCAGGCCGAGGACTTTTGTTCATTTCCTTTTTTTTTTTCTATTATTTTATTTTTAATGAATAATAAACGCGTCACAAATTCACAGTTAGGGGGAAAAAAAAGCAAATGAATCTGTTTAAAAGAGAGGATAATGTTTAGTAATTTGTTTTAATTTCATCTAATATTTTCAATCCATTTACACTGGCGGCTGGCGTTAGTAACATTGCGGATATATTTAGCCGCGCTTTTGTTTTTCCTGTTAATAGGGAATGACTCAACCCATTCCAGGCCTAAGTATACGGCTGTTAAAACAAAGATCCTGCATTTAGGATCATAAACGCTTTGCAAATTAAAGCCCCAACCTAATCACCTAATGGCCCCTTTTAATGCAGAAATGATTAAAAACAGATCCACATGCGGCGGTCTTTTAGCTGACAGAGGCACGTAGCGGCCTGACTGAAAGGGGAACGCTACCTTTCCACCTATGGGAAAAATGTGCATGTGTATGGTGGGGGATTGATGATCTTCACCACTTCAGCCCCGGAAGGATTTATTCCCTTAATGACCAGGCCATTTTGAGCGATACGGCACTGCGTCGCTTTAACTGACAATTGCGCGGTCGTGCGATGCTGTACACAAACAAAATTGACGTCTTTTTTTCCCACAAATAGAGCTTTTTTTTGTTGGTAATTGATCACCTCTGCAGTTTTTATTTTTTGCGCTATAAACAAAAAAAGACCGTCAATTTTTGAAAAAGAACCAATATTTTTTACTTTTTGCAAATATATAATATAAATTAATATAAATTATATCAATATATAATATAATAAATATCCCCAAAAAAAATTTCTTCCTCAGTTTAGGCAGATATGTATTCTACATATTTTTGGTAAAAAAAAACCCAATAAGCGTATATTGGTTGGTTTGCGCAAAAGTTATCACGTCTACGAAATAGGGGATATATTTATAGCATTTTTATTATTTTTTTTTTTTTTTTTACTAGTAATGGCGGTGATCTGCGATTTTTAGCGGGACTGCGACATCGTGGCGCCCACTTTTGACACATTTTTGGGACCATTGACATTTATACAGCGATCAGCGCTAAAAATAGCCACTAATTACTGTATAAATGTCACTGGCAGGGAAGGGGTTGACACTAGGGGGCGATCAAGGGGTTAAATGTGTTCCATAGGAAGGGGCTTTCTAACTGTGGGGGGGACGGGACTGACTGGAGGAGGAGAGAGATCGCTGTTCCTGATAACTTGGAACAGACAACCTCACTCTACTGCCCTGTCAGAACAGGGATCTGCTTTGTTTACACAGGAAGTTCTGCCTCTCTGTGGAACGATCGCGGGTGGCCGGCGGACATCGAGTACGCCGGACCCGCTGATTGGCTCCCAGCGGACTCGATGTCAGCCGGCCACCCGTGAATGGGCGGTCACACGTGTGCACCCACAGATCGCCGTGTACGCACCCGACGTACAGTGATTCGCTCAAGAGAGCCAGGCTGCCGCAGCACAACTGCGGCAAACTGGTCATTAAGTAGTTAAACCAAAAAGCAAACATATATTATACTGCAGCTCACCAATTCTTAGATGTGATGGCTGCATTTGTTTTATTTTTTATGCTTTCTTTCCCTTATTTTCATTTGGTGATCCGACCAGTAAATCTGTTGTTTTTTTCCAAAAGAGCAAGCTACCCCACAGATGTCGCTGTTAGAGGGTTGAGACAAACCATTTAACCACTTGCCGACCAGCCGTCGCAGTCTTACAGCGCCAGAATGGCACGACTGGGGGAAACGACATTATGTAACGTCGCTTCGCCCTGTGGCCACTAGGGGCGCACGCACCTGCTGATCACCCCCGGAGCCGATGCGAGTGCCTGGCGGACGCGATGATCACCAGGCTCCCGTGATAGCTTGTGACACACCGAGAACTAGGATCTGTGTGTGTAAACACACAGATCCTGGTTCTCTGAGGGGAGAAGAGACTGATCGTGTGTACATACAATGTATGAACAGCGATCTGTCATCTCCCCTAGACAGTCCCCTCCCCCCTTCAGTTAGAACACAGAGAGGGAACACAGTTAACCCCTTGATCGCCCCCTAGTGTTAACCCCTTTCCTGCCAGTGACATTTACACAGTAATCAGTGCATTTTTATAGCTCTGATCGCTGTATAAATGACAATGGTCCCAAAAATGTGTCAAAAGTGTCCGATGTGTCCGCCGCAATATCACAGTCCCGATAAAAATCGCAGATCGCCGCCATTACTAGTAAAAAAAATAATAAAAATGCTTTAAATCTATCCCCTATTTTGTAGACGCTATAACTTTTGCGCAAACCAATCAATACACGCTTATTGCAATTTTTATTACCAAAGGAAGAAGAATACATATCGGCCTCAACTGAGAAAAAATGAGCATTTTTAAAAAAAAAATGTGGAATATTTATTATAGCAAAAAGTACAAAATAGTGTTTTTCTTTCAAAATTGTTGCTATTTTTTTGTTTATAGCGCAAAAAATAAAAACTGCAGAGGTGATCAAATACCACCAAAAGAAAGCTCTATTTGTGGGAAAAAAGGACGTCAATTCTGTTTGGGTGCAACGCCGCATGACCGCGCAATTGTCAGTTAAAGCGGTGCAGTGCCGTATCACAAAAATGGTCTGGTCATTAAGAGGGTAAGTCCTTTCCGGGGCTGAAGTGGTGAAGATCATCAATCCCCCACCATACACATGCACATTTTTCCCATAGGTGGAAAGGTAGCGTTCCCCTTGCAGTCAGGCCGCTACGTGCCTCTGTCAGCTATAAGACCGCCGCATGTGGATCTGTTTTTAATAATTTCTGCATTAAAAGGGGCCATTAGGTGATTAGGTTGGGGCTATAATTTGCAAAGCATTTATGATCATAAATGCAGAGGTGATCAAATACCACCAAAAGAAAGCTCTATTTGTGGGAAAAAAGGACGTCAATTTTGTTTGGGTGCAATGCCGCACGACCGCGCAATTGTCAGTTAAAGCGGTGCCGAATCGCAAAAAATGGCCTGGTCATTCAGCAGCCAAATTTTCCGGGGCTGAAGCAGGTTGACACTGACAGGGGTGCTTACAATGATCTTTTTTTCCCCATTTATGTAAAATCTTTATCCCAAAAAGGAAAAAAAAATCTGTTTGCTGTAACTGATTATAAAGTGTGAGCTGGAGTTCAGCTTCAGTAACTAAATCTGCTAGTGGATCTAACACTCCCCTCCAGACTGACAATGCTGCTGTCCAAAATTGTCCCCTGTGCTCCCTCACCCAGAGTAGAGGGGGGGGGACTCTAATACAGGAGATGTGTTACTGGCAATATCACCTGAGGGGAAAAAGCCTAAAAAAAAGAAAAGTAATGCAGCCACCACATCGAATGATTGGTAAGCTGCAATATATTCCATTTTTGTTTTTCATTTTAATACCGCTTTTAAATGAACTTCTAGAGCAGGCTTTCTCAACCTTTTAACCCTAGAGGAACCCCAGAAATAATTTTTAGGTCTCAAAGGAACCCTTACTAAAACCAATTCATTAGGGGTCAATAGGAACAATGCTCCTTATACTGGTGGTCCATAGGAAGAATGTTCCCCTTAAAGTGGTGCTCAGAATGCCACCCTTAAAGACAGCTAAAAAGATATTTTGTTTTCATCTTTCCTCCTGGCTTTGCTAAGTGATGTTGAACCTTGAACTCTGTAGGCACCATCAAAAAGGTGGTTCCTCAGACACAGCTCAAGGAAACCCTAGAAACCTCTGGAGGAACCCCAGGGTTCCACGGAACCCTGGTTGAGAATGGCTGTTCTAGAGCCCCCAGGATTCATTTAAACCCCATTATACACCTAAAACCAACTAAAGACCTTTGTTTGGCCTTTTCTTTTTTTTTCCCCCACCGATGACCTCATTTCCTCGTGAGTCTTCGTCATTGAAGCCATTGTAATGAATGTGAAGTCACTCACCATCATTTTCTCAAAGAGATCCATGATTTCCTTCTCGGAGAGATTCATCTTGCTTTCCTCCGGGATCGGGAACTCCGTTACTGCCGACAGCGAGTCCGTGGGGTGCTGGATAAGCAGTTTCTCCTTTTTCACGCCAGATTTCCTGAAACTGGTTAACCTGTCTCTCTACGGAGTAAAAAATAAATAAATAAATGAATCATCAAATGAATAAAATATGTCAAGTATATTTTAATACCAAAAGCCTACTTCCAATGCCAACAACATTAGCCCTAACACTAATGCGAACAATATCCTTAACTCTGACGCTTATTTCTTTAAAGGGATAGTTCACCTTTACCACAAAACTGCCTATGCAGATAAGGGGCGTCTGTAGATAAAACACAAACTGTGCCGATATGGATACATCCACAAACTCACAATCTCAGAGACGTGAGACTCAATTTAAAATGGTCCACAGGGCATATTACCCGTTCCGAACCAATATGGTAGACGCTACCAAAGCACAATGCCCCTGGTGTTCACTACCACGTCCTACTTTACTCCACCGCCTCTGGGAATGCCCAACCATTGCTAGATATTGGAACTCGGTGCTAGCATACATTTTCAGAATCAATAAGATCCGGCTACCCAACAATCCGTTATTGTGTATATTTGGATGTGAACCACCAACTTCCACAACATCATCAGCCAGCTCACTCAACCCTACACAATGGACTCATATAATTCTCCTAGTTGCTCGAAGGACGATCATGTCCCATTGGATTAAACCAACACCACCCAGGGTTCCAGCTGTGGAACGCTCAATGTTATCGCTCTTCAACCTTGAGAGAATGGACACCATCGTACCAAACTTACACTCTCCTACACGCTTGTTTGCAAGATGGCGTAAACCTAAGGCTGGCCATACATTATGCAACTTTCTTGCACAGTTTTCTTTTAGATTTACCAAAATCGTATAATATAAGGTCAAACCCAAACACTTTCGATTTGTATGCAATCAGGCAGGCTCTTGCACTTCATAGTTGAAGGTAAATCTACAGGAAGTTGAATAAGAAAATTGTATAATGTATGGCCAGCTTAACTCAGACGCCAACCCTAATAATAACCCTAACTCCAACACCAACAATACCCCCAACTCTAATGCTAACCCTAGCAATAACCCCAATGCTAGCAACTCTAATACTAACTTAAACAATAACCCTAACTTCAAGGCTAATAATAACCCTAACTCCAAACTACTCTAACGTAAACATTAACCCTAACAACCTAATTCCACTAATAGCCCTAATAAAAACCTAAATCCAATGCTAACAACAGCCCTAACTAATGGTAATGCTAACAACAGCCCTAACTGTTACGTTAACACTAACAATAACCCTAACTCCAAGGCTAACAACCGTCCTAACACTAAGACGCTAACCCTAACTCCAACGCTAACAATAACCCCAGCTCCAACATTAACCATGGCTAATAACATCCCTACTCTAATGCTAACCCTAACAATACATAACTCCACTAATAGCCCCAACAAAAACCTAAATCCAATGCTAACAACAGTCCTAACCCTAAAGCGCTAACCCTAACAATAACCATAACTCCAACACTAACAATACCCCCAACTCCAATGCTAACCCTAGCAATAACCCCAATGCTAGCAACTCTAATGCTAACTTTAACAATAACCCTAACTCCAACACTAATAATAACCCTAACTCCAACACTAATAATAACCCTAACTCCAACACTAATAATAACCCTAACTCCAACACTAATAATAACCCTAACTCCAACACTAATAATAACCCTAACTCCAACACCAATAATAACCCTAACTCCAATGCAAACAATAACCCTAATAATAACCCCAGCTCCAACATTAACTCCTAACAATAACCCTAACTCCAACGCCAACAATAACCCTAACGCTATGCTAACCTTAACATCAACCCTTCACTCCAAAGCTAACCCTAACAATAACTCTAACTCTGATGCGAACACTAACAACAACCTATTTCCACTAATAGGCCTAACAAAAACCTAAATCCAATGCTAACAGCCCTAACTGTAACGCTAACCATAACAATAGCCCTAACTCCATGGCTAACAACAGCCCTACCCCTAAGAGGCTAGCCCTAAGAATAACCCTAACTTCAACACTAACCCCAACAATAACCCCAGCTCCAACATTAACCCTAACAATAACGCTAACCTCCAACACCAACATAAACCCTAAGTCTATGCTAACCCTGACATCAACCCTTAACGCCAAAGCTAACCCTAATAATAACCCTAACTCTGATGCAAACACTAACAACCTATTTCCACTAATAACTCTAAAAAAAACTACATCCAATGCTAACACCCCCCCCCCCCCCAACTCCAAAGCTAACCCTAACAATAACCCTAGAGCCAACACTAACCCTAACAATAACCCTAAAACCAACACTAACCATAAACCTAACACCAACCTAACTCCAACGCTAACAAGAACCCTAAATTCCAAAGATAAACCTAAACTCAGCCCTAATTTTTTTTTTTGGTTTACAAAAAAAAATCACCCCTAATTTGAACAGTAACCATAACCACAACTCTAAATTCACTGCTAACAATAAACGTAATTCTGACGCTAACCCGAACAATAACCCTAACCACAACAATTACTTTAATCCCAACACTAACAGTAACCTTTTGTTTGCTAACAAAGGTGCATGTCAACACTGACATGGTGATCACATGGCTCTGTTGATAAACAAAGCCATGTCTGTGATCAACAAAGATACATTATTAGCAGTTGCCACTTTATTTAAGTGTTGTTTATAAATGTATATGAGTGTTGTAAAAAAAATAAAACATTCAGCAACACTTGTAAACATTGAACATAATACGCGTTTGCCATTTGTCTACATCTAATATAGTGCAAGAATTATGAATAGTACTTATGAAAAATAGTAATAATAATAGTAGTAATAATATTATTATTATTATTATTATTATTATTGATATTTTATTGTTCTAGTTAATGTGTAATTATTATTAATACTACTATTATTATCACCAATTATTAAATACTTGTATTACTACTAGTACTACTACAACAATTATTATATCAGCATGAAAATTAACCTCCAGCTTTTTTTTTTTGTTTGTTTCTTTTTTTGTTTGTCTTTTTTTTTTTTTTTTGTAAGATAAGGAGATGGCAATGGTTAGAACCTCTATCAAGTTTTTATTGCTGTTCCTATTGTGAGAGTGTTCATCTGAATTTCTCCATTGCCCTGTACAGGAAGTGAGGTTAAATCTCTAAACAAAAATTATGACAATTCCTACTCTTCATAAAACAAAACATGAAAAAAAAACTGTTCTCCTTTAATAGAAATGACCTTGTATCTTTTGTGCTGAGTCATGAAAGAGCCCTTCTGGTAAATGCCATTACTGCTACACTATAGAGCGAGTTTGGGGTGGAGGAACTTGACTGACATGCACAGAGTCCTGACTTCAACCCGATAGAACGCCTTTGGGATGAATTAGAGCAGAGACTGTGAGCCAGGCCTTCTCATCCAACATCAGCTCCTCACCTCACGAATGCACTTCTGGAAGAATGGTCAAACATTCCCATAGACACACTCCTAAACCTTGTGGACAGCCTTCCCAGAAGAGATGAAGCTGTTATAGCTGCAAAGGGTGGGCCAACTCAACATTGAACCCTACGGACTAAGACTGGGATGCCCTTAAAGTTCATGTGTGTGTAAAGGCAGGTGTCCCAATACTTTTGGTAATATAGTGTATGTGGCAAGTCTGGGCCTCCCTGGCTCATTTTGCACATTATTTCTTCTATATGTTTATCTATAAAACAAAAAAAATGAATTTATATATATATATATATATATATATATATATATATATATATATATATATATATATATATATATATATATATATATATATATATATATACATATATATATATATACCCACATACACAGAGTATATATATATATACACCCACATACACAGAGTATATATATATATATACACCCACATACACAGAGTATATATATATATATACACACACATACACAGAGTATATATATATATACACACACATACACAGAGTATATATATATATATACACACACATACACAGTATATATATATATTTTTTTTGTGTGTGTTACTTATTTACAAACACCTGACCCTGAGTCTTTGGCCAACTCCATATAGAAAAATCCAACTTACAGGAATAGAATTTGAAATCTGGAGGCTTGGGAACGAGGGTGGAATATTAAATTAGACAAAAAAAAAAAAAAAAAAAGAAAAGAAAATGGAGCCAGGATTGAAAAATAACATCTAATTTTGCTCGGCGTAGCCCGGGTTCAGCTAGTTGTAAATATCTCTGAAATGGAATCGCGCTATAAACAGCTACAGTGTACCATTATCAGTAATGGGAAAAGAATAGGCTCATTAGAGTATGGAAGAGCTATATGACATGCTAATGATGTGATAATTAAGGTGTCAGAGTATAGCTAACAATCGGAGAGTGCCTCTTCCTCGGCTGATGGCGTTGGGGGGTGAAAAGTGCGCCCTTGATCTCTGACTTTCGTTGGCTTTCGATGTTTATACCCCCTGGAGATGCTGCTTGCTCTGCATGATTTTTAAAGGAGCAGAATCCTGGTGACTATATGAATTCTGCTATGAGCAGATGGGACATGGAGAGTGGCTACTGATAATTATAGTCAATCCTAAATTTCGGATGCCAAAACATTTGGATTGAATGTCACAGATTTGGATGGACAAATTGCGAACCAAATTTTAGTGGTTTTTGGTTTTGGATTTACCAAAAGACTTTGAGGAGCAGAAAGACCAAAGGCTGCTCTATACCACCTTCTTCTATTGCCTGAGCACCCTTAGATTGAATTCCGGTTCCACCAAATCCCACCATTTGAGCTTAGTATCCCTGGTAGACTTTTTTTTTTAACCTAATTATTTTGTCAGGCCAAGCTGTCAGGAGATTCCCAAACCATTCTGCACGGTTTTACATTGTTTGCTGCTCTGTAAAAAAAAGTACACACTCTTTGATGCCTGGTTTGCATTTCCATTGAGTGCAATATGACTTTCAGTTTAAAATTTCTAATTTTGGGAGCTTCCTAAATTTTTTTAAAAAAGCTCAGCTGAACCACAGCAGATTCAAGTTTTCAGAAGTTGACTCTTTTCATCAGTGGGACAGCATCAAAGCTACAGTAAGAAAGCACCAATGGAACCACATCTTCCCCAAAAAAAGCTAAAGATCAGCTTTTTATACAGCTAAGGTCCTGGGGCCCAACTGTTGGCCCTTTGGTACCACATTGTATGGCCCTCAGGCCCCAGAAGCCAGTAGTATGAGAAAAGACATGTCCTCTGTAAGGGTTTCCAGCATGTCACCAGTCTTTGGCCAACGCCAGCAGTATGTTCTAACGCTCTTCTATACCACTAAATCTACTGGATGTTATGTGTGCTTGCCTATAGTGTGTATCCAGGGCCACGGTTGAGGCCCCTTATATCTAGTTGACCACCACTAAGTTAAGGTAACCACAGTGGCTTAGTAAAGCCGGCCATACACCAGTAGAACTTATGCAAAAATTTTCATTTTCAGGGCATTTGTTCAATTTTCTAATAGTTAGTGATTATTGTTTTTTGACCATAGTGATGAGAAAATTTAAAGGAGCAAGATGGAACATTTTTCTTGTTTCTTATTACAGTGGAACCTTGGTTTACGAGTAACGTGGTTAACGAGCGTTTTGAAAGACGGGCAACTTTTTTTTTTTTTTAATTCTGACTCGGTTTGCAAGTGTTGTCTCGCAAAATAAGCAGAATTCAAGCTAATGGGCGGTGCAGTACCGTATTTGGCCACAGGTGCGGGGGCGCCGGAGACACTCGGAACGGTTCGGAGCCGTTCGGAAATACTCAAAATGACTCAGAAACACTCGGAATTACTCCATTCCCGAACCTTTTCGAGGCTTTCCGGGCTGTCCCTGAGTATTTCCGAGGCTCTCCGGCGCTCCCCCCACCTCTGGCCACATGCGGTATTGCATGTAATAGAAGTCAATGCAGAACTAATTATCTTCGTTTCCATTGACTTCTATGGGGAAACTCGCTTTGATATGCGAGGGATTTGGATTACAAGCATTCTCCTGGAACGGCTTATGCTCGTAATCCAAGGTTCCACTGTATAGAGCTCAGTGTTTTGGCCAGCAAACGTGACATTACCCAGCCTGTTCACTTCCTTGGCCAGAAACCCCCAGCCACAAAAGCAAATGGGCAGGGAATGGAGCAGGTCACATCATTGCCTAAAGACGGCAACATAGCCATATTTGGGCAACGCTGTCAATGGTTGTTTAGGAAGCAGTGGCTGCTGGCAGCCAATGCATCCTTACCAACCACTGACAGTATAAAGCCCATTCACTTGCATGCCCAAGAATTCTCAGCCATGTAAGCAAATGGGCAGAGAAAGATGTCTTACATCATTGCCTAAATATGGGCATGTGGCAATATTTGGGCAAGGTCACCACTATCCCCGCCTCTTCCTTTATATAGCCGATGACAGCTTTGGGAGATGTGGCTAGTGTTACCATCAGGAAACGGTCGTACGCGATGGATCATCTTTTTTTTTTGTGGCAAGTCGGTGGCGGCACCACATTCGATGACATTCAAAAATTGATTAAAAAAAATTCTTGGCGACGTTCAAAAAATTAAAAAAAAATTCTCAGTACGTTTGAGGACATTCAAAAATGTGTATTAAAATTCTCAGCACGTTTGATGACATTTGAAAATTCATCGGAAAATTCTCAGTATATTCAATGACATTTAAAAAATATATATCTATCTATATATAGATATATCTATATATAAATAGATATATAGATATATCTATATATATATATATATATATCTATATATTTATTTATATATATATCTATATATATATATATATATATATATATATATCTATATATTTATATATATATATATATATACATATATATATATACATACATATATATAGATATAGATATATAGATCTATAGATATATCTATATATCTATATATCTATAGATATATATATATCTATAGATATATATATATAAAAAATTCTCAGTTTATTCAACGACTTAATGAATGTGGTTCAAAAGTTCTTCAAAATGTAGTTTGCTTTTACCATACGATCTTGGATTGAGAGGACTTTCCCCGAACAAAAAAAAAACACATACACGGTTAGATAGTAGTTTATTCAAGAAAAATATTCCAGTCCTGCCTCTTCGAAAAAATTTTGTCACTGAGGCTGAAAATTTTCAAACAAAATGTTATAAGTGTATGGCCAGCTTCAGTCTCCATCAGGGAGCTTTACCCCTTATTTCCTAACCTAGTGACCACACAGAAAGTGAAAAAAGTACCTGTCCGCAAATTAAAAAAAAAAAAAGGTTCACGTTTTAAACCTTCCTCCCCACTTTATCCAAAAGCACAAAGAAAAACTTTGCTGGAGTGCGTCCCATCTGCAGATACCGATTTCCATCTACAGCTTAATATCGTAGCCTATAAATGGAGCTTATTGTATATTGCCGCAAGGCTCCCATCAGTGGCGCCTCCGTAAATATAAATCCAAATAAATTAAATTCCCCTAAAACTTTGGACTCGAACATCAAAAGTTATAGGCTGCAATTGTAAAAAAATATTAAGAAAATAAATAAAAAAAACAACATATACAAAATAACAGGCAATGCGGGTAACAAAATCAGATTTATTTATTTATTTATTTTTACGATTTAGGCAAGTAAATCATTTCATGCACTTAAAGGCAATTGTTTCAAATTAGAAGCATTAGAGAGCCTCTCATAGAGGAAATTATGATGATGATGAAAATTCCCAAAAGCACCAAGCGTTAAAAAGGCAAATGGACAGCGATGATTAGAGTGAGATCCTGGTGTAATAATCATGTCGCAAGCAACAAGCGTTATATCATGCACATGCTTTAGTATCATTGGTGGAAAAAAAAGGTTTAGTGACCAGGACACACAGCATGCAAGAGAGGTCAGAAATCCCCTTACCACATCGTCCGCCAAGGTTTTTATATGAATGTTCTATAGAAAATCAAACAAGGAGAATAAAGTAAACACAAAGTAATCAAGAAAGAAAAAAAAAAAAAACACAAATCACCAGTCCCAGATCAATTGAGTAAGAATAATTATAGAGATATTATCATAAATCAGGGCTCTGAGAACAATGCACTGACTATGTTTTTCTTAAAAAGAACCAGTCTTGATTGGGCTTACGCAAATATGTAAATTTTAGGTCTTGAAGGGTCAGTTCACTCAAAGCTGATATTTCAGTGATCAGTAGATGTTGGAGAGCTAAATCACTTGATCAATTCACGTATCTCCAGGTGAAATCCCAAGGTCTGCATACCTGCTGTGCTCCCACCAATTCCTGAGCCAAGTTCTCAGGTCCGTATATGAGCTGTGTGTTCTATTATGAGGGGTTCTCACCATCCCTATGCTAAGCTCCCAGGTCTGTACACATGTTGTGTTCATTATGAGGGGTTTCCACCATCTGTGCTGAGTTCCCAGGTCTGCACTCCTGCTGTGCTCATTATGTGAGGTTGCCACCATCTGTGCTGAGTTCCTGGATCTGTACAATTGCTGTGCCCATTGTGAGGGATTTCCACCATTCCTGCACTGGATTTCCAGGTCTATATACCTGCTGTGCCCATTATGAGGGGCTCCTGGCATTCCTGCGCTGAGTTCTTGGGTCTGTACATGTTCTATGTCCATTATAGGGTTTCCCCCCATCCCTATGCTGAGTTTCCAGGTCTGTATACCCACTGTGCCCATTATGAGGGTTTCCCACCATCCCTGAGTTGAATTACCAGGTCTGTACACCTGCTGTGTCCATTATGAGGGGTTCCTACCATCCCTCTGCTAAGTTCCCAGGTCTGTACACCTGCTGTGTCCATTATGAGGAGTTCCTACCACCCCTGTGCTGAGTTCCTGAGTCTGTACACCTGCTGGGTCCAATATGAGGGGTCCTAACCCTCCCTGTGCTGAGTTCCCAGGTTTATTCTCCTGCTGTGTCCATAATGAGGGGTTCCCCCCATCCCTAGGCTCAGTTCCCATGTCTGTACACCCTCTGTGTTCATTATAAATGGCTCCCTGCTATATTTTTTATTTTAAATCAAGCAGTGTAAGAGGAAGAGCTGGAACACACACAGGTGGGCAGGAACGCCCAACACTCCCAGGTACACAAGAACAGAAGCAAATATTAATTGTGGGGAGATGTCACTGCTGGGGTATCCAAGACATTTAAGAAACCAGTGGTGACTCAGACCTCCAGGCTCCACCTACAACTAAATATCATTTTGAATGCACTGGCCCCTTAAATCATTGCATTTGTGCAGACTTGAAATGTCTATCTTGGCCCTCTCATTTAACTGTTGATAGACTCTCAGCCCTAATCGTCAAAGCAGGGAGGCCCCTGAGATTCAGTTGTTGTCCTACCAAATACGCATCATGCTAGCTGTACCCCAGCTCCCGAATGTACATAGTCAAGTATTAAACCACCAGTTATTATACAACTCAAGGAGACATCAAGAGAAATCATTAGGTGAAAATCCACTGAAGAAGCCAATGTTGGTGAAACATGTTGGGATATCACATCAAGCATTGATCACTTTCATTACACGGATACCATGGGTTCAACAGTACTAATTGTATTATGCTTTGCCATTAGTTTTTATCTTAAGTTTTATTGAACCCTCTACTTTTTGTCGTTTTGTGTAATAAAATGCATATTTTTATATAAATTTTGTATAGTAGGGCGGCACAGTGGTAAAGTGGTTAGCACTTTCGCCTAGCAGTAAAAAGGTTTGTTGGTTCAAATCCCAACCACAACACCACCTGCCTGGAGTTTGCATGTTCTCCCTATGCCTGTGTGGGTTTCCTCCGGGTACTCCGGTTTCCTCCCACACTCCAAAGACATGCTGGTAGGTTAATTGGATCCTGTCCAAATTGGCCCTGGTATGTATATGTATGAATGTGAGTTAGGGACCTTAGATTGTACGCTCCTTGAGGGTAGGGACTGGTGTGAATGTATAATATATATGTAAAGTGCTGCGTAAATTGACGGCGCTATATAAGTACCTGAAATAATAATAATCAAATAGTCCTTTGATGTAGGCACCGCTATAATCCCAATCATCCCACTTTTGTCTATTCCAATTTACCAAGGGTGAGGTGCCGGATACTATAGGGTCACCCAATCTACCTTTTAAGCTATAGGTCTGTGTTATTTGCAACTGTTATGCACACTCAGGAGCAGTGAAGACAGTTGATTGGGCAGACCTTGGGAGACATCTCAACTCTGACTCCCATCTCCGTAATGTAGCCTCAGACAATAAAAAGCAGAGATATAAATCTTTTGGGTCTGTGCAATTCTAATCTATTCATACTGAATAATTAAAGTCTTGCATAGGCTCGGCTGTAATGTGGCAACACATAAATGCCTTGTGTAGGAAACGCTCCATTCTCAGCTGCAGACAAGTCCACATGCAAGGCGGCAATATCTGAACATATTCCACTGTAAATATTGGATGTGTTAAAAGCTTGCTGAGGCACAACGAAACAAATTATTTACAAAGTGTCTGATTTCACTGCCTGCTTTACAATATCCAATATGTCAGGAAGTTAGAGTAATCATAAAAAGTTACAAGTTGAGAAAGGAATAAAGAAAAGGGGAAACTCTGATACAATATGAACCCCTTACCCTACCCCCCCCCACCCTTTTTTTATTTTTTTATTATTATTGTAATACACTTCCGTACAGCTAAACACATCTGTTGTCGTGCTGCTGGCTTTGCCAGGTGGCATTGGTCCCGGAACTATGCAGGCACCATCAAATAACAAGTCAATCAGCCACAGCTAAAGGAACTAGCAATCTATTGGGAAACCCTGGTTAGGAATGGATGGTCTAAGGGAGCCATTCTCAACCTCCAGAGTTCCTCCAGAAGCTGCTAGGGTTTCCCTGAGTTGTGGCTGATTGACCTCCCATTTGATGGTGTCTATCCAGAACCGTCCACATGGTTCCAGGATCAAAGCCAGTGGCATGAACACAGTGAGTTTTTTTTTAGCTACCTGTAAGGAAATTCTGACCACCAAAGTACAGTGGCGTCTCCAGCTTTCATATTTAGGGGGGGCACATGGGGGGACAGGGACAAAAGTAGGGGGGCAACTATAAAATGCAATTATATATATATCCTGGGGCCCTTTACTACGATCCCACAACGGCCCTTTCACATGTTCTGCAGTGAGCTCCCTTCCTACTGTATTGGGGTCCCCCAGGGTGGCAGAAAACAAGAGATATATGTCACCAGCATACCAAGAAAATATAAGGATCCAAAGCAGTGGGAGAACTATCAGGGTTGCAAAGGTTGTCTTGCCACCAGGCCCTGGTGTTCTGCCACTGTGGGGTTCCCCAGCCTCCTCTTGCTGTCCTGCCCCTGCTATTGACAGCGCTGGTCTGGCATCTCTTGGAATTTACAGGCTGGTTCTCCTAAGGACGGGAGAAATCAGTCTGTTTTTTCAGTAACTGAGAGTCCTGGTGGAGTCCTTCCTGCAACTCGCTCTTCTCCCTGCCAATGAGGATGCAGGGGAAGGAGCAGATCGGGCGGCCGTGGTTGTGTGAGCGCTCACATTATGCAGTGTCAGCGAGCAGAGGGAGGGGGGAGGAATCACCCGCAGGAGCTGACTGGGGACGCTCTCCCTCTTAGACATTGTCTTTTTTGTAAAAAAAAAGAAATTTTTTTTGGGGGGGGGGGGGCACATGGTGGGGCACAGCATAATGTTGGGGGGGTCAGGGCCCCCTCTGACCCCCCACTAGGGTCACCATTGCCAAAGTAAGAGTAATTTTTTTCCCACTGACCCCCAATGAGTTGCTTCTAGAAGAGGCCTGAAATCTGAACCCTATTTCAAGGGTTCCTTTGGAGAAAAAGCTTGAGAAAGGTTGGTCATCAGTTTGACGGAAATCAAAGTCAAAGTCATTCTAGATGGTGTATTTATATCTGTTCAGTTGCAAGAAGCCCATTACGTGATTGAGCAACCTAATCTTAAAAAAAGGGTAACATCACTTTCGAGTAAAAATAATATAGCAATAAATAGATACAGAAATAAAATATTACAGCATATACAACTGCTAGGCAAGCCATGGCATTGAGATTGGTCCTGGATCTGTGCAAGCGCCATCAAAAAGAAAGCCAATCAGCTACAGCTCAAGGAACCACTAGCAACCTCTGGAGGAACCTCAGGATTCCTCCAGAGGTTGCTAGGGGTTTCCTGAGTAATAAAGATGCAAAAATACTCTTGCGCACAGGTGTATTAGCTAAAATATCCCAAGGGTTCAGGAAGGACTGTGGATTTCGGCCTTGCTGCTCTTAAGGATGGGATTATCCTAATATTAAATGAAAAGAAAGAAAAAAAGAGCGCACCAGCCTAGTGCATTATCCTTGACAGATTTATTAATTAAAAGCAAGATAAAATCTACTCACAAAGGTTGGAGAAAAAAAATCGCATTGTATATGGCACAGAGGCGATTAGTCCAGTGGTAGCAGTTTTCCAGGTCCCAGGAAGGAGGCGTACGGACTACTGCTGGCTAACGCGTTTCTAAGGTTACCCTTCTTCGTCAGGCTCTGATGAAAAAGGGTAACCTTCGAAACGCGTTAGCCAGCAGTAGTCCGTACGCCTCCTTCCTGGGACCTGGAAAACTGCTACCACTGGACTAATCGCCTCTGTGCCATATACAATGCGATTTTTTCTCCAACCTTTGTGAGTAGATTTTATCTTGCTTTTAATTAATAAATCTGTCAAGGATAATGCACTAGGCTGGTGCGCTCTTTTTTTCTTTCTTTTCATTTAATATTAGGGGTTTCCTGAGTTCTGACTGTCTGACCCCCCATTTGATGGTGTCTACGTGGTTCCAGGGCAAAGCCAGCTGCAAGACCACAGTGGTCTTTTAAGCTGTCTGTAAGGGGGAAAATTCTGACCACCAGTGTAAGAGGGACATTTTTCCCCACTGCCCCCCAAGGAGATGATTCCAGCAGAGGTTCCCCAACTTTTGAACCCTATTTCAAGGGTTCTTGTAGAGAAAAGGGTTGGGAAAGGTTGGTCTACAGTTCAACGAAAACCAAAGTCATTCTAGATGTGTACTCATATCTGTGCAGTTTGAAGAAGCCGATCAGGTGATTACGCAGCCTAATCTTTAAAGGGTAACTCCACCGTCATGGAAACAAAATAAATAGCATATCCAATTGCTACACAAGCCATCAATTACTTTTTCTTTTCTATCTGAAGCGGTAATTTTCTGTAAAGTCTAATGCAATATGGCAAACTGGAGGAGTACAGTACACCATATTTGTACAGAGCACATCCCTAAAATTTAATTTCCTGCTTGTATGATTGGCTAACTAATTTTCCAAGATGTCTGCACTAAGATACAAGTCAATATTTAGGCATCCACTGCAATAGGAGTTTCAGCTTTAGTAAGATATTCCCTAGTGATTAAATATTTCTAAAGAAATATTTCTCATTAGAGCACTGAGAGTGCACCAGTTAATTATAATGAACCAAACTCAGAATCAGTTTCTTCAGAGCAACGCAAGGTAAGAATCTGCTACAAACGTTGTTGAAATCCCTGCAATGTACAGTACATTGATCATTCAGTGGGGATCTTTTCCTCTTTAAGCTTGTGGAGAATGTATGTCTCTATGCAGAAATAGTTGCGGTAGTCATGCTTGAGGCCCCATTCTACTTCCCCATTCAATTCGGATGAATTTTCATTTTTCGTAAATTCAGATGTATCTGAATTTCCAAATTAGAATAGTACCGAATTTAAATGAATCTGAAATAACAAAAATTCTGACTAAATTGGAATTCAAATCGTTTTCAAATCATTTTCAAATACTCTTCGAATGCAAATCGTTTTCAATTCGATTTACAAAAGGTTTCGAATAGTTCTCAAATTCGAAAACTTTTCGAATTCAAATAGTTTTCCAATTTCCAAAGAGAATAAAGGAGAAGAGTAAAATAAAGGAATAGAATAGAAAAAAAAATATATTATTTTTTCTATTCAATTCATTTTATTTTCTATTATATGTTAGCCTCTTTGAAAATTGGAATTCTATTCAAATTCGAAAACTATTCGAATTAAAAAACTATTCAAAATTGATTTGAAAACCTTTCGAATCGTTCTGAATTTGAAAAATTTGAATCGATTCGAAAATTAACAAAAATGAATTAAATGAATTAAACGAATTTAACAAAGCAAATTTATGTAAATAACTAAACGAAACAATTTTTTTTTTACAGCAAAGTTTTCCATTGAGACTAGTATGACACCCCTGTGTTTTATTGCAATGTGCTAAAAAAAATTTATGCAACAGGACGGACATGATGCAGCAATTAAAAAGGGGGGAAAAATGCATTGCAACATGCGAAAAAATAAAATGCATTTAAAATCTGCATGCCAACTCATGTAAATGTGCTTACATTGAAACAAGGAAAATGTGGGAGCTGTAGTATGATTGGGCTCTTCTCTGGTAGTTTGATCCCAGTACAAAACAGAGGGGGAGATCCCCCCCTCCAAAAAATAAAAAACAAAACTGGAGTTGATGTCACCCATAGATGCCCATGGTAAAAGGAGATGAAAAAAAATTCCATCAATGGGTTTGGTGG